>BDMV01000006.1:48817408-49254857 GCA_008326285.1 Oryza officinalis
CCGCCGATCCGCCGCCGACGCCACCCTGCCACCACTGCCACCGCCACCGCCGATCCGCCGCCGCCTCCTAAACCTCTTTCCCCCATGCTCAGGCCTCTCCCTCACCCGATGGTGGGGGATGGTTGCCCTTGCCACCGCCGCTCGTCTCGGCTGGGACATGCCCGGTCTTAATGATGTGGCGGAGGCCGGGGCGCGCATTTGCTGGCGCGGCTGCAGTCGGGCGGCCGGGGAACAGAGGGGCCGGTGGTGGAGACGAAGGTGCGAGCACCAAGCTGCTGGAGCCGCCCGCTGCCATGTAGAAGGGCGGGGCTCTGCGGCGTGCGACAATGGTGCCTCTGAGGAGGAACTCTGGTGGATCAGCCGGTGTTGGAGTGTGCAGCGACGTCGCCGGCGAGTAATCCGGCGAAGGTAATGATGAGGACAGAACGACGTCACCACGACTGCTACCTCCTGCGGCAACCCGTCGAGCTGCAGCCGCACCTTTGCCGTCCATCCATGGGACTTGCATTAGCGCGGCGATGCCACCAGCATGCGTTCTGGTGAGGTACAGGTGTCAGGCATCACTAGAGGCCCGCGGCGAGTCGCGAGCGTGCTGGAGTCAGTGCTACCAACTCAGGTGGTTCTGCGGGTAGCAGCGCCGTCGTCGCGGCGTTGTCCTCCACGTCTGGCGAGGCCAGAGGGAGGAGACCTGGGGCCACGGCCGGCAAAGCCAGTACCACGGCCCCTACCGCGTTGAGGTTGAGGACGGCGCACGGAAGCCCGGAGAAGCTTGTCAAGCTGCTGATGCATGAGGCGACGAAGATGGCGAGCATGCAGGTTGCGAGGAAGAGAAGATCCGGCATCAAGAGGAATGGGCAAACTGCGAGCCATCTTACCCTTCGAGTTACTGGTGAGTTCTTCACCGTTCTTGCTTAGTTAGAGCTGCTAATAACGTGATGTGAAATGAAAGAATGAACAGTGAAAAAATGAAAATTTCCTCATTCTCATTGATCTCAATGTTCCATTATACAGGGAGATTACAAACCTAGAATTCCAAGCATTAGTGATTTTCATCAATATAGCAATAAGGTTGATTTATGCCCTTAAACGTGACTGTTACAAAGCAAATCAAAATGGTTGTTACAAAGAAGTGAAAAATTCTCATGATGGCTGCTTTGATAAGATCAAATAATGGTCAAATAGTGGCCCTTTTGTTACAATAATATTCTTGTATCTGAAATCTCACGTAGTGCTTAGTGCTGTATTGGTCAAAGCATTGTACCCATTACTGAAGAAGATGTGCAAAACCAAAATGTGTTGTTGTCTGAGGTCGCATTTTCTTCATGTTTTCCCCAAGCAAACAATATTTGCAATTTGCAATGGATAAGAGATAAAAACAAAACAAAACAAAACAAAAGGAAGAAAAAGAAAACGGGCGGGAGATTGAAATATGACTTCTTGGGCAACCAGCCATGTCTGATACTCTGATGCATATGGTACTCTGAAGCAACCAACACACAAGTGGCAGCAGAGTACATATAAATGCTATCCCCTTGCGTGAGGCAACCGTTGACATCTGATCTGAGATATACCACATATTGTGCCAGAAGGAGTTCCTCTAATTACCGAAACTGACATATGTTGCTCTGAAACATGTTGTAAGACAAGGCCAATGAATTCAATTGGAAGTCAGATTAAGGATTAAGTATAGTTAGCACAACTGCCATTGAAGGACCAGAATATATACAAGGTTGAATGATTGCACGTGCTCTGGAGCTTTCTGGTCAGCTCTTTGGACGGTCATAAGCTCTGAATATAACTGGTGCACCGCGTTTTATTTTCTTGCTGATCGATCTTTAAGCAGGGATCCAACGTCGCCAATGATCTGTAGCAGAACTATGAGATGATCATCATATGATGGTGCGGTTGTAACCGCGTCTGCACCTAAGGAAAAAGAAACATGTCATTTTCGGCTGTAGCAGAGAAAGTGGCAGGACTACCCAAAATATGTATAGCCAACAGAAATACTGTTCCAAACCTTATGGCTGTATGCAATGATACCCACCAAACATTTTGGATGGATGATAAACCTTAGTGGTTGAAAAAGGAGCTAATCCACTCTACTAGTGAGCTCTCTCCATAACTTGCTCTCCATGAAAAAGGCAGGAGAGAAGGAAAATGCAGAAAAGACGGTGCAAAAGCAGCGGTATCATGTGTGTGCCCACCTTGATGTAAAGCACCAGCTCTTATAGCTTCAAAAGCGTGAAGATTCTTTGTCAAACAGCAAGGTAAGTACTAGTCCTTGTCAATACTTTTTGAAGAAAATAGGCACTCCAAGGAGCAGCATTTGTTTTATGCCTACATATTAGTATACTCATCATTTCAGGCCTGCTAGAGCTGCAAGAAGGAAAGAGTGAACATTCCAAGGAGCTGCAGATGCTCACAAGTCATGATTAAGGATTAATATTATTGCCGAAGCTTTTGCTAGGTCTTCATCTTTTTCTTTTTTATATTTTTTTTGGAGATAGGGGGGGGTTTGATCTGGTGATACATGGTAGGTAGCCATCCATATGATACGTACTCCAAGGTAAGGTATAGTAGCAAGCCAAATTCGATTGACCAGTAGTCAGGAGAAAGTGTCAATGAAAGAAAGAGCATGCAGGACTCAACACACATCACATGTCGTCGTAGTGTTGTTCTCTGTATGTAGGAGTAATTAAACTTGGTCAAATAAAGGACGAGTTGTGTGTGTGGTAGGCAACACTGGACAGTCGGCGCCATGTATTTGTTGTGTCCACAAGAATAAGATATGCACGCACCTTGTAAGTTGTAAGGAAGTGAATATGGATGTGGATGTCCCGCATTTTCATTTTTTGAAGAGAAAGGGAAAAGAAAAACATAACTCTTTTAGTTTTGAGGTAATTTCGTTCATGTATCTACTTTAATGTTCAATATGGAATATGCATACTTTTTAGGTTTTCTGTTTTTCTCATATTCCTTTAAACAAAATCAAGTTTTGTCTTTATTTTGGGTGGACAGATTGATGGTGTTAAATCTTTGGTGAAAAGACATTCATACTCTCGCGCTTGTTGTTGCACATTTACCTCTATTTTCTCAACAATTATGTATTTGGTCTTATTTTGTACATGCAACTTACAATTTTGATAAACTTTTAGAAATATGGTAATGTTGGCAGTATCAACAAAATTTTGTTTTAAACTTTGAAATAATTTTATCACAACTAGCAGAAATCATATAGTAAGCATTCAAAGTCAAGCAAATCCAGCCCCGGAGCCAACTCGACGCTGCTTGCCGCCGTTTTCACCTCCCATGCGCCCTACTCGCCGCCGCCATCGTCGAGGCATTGTTTGGCTATGGCAAAATCACCGGGTGCAGAAAGGTCAATCAACAAATTTAAAAAGTTTTTAATTCTTCTTTTACATATACTTCTTTAGCTCAATAATCCTATATCCACTATTTTCTGTCAAAAAAGGTAAACAATTGCTTCATTTAAAAAAAGAAACAAAAACGAAAATCTAAAAAACATGCGCAAAATCAATATTGGATATCAAAGTAAGAAAAAAAACGATATTATCCCATTGGTTTTTAGGTTCCAAACCATAGTCCGCATATTGTGTTTTTTTAGGATGGTGTTAAGGGATTTTGATGCAACTGGAGCTAGAGAGTAGTTTTTATGTGTTAAAATGCTAAAGTAGAGAAGGATTAACATGTAAGAGGACTTATGATTAACTAACCCCACATGTTGTTACGGATACTGATAACAATCAGGTTAAAATGTTTTTTTAAACAAATAAATGAGAATAATCAGTAATAACTACATATAGCGATACTAAATAAGTTATAGCGGAGATTTATAGTAACTAATAGAGAGTAATAATTGTACACACTATAAATGGTTGTGAGAGATCAAACGGCTCTTTTTGTGGTTTCACGTATATTGAGTTTATGGTTGTAAATATATAGAACAAATAAATAAGCGAGAATAATTAGCAATAACTATATTTAGTGGGTAGTGAAGATTTATAGTAATTAATAGAAAATAATAATCGTACACATCATGAACGTATCTAACGGTTCTTTTTGTGGTTTTACACATGTTGAGTTTGTGGTTTGTAATTATAAAGAAAGAAAGGATAGGTTGGTGGTAAAGAAGAACCAGTAGTACTAATCTGGTGAGTTGACTCGTTTAGGCTGTCTGGCCACCTGTCTGCCTGCTGTACATCCAGCGCTGTTGTTTGGAGAAAGAAAGGGAAGACAGACAGACAGACAGACAGACGATCTATGAAGTATGGGGAGCACAACAAACAACCACGTGGCTCCAACCCCATCGACCGCGTACTCTTAAGTCACTACTAAAAGAAAAGAAATACCACTAATGATAAATGCAAAACACGATTCTTTTTTGGTTTTCAACGCGTCGTCGTGTCAAGGTTAAGGGAGAGGCTTTGCTGTTGCTGACTTGCTGTTGCTGTGTTTGCTTGCAATTGCATTGCAGCATTTTGGGGAGGACAGCCAGCCAAGCCACATCTCATTTGGGTTCCATTCCAAGACAAGAAAAGAAAAGGCAACCAAAGCCTCCTCCTTTCCTTTCTCCTACCTCCAGCTCAAGGCAGCGGCAAGCCTGCAAGGCTGCAATCCAATCTAAATCTTTGCCTCCACCGATCGAACGCGACGCCGCACCCGATTCTTCCTCCCCAATTCTCGTTTGCTCGCCCAGATCTCATCTACCTCTGCCTCCCACCCTTACCCTATGGGGATCTCCCACCCGCTGTCTGATGACTTCGACGCTGCTCCGTTAGCCGCCGTGCTGTCCCCGGACAGCTCGCCGCCGCCTCCCCCGCCGCCGTCCTCGTGCTGCCCCGCCGACGAGGAGGACTACCTGGAGCACCAGGTTTCCAGGATGGACACGCTCGCCGGCCTCGCCATCAAGTACGGCGTCGAGGCAAGATTCATTTTTTCTCCTCTTTCCTTTCTAGTATTTCTCTCTATACCTAATACGGAGTAGTAATTTATTATTTACCTACTGCCGGCGGCTAAAAAAGTTGCCATCTTGTATGCGTGCCAAACTAACTATATGCATCAACTTTCTCCGGAATAATCTAGCTTTTTTTTCTTTTTCTTTTTATGAATGAGTGTATCCTGCATTCCTTGCCACTACTTCTTGTAGGGAACACAACTTGCCTGTGACAAAATCAACCATACTACTATTATTTATCTTTTCTATTTCACCGGCTGTGTGATGCTCTTTCTTATGTGCTCCTATATCACCATCCTTACTATTTACAGATAGATGATTTAATGAAGTAATGCCATACACAATGTTGTGCTTTCCACAGGGTTGATGTACTAAACTGTATCATTGATTTGCATATTTCAATGCCTCATAATAGCCAAACTTAGCTTGCTTAATTCGAGTTGTACATGTTCACCAAATTCGTCAATTTTATCAGTGAGTTAAACAATGTCCTCTCATTTTCAGATATCTGACATCAAGAGGGCAAACAGTTTGATGACTGACAGCCAGATGTTCGCACACAAAATATTGCTCATACCTCTACCAGGAAGACCCATGCCATCCTCTGTGAGGCTCAATGGTTCTGGTCAGAGAATGAAGAGGTACGCATTTCCTTTATTTTGTTTGCCATGTTTTTTGCTTTTTTTTTCTATAATCCATCCTGTGATGCAAGAAATCACAACCGGACTTTTATCCTCAATGCTGATATTCTAAGATGAAACCGTTGCCATGTAAAGACTACACCTTTAGCTATACCTGATCATGTTATCTGTCAACACTTCCCCCCCCCCCCCCCCCCCCCTTGTTGTATGTGATTGTTGATAGGTTCATTGTTAGCTTATTGTCTATGTGCAGAGCATGGGCTCCAAACAATCAGCAAAACAGAGATGTTACGGATTCGCTAGACTCATCCAAGTACAATTCTTCTAAGCAGCAAATGTCACTCGCCATGAGCACCTTGCAGGCCTACTATGGTCTAACTCCTCAAAAAGGGGGTATCACAGATGCTGGCACTGAGATGTCCTTGTACAGTAAGGGCAGCTTGGAGCGTATCAACAGTGAAACATTGGTCACTTCATCTAGATTACCAGACACACATAATACCGACAGAAGTAGGAACTCTGAAGACATGTCGAATGGCTTTTCAGCAACAAATGGTGCCAGTGGGGCCAAGAGCAATGGGACAGCCAAAGCAAAGCAAGATGGTTCCATTCGTCGGCGGCAAAAAGTTGAAGCTGATCAAGTGTCTAACACCACAGATACCCAGGACGATGTTTTCTCAGACCCAATTAAGATGATCAAGAGTTTGTTGCCAAGGCCAATTTCTAGTATCCGACAAAACATGGACACAAGCAACCCAGAGTCCAGCCTGAAGAGTAATGGTTCATTTCTGAGCGGATTTAGATCAGTGCGGAAGTCGCCTAGCACACCAAACTTTGCAGATGCAGAGAATGGGATCTCTATGTGGTCAAGCTCGGCGTGGACTTTCAACCATGAGTCCTTCACGCGACCATTGCTTGATGGCCTTCCGAAACCCACAGCACCTAGGAGGACCAAAGCTGCTTTGGATTGATCTGCTTGTGGCTGTAGTAGGTTTGTCTGAGATGGTCCAACTTTCATATGCCAAGAAGAAGCTGGTGGAAAATGAAAGTGGTGGCTTGGCTTTGTTTTCAGAGTTTTTATTTTGACGGCAGTTGCACCCTTGACCCCAACGCTGCATTCTTCATCTTACCTTTGGCAAAATGTAGAACTCAATACTTGTCAGTGCCATGGAAGCAAACGGTGGTTCTGGCATAGTAACTCATACATAATTGTATCAATATACATACATGTATTATTTACCCTGTTATGTAGATGATGTGCTGGTATATAATTTAGTATAGCGTTTTAAGAAAGAGAGCACAGAGTTTACAGACAGAGGGCCTATGTACGGAGTATATCACATACATTCTAATTGAGGCATGCAGTTGTGTGATGTCACAGCAAGTGCTAATTCAATTCCCCTTTCTGTCAGCATTAATGTTGTTAATTTGTTCCATATATACTCCATAATTAAGAGCTTAGCTCACATGTCAGGTGTACAACTTTGTTGTTCAACTCAAAAGTGTGCATACTTGTTATTCAATGTATGGTATTACTAATGTCAAATTTTGGTAAGATTTTTTAGTGAATTTGATTAAGGAAAAAAGTCGAGCAGCCGATGAAAACTTATTTAGAAGAGACCGAGTTCAAGAAGAAATCGTGAAGACTATGACATGGCAGCTTAATTTATAATTAGGTAGAATTTATATTTAAGAAGTTTTATTTAGTGTCCGATCAGGATTTATGTTTTTGCTTTTATCGTTAGGAAAGTTTGTGTCGTATCCGATCAGGACTCTTATCGGTCTATGGGTATAAATGTATACACCCAAGGTTCATGTAATTTATCTCTCAGATCAATATAACTTTCGGCGTATCGCCACCCTTTTATGAGGTTTTATTTCGGCGAGTTTTTATTTTCGAGCATGAGCTGCATCGATTAAGTTTGACCTTCGAGAAAAAGTGAGTTTCATCATCTTCGCTTGCGCTGGCATGACTATGACTTCCTCGGTTGAGTCCAATATTCTAATCGGGCCGACGTAAGTGTTGTCTATCTTTAGTTTATCATGTCTATCTTTAGTTTCATTACTGTTTATAGTTACATCGGCTTAGTTAGGACTTTCTCGGTTAGTTCCGATATTCTGATCAAGTTGATGTTTCTTTAAAACATAATGTCGCTTTAGATAGATTTGTTATATTCATCATATTAGATAGATTTATCGGCTCACTGAGTATTAGATTATTATATACAATCTCGTGTTGCATCGGTTAAGTTCGACCTACTAAATTGTTATTAATAATCTAAATCTTGTTAAGCCGATAGATTTATGCTAATGTTTTATCAAAGGGTAAGCCGATTTTATCTGATGTATTAAATTTTTCTTTGATGATTTTACTGTTTTGGTTAAATTTAATGCATGACCACTTTAATCAGTGTCATATCGGCTTGCTTAAATCTATCTTGCAATTATCAACCTTATGTTACATCGGTTAGGTTCGACCTACGAGAGTGTGGTTGTAAGTTAGATTTATTTGTGTCAATAGGCATCAATCATTGTTTCATTGAGATTTCAGCCAATGAGTTATCCTTCGACTTATAAGGATTATATACAAGTTGGTTATAGCCGATTGCAACAAAGGTTTCATTGATTACTTTATCATTTGAATTTAATAACATCAGACCTTTCAGCCGATGTATGCTTTAATCATCGGATCATCTAATATTCTATGTCATATCGGTTAATTGGCTTGTTGGATATTTGCTTTGTTATATCTATATCGCCTGAATGGTTTATTGGATTTTTTGTTACATTTATATCAGCCGATTGGTTCATCATTTTATTACATTATCATCAGTCGATTGCCTTTATATCATTTTCTATTCAAGTGTCAGAATCTACATCAAACATATAGCCGATTGTTTAAAACCCTATCGATATCGACTAGTATCGCTACATCAGCTTGTTAGCCGATCGGCTGTTTGATCATCAATTTATATATCTTGTCAGTTACAGCATCAAACTGATTGGTACACTCGTATCTTATCAATATTTTAGGACCTGCACTGGAGTCAAGCATATCTCTCAGGCCTTCGTGTGCTATATGTAGGATCTACGTTAACATATCTTTTGGCACATCTGATGAGACAGATTTTGCGTCAACATGTACGTTAGACTTCCAGTAGTCAATATAGAATGGCTGCAGAATAATTTATATTGCATGGCCAACACAGGTTACCTGGGAATAATTTTGGGGCATGTTACGGCAGTATTTTTGTTCAGCGTACTGTTAGCTGGAGGGTTCTTAAATTTTGTTAAGGTTTTAAAGTGTGCATCTGAACAGCTAGCATCTCTATCTGTATGTTTAAATGCATTGGAGCAACAAACTAGTCCTAAACGAAACGATGGAATCCATATCCAATCGAGTAATTAACTAATCGTCCGTCGATCTCGCTTGTATAGAGACAGGCACAACTATGTTAATCGATTGATCGGGCAAACAAATTACGAGAGGAGTAAATGAAATGATGGAGTCCATATCCTATCCAATGGAGTAAATTAATTAATTAATCGTCGATCTCGCTAGTAGCCAGCTAGGTAAATCGATTGATGAGGCAACAAATTAGGAGAGACAAGCGCGTGAGGTTAATTGCATCATATATATGAAATCGAATCCTGATTCTTCATCACATTGATATATCGATCAGTTGCAGAATGAGCAGCCAAGCTTGGGCGACCATGCATGCATATATGTGCGAGCGAGGCGTACGGCGAGGAGTTGTGCTTAATAATTGGTGGTTTGTTAATCTGTTCCCAAAAATGTTCAACAGAATCCCGATGTCCCGCTCAGCTCAGGTCAGCTTATATATATATCGATCTATCTCGACGTACAAGCTAGAAACCAAATCAAATTTAAGATCGAGATCTAGCTAGTCGATCAGTATAGCCATGGCAGGGTGCAGCAGGCAGCAGCTGCTGCTTGTGGTGGCGATGGTGATGGTGATGGTGATGATGCCGTGGACGAGTGCGGCGGCGAGGCATCATCATCGTCATAAAGAGGAGAAGAAGAAGAAGTCTATGTCGTACGAGGAGGTGTTCGAGCGGCAGGAGGCGGACCGGGTGCAGCGGCTGCCGGGGCAGCCGGCGGAGCTGGGGTTCCGGCAGTTCGCCGGGTACGTGACGGTGAACGAGACGCACGGCCGCGCCCTCTTCTACTGGTTCTTCGAGGCCGCCTCCGACGTGGCCACCAAGCCGCTCGTCCTCTGGCTCAACGGAGGCCCTGGTTGCTCCTCCGTCGGCTACGGCGCCCTCGAGGAGCTCGGCCCCCTTCTCGTCAACAAGAACGAGACACTCACCATCAACCCGGACTCATGGAACAAAGGTAACTAATTAACTAGCTAGTTGCATCTTCTTTCTTTCATATTTCATATATAGATAGCTAATCTATTTTCACATATAGATAACTATATTGAAAATGATTGAAAATGCAGAGGCTAACCTGCTGTTCGTGGAGTCCCCCGCCGGCGTCGGCTTCTCCTACACCAACACCACCGCCGATCTTGCCCACTTCGGCGACAACCTCACCGGTACGTAACGTTAGCTAGCTACCATCTCGAATTCTCGATCGATCGATATAAGATATACGGATATACGCATTTCGATTCGATGATGTCACAATCAATTAATAATACATATGCGTAGCCCATGACGCGCACGCCTTCGTGGTGAATTGGCTCGAGAGGTTCCCGCAGTTCAAGGGCCACGACTTGTACATCGCCGGCGAGAGTTACGCCGGCCACTACGTCCCCCAGCTAGCCACCAAGATCCTCCATCTTAACAAGAAGGCCTCCAAGGCACAAGAACGCATCAACCTCAAGGGCATCATGATCGGCAACGCCGCCATCGACTCCAGCTCCGACGACCGCGGTCTCGTCGAGTACGCCTGGGACCACGCCGTCATCTCCGACGGTATCTACGCCGCCATCAAGGGCAACTGCACCTTCCCCAACGACGGCAACGAGACCGATAAGTGCGACACCGCATGGAACGGCTTCTTCGCCGCCATGGGAGACATCGACATCTACAGCCTCTACACCCCGTCCTGCACCGCCGCGCTTAACGGCACCACCAGTTCAACCAACAGCACCAGCAGGCGCAGCCGCTTCGCCGACACGCCGCTCGCCAAGGTGCTCCGCCGCGGCTTGCCGTACAAGTACAACACGTACAATCCGTGCGTGGACTACCGCGTCATCAACTACCTCAACCGCGGCGACGTCCAGGCGGCGCTCCACGCCAACGTCTCGGGCGCCATCCCCTACCGCTGGGCGCCGTGCAGCGACGTGCTCACCAACTGGACGGACGCGCCGGCCTCCACTCTGCCGGACATCGCGGACCTCGTCGGCGCCGGCCTCCGCGTCTGGGTGTTCAGCGGCGACACGGACGACCGCGTGCCGGTGACGTCGACGAGGTACGCGCTGCGGAAGCTCAAGCTCAAGACGGTGAGGCCATGGAAGTAGTGGTTCACGAGCGATCAGGTGGGCGGCTACACGGTGCTCTACGAGGGCCTCACCTTCGTCACCATCCGCGGCGCCGGTCACATGGTTCCCATGATCACGCCGGTGCAGGCCAGACAGCTCTTCGCCCACTTCCTCGCCGGCAACGACATGCCCGCCAAACCCATCGTCGCCGCCGCCCCCGCCCCAGCTTAATTATCGATCTACTATATATATATATATATATATATATATATATATATATATATATATATATATATATATATATATATATATATATATATATATATATATATTTATTTATTTATTTATTTACTGCTAGTTGTTGTTTTAGGATTTATTTTGTTAGGGCATATATCTAATGTGCCTGCCGGCTAAACTTCACATTTATTTTTGGCCGTCAACTGATACTGCTATATGTGTTCGTTATTAATTATTACAAGAATTTTTATCTACGCATTGATTTGTTTTTTTTGTTATTTTCAAACACGAGAAAGCTTTGCGCGTACCTAAACAAATAGAGAAAGGAAAATTGTTTAGAACATGGCCAAAAGATTGCCTATACTACTCCTAATTCCAGTTTTTAATTTGGTTTTTAAGGAAAAATCAGTCTCCAGCAAATTTTCAAAATTTCTCATCCCCATCTCCAGAAATCTTGCTATCCATAGGTCTGAGTCTCTCCTAATCTTCATAACCGAGTGAGTTCATGCAAGCCATTGGAAAAGAAGACCTCACTAGTGAGTTCGCTTAAGCCACTGAAAAAGAAGACCGAGAGGGTATGGGAAAAGAGGACCAATTTTGTTTGGAAGTTTTCTTAATGTGGCCTATTTTTCTAAAAGTTTTAGGATATATTTTAATGGTGAGGACATTTTTATCATTGAAGTCTCATTAGAGATTAAAATAAATTAGCTGGATGACCAGTGCAACTGCGCGGCTAGCCTTCTTTCAAAATTATCTAATCCTTTTTACATATGTTTTTCTTTAAAATTTGCTAAGTAGTCATCTCGTTGTCTTAAAGATTTTAAAAACGAACCTTATCAACATCGGGTTCTAAATTTTATAGTTTTTAACCGTCACACCAACCGCCACTTCATACTCCTTTGTCTCTTCTTTATTTGCTTACCCAATATGTCACGACTTCTACTCATCCTCCTTAGAATATTTAAAAACTGGTCTCGTCGGGTTCTCTTTTTATAGTTTTTAGAAGTCAATACTGGCTCACCCGTTGTCCTTCTCTTAATTGTTATTGGGATTTTAAAAACTAAATCTGATTACCATTAGTTCTTTTTTTACTTTCACTTTCTAGAAGTCTTGTCAACCGTCGCGACCCTACTCCTTCACGGCCTGCCCGCCACCCCTCATCTTAATCATTATTGGGATTCTAAAAATTGAACCTAATCATCGTTTAGGTGTTGTTTTATAGTTTTTAGATATTCCTTTCTAAAAGTTGTTTTATAGTTTCACCGTTTGTTGTTTTATAGTTTTTAGTTTTTAGGTGTTGTAGATGTTCCATCAACCACCATCATCCTACCCCTTTACAGCTTGCCTGATCTTCCGTTCTTTATTGTCATTTGCCATGATGTCCTATTCTTTATCGTTATTTGCCACCATTGTATCATAGATAGACTTTTTTTAATATTTTATATTCCAAATTTGTGTTATTTATAAATTGTATTCTTACTTGAACTCTTTCTTTTTCTAATTTCAAAATTTATTTTTATTTCAAAATTTAATTAATCTTGTACTATTTTCTATATGGAATTTTTTTATTTTTTTATTCTAAATTTTACTTGCACTTCTAGTTGAACTCATATTTTTATTTTTCTAATTACTGAATTTATTTTATATTTTTTTGAATTATAATTAATCTCGTGTTGTGTTATAAATGATCTCTTCTTTGAATATTCTTTATTTTTATTTTAATTAATCTCATGTTTGTGTTCGAGATGGTCTTTTCTTTCAACACTATAAAAATTTTATTATGATCTTTAGTTATTTCTAGATTTTATTTCTACCTGAACTCTATTTCTTCTTTTCCAATTTTGGAATTTATTATATTTTTTCTAATTTTAATTAATCTCGTATCGTGTTATACATGAACTATTTTTTCAATATTTTTAATTTTTTATTCTGGATTTTAGTTATCTTAAATTGTAATCCTACGTAAACTCTTATCTTCTTTTTATTAATGTGAGAATTTCTAACTTTCACATACAAAATTTCTAAATTGCAATAGCTAGATGGTCTGCGCATTTACGTAGCTAGCACCCATAATAAGTTATATAATTTTTTTACACCTGGTTTTCTTTAAGTTTTGTTAATCGTTTTCTTAGGATTTGAAAAAATCGATCAGGTTTTCTGGGCGTGTATGTTGAGCATGGAACAGGCTCCGCGCATGTGCTCGCCAAGACTAATAGTTGAGATGTACAGGCATGTGGTTTCTAGTTGCCAACTTTATATTTTAGCCGTCGTCTGATTTTGTTGAATGCAAACCAAGTTGGTTTAGCTTTTCTCATTTCAGAATTAGAGTTGATTGGTTATTATGGGACCCATAAAAGGTTACTTGGTCATGATTATTGACGGATCCTATGAAATGATACCGGTTAGGATTAACAACCGGCACCCATAACTTGAGGCATTACTGGTTGTCAGCTTCGATGTCTCGTGAGCACACCTTTGGATAGGAAAATCGCTATAGTTACTGGTAATGCGAGAAGGAAATTTAGACCCGCTAAGGGTTGAACGATGTAAATATTATAATGTTTCAATAATATTTTAAGTCAATAATTAATTTTAGGGATACGAAGGGAGTAAATGCTTGTAGTTGTATATGTACAGGTGAGGCTATAATTTACATGCAATGAGCAATCCAAATGATACTGAATCCAATTTAAATGGTACGTAGGCTACATAAACATGTATGGACCAACAACTAGCTTGCTCTATCACTTGTTTGTAGGCTCAGTGGTTTGTTGTGTGTATGCATGAGAGTAAAGGCTTATGTGGACAGCACATGTACTACGGCCATGTTGATCTGGCTGCAAACATATATGTAATCCAACTCTGCTTCGTTTTATTTTAATAGTGGCTAGAAATTAAATCTGATTCTTTCTCCAGCCAAAATTGTGTGAGGATATTTGCTATATGATTCTTTCTCTAACTCTTCGTCCTTTTATAGAAAGATAATAATATTTCTATATATTCATTGCTCAATCTGAACCGTTATAATCCAGACCCACTACGATCTAACAGTGTAGATATTTTTTTCTTCGATTAATGTGGTAATTTCTATATATCCAAAGTGAACATTGATCCTTTCTTTTAAGCACATATATCAATCGCAATAACACGTTTTGATTCTTACAATATTTTTTATTATGAATTTTAGTTATTTTTGAATTTTATTTCAACTTTATTCCAAATTTCATAATTTTCTAAAGTTATTTGGAATAAGTACTGAAAACTAATTCAAGAATTTATTTTATTTTTTATTCAAATTTTAGATAGTCCTACTTTTGGATATTTATAGTATGTTGTTTGTTATATCTTGTTATGCGGTATATTTACTTATTTGAAACAGAATAGAGCAAACGTGATGTCTTTTTTACAAGATATCTTAATAATACAATAGATAGATGGAGTACATCTTTGACTTGTGTTAGTAAGTAGAACTCAAAATTTCTTCTAAATCTGTTAATATATTTGTGTCGTTATAATCTAGACCGACCACAATATGATGGTGTAAATCTTTCTTGTTTTCTCTGATAAATGTTAATACTAAATTTTTTATCATATATTAAATCATTTAAATCATGATCATGTTAACATAATATTAAGCATTTATGTATTTTACTACCAACCCTATAAAGGATAGTTTTTATACTTGTCCTATCAATTGCTTTGCACATGCATTTCTATGCAATTTTTATATTTTTTATTACTATGATTTGGAAATTCCGTGAATAAAGAAGCCTTTATTTGTAACCGATGGAAGCTAAGATAGAAATTAACTTTCTTTTGATAATTTTTTAAATGCTGATAATTAATTTTTTGAGATGTACTTACTACTGTCTACTGTACATTTGTCCAAAGGCTTATGGTCAGTCGATTTGGTTAGGCAGTGCCGCAGGCCGACCTATTACGAATCCTGTTGCAATCTGTACTCTACTACTTAAATGATTTGAAAAATTAATTTCCTATTCTGATTTGGATTAAAAGATTTGGTGTCTAATTTGGATTCAACGTGTCCGTCTCATATCCTCTAATTTCAAAATTTTAATTAAATCTTAGCCATTAAAATTTAGATTTATTACAATCCAATGGATAATATTTTTCTCTTTTTCTCCGATTAATATGGAAATTTCTAGCCTCCACAGTCAATGTGGTGCCTCTGAATCCTGTTGCAATCTGTACTCTACTACTTAAATGATTTGAAAAATTAATTTCCTATTCTGATTTGGATTATAAGATCTTGTTTCTGATTTGGATTCAATGCGTCCGTCTCATCTCTTCTATTTTCAAAATTTTAACTAAATCTTAGCCATTAAAATTAAGATTTATTACATTCCAATGGATAATATTTTTTTCTTTTTCTCTGATTAATGTGGGAATTTCTAGCTTCCATAGTCAATGTGGTGTCTTCTTTTTGAGCTGTCTTAATATAATAGATAGATAGATAGATAGATAGATAGATAGATATAGGGGATTAAATTTTAGTAGTATAATCAATACTCTTACAACCAGTAGTTAGCTTGGCCAAAAAGGAAGGACTTTACATATGCTAAGCAACCAACGGTCCACATGTTAGTCTCTACACATTTCTTCTTTTTCCCTCCAAATCTTTCCTCTACCAACTGTTTGCCTACGACCCCTGTAGCGTCGTCCTCTCCCTGCCCCTATTGACGTAGCCGATTGTTCCACCACCGCTGCAGCCAACCGTATAAGAGGGTGAGAAGAGAGGAGAGATGGGTGGAGCAGGATGATGGGGTGGAGGAAGAGGGTAGGGCAGCACTCTGGATGCACCTCTCACCGTGGCGGTAGCTTGGGGACGAACTCCAGCGGACGAGGTAGCAACAGAAATGACCTCTGAAGCCCAATCTGGAGCTCCCACACAACTATGACGGCTAGGAGGTAGAGGCGGTCGAGCGAGATGTCGACTAATCTGTTGTGGCCATGTGGGAGCCGAGAGGTGCCGCCGCCGCTGCCTCTTCGTTGCCTCCATGCTGGGTGGATGAGGATGCCATCACCGCCGCCGCCGCATAGAGGGAGATCTTGGTGATGTGAGGCCACTGGCGTTGCTGTCGTTGTCACGGTGGATCAATGTGGCAGGAGGTTGGATGACCAAGCAAGCCGAGTGAGCAGATGAGAGATGGGAGAGAGGGCCAAATTTGGCCTACAAGGAGGGGAGTTTGATTAGCCGAATATCCAGATGGGTTGGCAAGTCGAATGAAGAAACTGTTGAAGATGTTCTTAGGTTGTATTCGGGAGGTAAGGCTGGAAACTCACCTCAAAACGAAGCGATATATTTTCTTATGATTAATTAAGTATTTATTATTTTTTTGAAAAATAGATTAATATGATTTTTAAGTAACTTTCGTATATAAATTTTTTGCAAAAAACACACCGTTTAGCGGTTCGAAGAGTGTGCGCGCGAAAAAAGAAAGAAGTGAGTTGGGAAAGTAGGATGAAGAATATAAGTGAGGTGATAAATAGTTATAAATGTTAAAAACTGGTAAATGAAAATGGACGTAGTATGATTTTTTTTAAAAAAAATTCCGATATAGTCAGTGGAATTAATTAAACTGGGAGATGTACTCCGACAGGAGAAATTAAAGGTGTGGTACCAGGGCCGTACGCACGCAATACACGTTTGTTGGTTTTTGCAAAAGAAAAGGAACACGTTTGTTTGTGTTGGGCGGCAGCTGCAATTGCGATTGCTTGCGTGCGTTGCGTTGCGTGGTCACAAAATGACAAGGACGAGGCAACTACCCAACACACGCGCCCACACGCACACACCAGTAGAGTAGTAGTAGGGATCGATCGAAATTAGGGAACAATCTCCTGGATCCTTCCTCCCGCGGGGCCTTGTTGTTGGTGGATGAATCGTCTGTCGTCTATATATATATTTAAGATCCACTCATCCCCAAGCTAGCCAAGCAAGCACATTGATTTACATCCCCTGCAGTTAATTTAGTTGCCTTCTCCCCAATAAACAAGAAGCAGATCGATCGATTAATTCTACTTACATGGCCGCCACCGCGAGAGGAGGAGGCACCGCCTTCGCCCAAGAGGTGCCGCCGCCGGAGACGCTCGACGTCGTGCGCAGGCAGCGTCAGCTACTCCGCCGCGCGGCCGAGCTCTGTCTCGACCCCATCGCCGAGGAAGACGACACCAACGACCATGTCCCCTCCTTCTTGTTGACCAGCACAAGCGCAAGCAGCAGCAGCACCACCATCTCCGGCCGCCGCCGTCAGTCCTGCTAGCTAGCTGTCTGTCTGTCCAATCCATTTATCCATCCATCGGGCGGACGTTTCTTCAGATTAATTAAGGCTGGCTTTCCAAGATCCTACTTATAGTTACTATTAGCTCAAGTATCTCTTGTTGTACTGCTACTGGTGTTTCTTTGATCACTAAGTACTTCTGTCTGTATTTGCAAGTGGAAGGAACAACACTATCATATGTACTCCATGGGATAGAGGGGGAAAGGAGCTTTACTTAATTAACTTACTAATCGGGCTGTCACATTTTGAGCAACACATGCCACTCTTTGTTAATTACAGCAATCATCTGGCCAGATGTAATGTTTCACTAGTTTCTTTTCCAATGACTTCAGTTCGTGCCACCAAATTTCACTGCAACCAAAGGAAATTGTACAACTTTACAAATAACAACAAGGACGAATGAAGCTAGCAGCACGCTTAAATTTCACGATTACAGACAGACAGACAGCCTCTCTGTTTTTGAATACTGACTGATTGCAGAGTCTTACCTCAACTCCTAAACCAGATGATTCTGAGTGACTTTCTGAATCGAAAGCTAGTAGAATCATTAAAGTGAGAATTTTTGAACTTCATTTTAAATGTTCAAATTGTTAAGAGAACATATAAGTAGTAGTGAACACTAGAGCAGACGGACGTAAACCCGCTTTACCCTCAGGGAGGGAGGCGTAATCCCCAAACCCAAGCAGACCGCAGCGCAGGCAGAGGCAGAGCGCAAGAAAAAAAGAAAGGAGATGGTGAAGAAGGCCAACACCCCGGCCGACGAGCGCCGCCGCCTCCGCTCCCTCGCCTTCTCTAATGGCTTACTCCAGCGCGGGGAGCCTGCGGCGCCGCGCTCGGCACTCGCGCCCTCGACTGCGGTGTCGCGGCTCCAGGGCCGCGACATCGTGTGCCGCGGCGGCCAGCGCAAGAGCCGCTTCCTCTTCTCCTTCCCCCGGCCTCCTCGCGCCCGTGGCTGCCTCGGGCGCCCGCGTCGGCGAGCTCGCTGATCTTGGCAGCAAAAATCTTCTGCTCTACCTCGACTTCCCACAGGTATCCATTTATCTATCTATCTCTCTAGTGGCCTTAGTGGGGGTGGAGTTGAGATTTTCCGTCACATCGGATGATATGTGGGTTTCAGGGGAGGATGAAGCTGTTGGGGACGCATGTGTACCCCAAGAACAAGTATCTGACGCTGCAGATGAGCAGGTCCACCAAGGGCGTTGTCTGCGAGGACGTCTTCGAGAGCCTGGTTAGTTAGTGTCTCCTTACCACTACCACGCTTGATTGATAATTTGGATATTCCGTCAATGCACTCGTTCAAAGTTCACATCTTTACTGCCTGTATGTAGTACTGTACAACTCAATTGGAAGTGGAACTTGCATCAGCAGAATTGCTGCTATGCTCGTCCCTTTTCTTAGTGTTATTGGTAACTATTATGCTATTTTTATTTTGACATTGCCTCATGGCAGATTGTATTCTCTGAAGCCTGGTGGATTGGAACAAAAGAAGAAAACCCAGAAGAACTGAAACTGGATTTTCCAAAAGAGTACCAGAGTGTGCGTGTGCTTTCCATCCATATACGTTATTCCTTTTCTTAATTTTCGGTTCTTCTACAACGCAACTGTGCCTCGCATGTGCTTCTTCATTTCAAACTGGTAGGATGGGGCGGTTGCAGATTGTGATTTTAAAGGTGGAGCAGGTGCTTCCTGTGATGAAGCTGTTACCATCAATAAACCAGGAAAGGAAACCACCACAGGATCCCTTTCCCCGAAGATTGAATCTGACATTGATTCTTCTGAGGATTCAGACGTTAAGGACGAGAATAACACACAAAGCACTAGTCAAGCACCTTCAGTTAGGCAGTCTGCTAGAACTTCTGGGAAAGCCTTGAAGTCAGTCAATTTCACCGTTTTCTGTTGCTCTCTCGGATAAACAGAAAAGCACACAGACTCTAGTTGTTGCTTAATAGCTGAAAGATTGCCTACTACCTGTATTTATTTGGCTTAATGGCTAATGTTTCTAAAAACAAATATATTCATCTCCCACCCACCAAAAATAAGGTAAAGAATAAAAAGGTATACTTGATAGATCCCTCGCTCTTTATGCAGGTATACTGAGATATCCTCTGGTGACGATTCATCTGATAGTGACGATGAGATTGATGTGCCTGAGGACATGGATGAGAAGGTAGTGATACAAATTTATTTTTTTAAGATTCAGATATATGAATCAATGTCTATCAAGCTTTTATCTTTTGTAAATACTTTTATTGTGTTTATTTGCTTTCTTCATTTGAAGCAGATGAAGAGTCCAGCAGTTAAGAATGAATCCCAAAGTGAAAACATTAAGGCTGCATTCGTTTCTACTAGTGCTCAGGATAAAAGATAAAGATATTCGTGGCACGCTTTTCAAACTGCTAAACGGTGCGTTTCGTGCAAAAATTTTCTATATGAAAGTTGTTCTAAAATATCAGATAAATCCATTTTTTAAGTTTGTAATAATTAAAACTCAATTAATCACACGTTAATGTGTCAAGGGCATCAAACCCTTGGGTAGCGGAACCTCGACTACGTAGTTCGTAGCCTCGATCCGTCGTCTCCGGCGAGGTTTTGCCCCTCAGCCGTAGGCTTTGTTGGGGAAGAAGAGAGAGAGAGAAATTAGGAAATAATTCTTTGCTTAATCCTCAATCACCGATTACAATTATTCTTATAGGCTCAATGGCCGGCTATCCTTGAGCTAATTGCTCCTAAGTTTGGATACATGCATAGCCTTCCAACTAATCTAGCTTCTTTCCAAAACAGCCTCCGCATGCGGCGTGGTGACCGCGGCCTGTGCACCTCCAGCGGCTCGGCGGATGTCACGGGCACGCCTCCTCCTGGAATAGGCGCGGCCCCACATGACATAATGGCATCTCGTTTTACGTGAAACACTTAATCTTCATCTTTATCTTTATCTTTAAGACTTTCAAACACCACCACATGCAGATTCGTCAGCGCAGCCTATCTCAGCTAAGAAGGAGCCACTCGTTCAGGCTACTCTGTCTAGCATGTTTAAAAAAGCAGAAGAAAAAAAGGTGGAAATGCATACCTGTTATAATAAATAGTTTCTCTCCTTATGATAGCGGACAGTTATGCCCTTAACTTTGATATAATGTTTGCTTGATACATTAATTGAACCAACTTCACAACGTACCTCTTTTTCCATATGTGTGTTTTGAACATTATCTGTTTTCATGCCTGGTACCAATAAATTAGTTCAGCATCTGACAAAAGGATTTCTATTTCAGAGGTGTACAAGAAGCCCGAAAGGATCTCCAGCAACAAAAGGTTCTTCATATTTACGCAATTCTAGGTTTCTTGTGTTTTTCTGTATTACACAAAGAAAATTCCTTTTGATTGAATTTGTGATTGGCATTGTTCTCTAGGTCCTGCTGCTAAGAAGCAGCGAGCAAGTCCAAAGGAAAAACAGCCAGCAGGGAAGAAGAGTGGTAAGTGCAGTACCAAGTCTGTTGTTAGAAGCATCTAATAGACCTTGGTGCGATTACATTTGTTTTAAGCCTCTGAAGGCCTTCCTCAATAGAGAAGACTTGTTCTAGAATAGTCCAAAGGCTTTGGGAGGCTTATTTGAGAAGCTTTCAGCTTTTGTCTATGTAAGGGGCATTTAAAATGTTAATCCATTTCATGAAGCTTTAGGACCATCTCAACTTCTCAAGCCTGTCGAGTCGGAATAAATGATGGAGTTAAAATCTATTGCAGCGGCTCTATACTAAATATGCTATTTGAATTTTACAAGACTTGATATTGCTGGGTAAAAGCTGTGATGCATGGGGGAAAACGAATGCATTTTACTGGCTCTAAGCACAACGTGTGATGATCTTTCAGCTTTTCTTTATCTGAGTACATCAGTACATGTTAGTATTCTTCATATGAAGCTGACTATTGTATTTACATGGATGTAGCTGGAAGAAGTCAGAAAAAGAGAAAAACACAGGTACTTTACTTAGCAACAATGATCAGGGATTTTAAATTGAATGCCGCCCATTGTTTACTTTGCTGAATGCCTTTGCCCTCTCATTTTTCTGTCACAGGTAGAAGATGACGAAATTGAAGTGCTCTCAAGTTCCTCCCAAGTGATTGTTTTGCTGATAGCTACAGTGTAGTAGATTGGTACATTATGGCCATTGTTGTTGTTATGAGGTTGTGCCTTCCTCCGAGCTAATCCTAACAGCATATAACAGGATAACAATGTGGACGATGATAGCGATGAAGACTGGGCTGAGTGATGTGCAGCTGAAGTTGAAAGGAATGTAGCACTCGGTGATGAAGAGTGAAGGATGCAAGATTGTAGGCAATTCTTTTCTTTGGGGGCGGTATCACAATTGATGTGTTTGAGGAGCTTAGGTTCTGACCTGACCATTGATGAGATATAGCATCATAGTCTTTTCATCGTACTGGTGAAATTGAAATCGAGAAGTCGTGTGATCTGTTAGCATTAGATTTATTATTTATTTGACTTGTTGTAATGTAACATAAACAAGAGCTGATAAATCATTGTTAGGGTCTGCAATGCAAATTAGTACTGCAATTGCAGATATAAACTACACCATTGAAGAAAATGATTGTTGTGTATTTATTTATAGGATTGATAAATTAAACGGTTTTATCTGAACAACTGAGAGGGTCCTGGGGCTTTAAGGCAAACAGATGTGGCATGTTTTATAAGAGAACAAGCTGACCAGCTTTAGATTCATGGTCATCCGAATCCGATGCAGAGTCGATACTGACCTATGTATATGCTCTCACTGTCTCAAGTGGAGTAACAATGCTTATTAGTAGCCTGGCATGCCTGTCGCGTGGCGTTCTGGGTGAGGTTGAAAAGCTTGCAAATGCAAACGCAGGAGTAGTAATAGGCACTGTGAGCTGAGGATGCACGCACAAGATAAAAAAAGATTAAAAGATGATATCATTCCATTCCTCCTCCATTTGGTCCTTAGCTGCTATTAACAGGAGTCCGCATGCAAATGCGTCGTATAGCTGAACTGCTTAGGCACATCGGCTTCGGGCTTAAGTTTTAGATTTAACTTGTACGTTCAAATTTATAACTAATTATTTTTTTTTTTATAAACGATGTTTTTATCGACAACAAAACATATGTTGATGATTTTGTTTATTTTAAAATATACTAATCAGTCATCGAATCTATTTATAAGAATAGAGTGTATGTTCATAGAAAGATATAAGTATTCATAAAAACAAGATGTGCATGTATTCATAGGCGTAGTCGTATATGGATATCTGTGTCCTGTTAACCCCTAAATTCTTGACTTAAAAAATTCTTGTGTTTCTTATGTGTATCAATTAAATGTCAGTTTTGGAAATTTGATGTGTGTTTAATTCATGTAAGAATTTAATGGGCATGGTATTTTATTCAATGTTTTTCTATATTCATGCGTTTCCATTTTTAAAGGGGGTTATATGCTGATGTATGATATTATGGGAGACATATATCGTGTACAGCTCCCTCCATCACATAATATCACATAATATAAGATGTAAATGCATTTTAAGATTTAACTTTTTAAAACATTTAATTAACAATTAGTATGATATGAATTAAATTTTATTTGTCAAAAATAATATTATTAGATTGATATTTGAATTTACTTTTATATAGTTATAATACTGTTGCTGCTATAAAGTTGAGGATTAGGTATGAAGACCGTACATAGTTTGAGCGTGTAGTATATTTTCTGTTTTTGAGATGGGAGTCATGGAGAGCATTGAGGCCTTGGTAGATATTCCAGGGAATAAACAGGAGGAAGAGGAGGCCCTTTTATTTTTGGCCTTTAAATAAATAAATTAAAGGAAATTAACGGTGGTGACGACGCACAGGAGAGAGAGAGGGGTCTTCTCGTCGTCCTCGAAAGAAAAAAAAAACAAAAGAAAAGAAAAGAAATTGGGAGGTGAGGTTGGTTCTGCTTGCAGATGAAGTCTATCAACAGAACATTTATCAAGATGAGCGCCCATTTATAAGTGCTAGAAAGGTAACTTTTGATTTCTGACCCATGATGCTTTATCGTGAATACCATCTCCCAACCTTTTTTACTTTCATGTGGCATACCCGAAAATCAAATGAACACAGTAAGTTGCCTTCAAGTACCAGATGGAACCAAGTTAATTAATAGCTGCTCCTTTTGATGTGGAAATTTAATAGCTTTCTCACTTATAAGTAACTAATACATGAGATTATGCCCTACTATTGATTACTTTGATCAATTGTAAACTATTCTGATTGCTGATGTTAACATGGACTTTCTCAATTTCTTCAGGTTCTGTTTGACATGGGTCCTCCTATGAGCAGGGAAGTTCAGCTGGTTTCTTTCCATACTGTGTCGAAAGGATATTGGGGGGAGTGTGGACAACGTGGAGGGTATTTTGAAATGACAAATCTTCCTCCCAAGGTGATGCCATTACATAATTCGTGACTGATCTCAAAAGACCGTGATTCAAATTTCTAGTCTTTACTATAGATTTATAGAATGCAGCTACACAAAAATGTAAATGCAGATACTAGAAAAAATGTTACATTCTTCATGTCATGTTACAAAGCCTAATAGAGAATATGCTAGTTTCTTGTTCTTATATTTGGTCCACAGTACAATAGTGTATATGTTGAACTATGTAATATAATACAGTAGCTCATGCTGCTAACTAGGTTGGTGCAGTTACATTTGTTGCAACAAAATATTCCTTTACTAGAGTGGTCTTTGTCATCTTAGAAACTTGAGTATGAACAACATAAACTGGAGTTATATGTATGCCATCATTGTGGTCATTTGCAACTCTTAGCTTTGTCCAATTTCGAAACTGTAAAATTAATGTTTGACAGATTTTGAAGAGCTTTTGACAGTTGAAATATTGAGCTTTTAGATAAGATTAAGCATTTGCACAAGATTGGTTATAGATCATGTAACGTAAGACTTTACTCTGAAGTTCGGATAGTAGCACACATACCATTTTTCTGTTTGCATGTGATCTAATTATGCTCCTGATTTGATATGACAGACAGTAGACGAGATCTACAAGGTTGCATCAATCGCACTCAGTCCAAATGTTCCTGGGCAGATCTTTGTAAGTCAAACAATATTCGTTGAATTATTCATTGTTTGTGTGTAATTATCTAAAACAGCTTTGCGTTCTTCCAGTGGCCAAACCACAAGCTTTTCAAACTGGAAATATGATATCCTTAAGTTATGCATGGAGCATTGTTCAAAATTTGGGTGCCCTGAGACGTCCAAAAATATTCAGATTTTTTTTCCATGGATTGCGACAGTAATAGATGAGAGCATCTTAAAAATCCCTTATTTGGTCACTCCATATGTTGGTGATGAGCACCATGGCTTACTTTAACCTATAATGCTGCACCTTGAAAATATATGCCTCTGTGGGCTACAAGCCGTACAAGGATTAGCAAGCATGCATTTCTTTTTGTGTTCTTTTAGGCTTTTTCATAACCATAACTCTGTAGGTGTTATATTCATTCAACCTGATCTTAGTTCCTGAAACAGTTTAGTTGCAGCGGTACTAATTACTTGAAGTTATGTTACTTTGCTTTAACAAGTTAATAAAAATGGTTTGAATGTCATTTACAGATGGGTTTAATGGTTAACCCTCCGAAGCCTGGAGATATCTCTTATCTGAAGTTTTCTGCTGAAAGGTATAGAATTCCTTTCTCACCATTTTAATCCATATCTGCATTTTCAAGGAAAAGAAGACCTACGCGGGTATTCAGTATTTATTTCCTCCATAGTACTTTCTGATGTTCTATGTATAATGTGCTTACTGATGATGTTGCAGCAAGTCTATCCTCGAGTCTTTGAGGAGGAGAGCACGCATGATGACAGATGGTTTCAATAGTTGCCGAAATGTTGTCTGCAATTTCACAGAAGGTGACATTAACATATGAGCCCCTTCCTTTATGGCAATAGGAGAGAACGAAGCAGCTTCTCTAATGCTCTTCCAATTATGTTGTTGCAGGAGCTATGTACTCTTTCCCCCAAATACGCCTACCACCAAAAGCTATAGATGCAGCCAAAAGGGCTGGCAAAGCAGCCGATGTTTTCTACTGCCTCAAGCTTCTTGAAGCAACTGGAATATCCACTGTTCCAGGGTCAGGTTTCGGACAAAAAGAAGGGTAGGTGTTTCCCTGACATACATTCGTATCTTCAAAGTTTCATAAACGTAAGAGTTCTCTCAACTAGACATGACTCAGGAGTACCAGAATTTATCCTTTCCAATCAAATTTGTAGATTTATTTGGCAGTTAAGCGTTTTGTAACATCCAAAAAGATTGGTAGAAAGCATTTGAACCATACAGCTGGCTTGTCTTCATGATAGTCTTATCAATAACATTTTGCTAGGAAATCTGAAAAGATATCACTGACGATTTATTTTTGTATATATAAGTAAGTAAACTGATGGATTGTGTGCACTGCAGGGTGTTCCACCTGAGGACGACCATCCTGCCAGCTGAGGAGGACATGCCTGCCATCATGTCCAGCTTCAAGAAGTTCAACGACTCTTTCATGGATCAGTACGATGGCTACTCCAGGATGTGAGAAGAAACAAGATGAGCACTACTCCAGGAGAAGAGAGAGAATCTGCCTCAGCGTGGCTGATCGAGCAGTTATAATAAAAGGCACTGTTAATTAATTAATCAATCAATCCAAAAGGCTAATTATTTGCTGCAACAATCTGTAACTCGATCTACTGAAGAAAAAGAAATCTTCTTGTCCTTTATATGCATGATGTATAGATAAAATTATTTCTGCTCTTTGGGAATTGAATAATACGGGCACACCCACCGGTTACAGTCTACTATACAAGGTCCCGTCTGTAAGGCTGCAGTAGCGAACTATTTGTTATGTTCTGATACTGTGAACAAGTTGCTTGGCAAGTCACTTTGTGCTGGCTGAAATATAATGCAGATCAATATATGATCGATGCAGAATTATACAGTGGACTGTCTCTGAATGCCATAGTCAAAGGCAGAAATTTTTCGAAGTAGCACAGTCAGAGACAGAAATTAAAGGAGATTATACAGTTGGTTGATGGATTGTAGGTGAATTCAGCAGCATTGTGCTCACGCATACAGTAAATCACATCTCATCAAATTGGGGGTTTCTTCTGACTTTTTGCCGGCTTGGCGTTTGCTGCGTGTATACATGTCAACTCTCCTCACTTCAAAGCTCGTTTAGCTCTATCCAGAATCCAGTATTACATTACATTTTACATATTACTCTTTTCATTTCAGTTTGATCATCAAGACCATTGATACCAAAATATTTATCATTCTCAAATTAATCCTCACCTCACCGATTAAGGTGATCCATCGTTTCATATCTCGTGGATTGCTCATATTTTAAATATTGCATGACATTGTACCAATAAAAATTAATCTGGTTACATGCAACACAATAAATGATACATATTTATTCTTTGCACAAATAAACGAACAGACACCTGAATAATAATCATTTTAGAAAGATCTCAAAAATCTTAGGAGATGATTAAAATGAAACGAAGAGAGTAAGTGATAAGTTATATCAAGACATGATGCTAGAACAAGATGTACGGGAGGTCTACAAAATTATTGTTGAGATCAAACTGAAATGAATTCTTCCGGATGCAAACGAAGCTCCAATTTGACAAAGGCTGCAAATTTTGCAACGAACGAGTCCAGTCCACAGTTCCAAGCGCACGACCTCGTGGGAGACCGCTGTACATATTGAAGTCAGGAGATGAGCTCATTCTTCAGGGACAAAAAATCACCATAGATTAAATTAACAATAATATAATCACCACCAGACCCGACTCGCTTCTGACCAGACCTGTTCTCTGTCCAAATTAGCAGACATAATTAAAAAAAGACATTCTTTAATACAGAGGGAGATCTATACTCAGTCTGTTCCAAAATACGAACATTAGCAAATATTAAGAACAAAATGAAAGATATCTCTGAATCACCTCGTCAGTTAATTTTTGAATTACATGGAGTTTCCTCCTAATCACCTGATTAGATGAAAATGTTTGAATTCCCGTAAGTTAGAATCATTGTCCAAAAGTATTTATATCCTGTATAAAATTTGGATCTTATAAATGTTTATATTTGGGAACGAAGTGCAATGCAAGATCAACGTGCTGGTCCTGTAAAGTCTAAAGAAAAGAAAAGAAAAGAGTAAGCTGGCACAAGTAGGTACAGTAGACAGTAGTAGCTACAGTGCAGACGTGTCCTGCTGCCTCGTGGCTCAGGCTCACTCTATATATAAACAACGTGTCATTGCACTGCGTCACAGGCAAAATTAACTAAATTAGGGCTGTGTTCGGCTGAGGGAGCTGGGAACGCGCACGGTACTTTTCGTCCGCGCACGTTTTTCAAACTACTACACGGTGCAATTTTTTGAAAAAGTTTCTATACAAAAGTTGCTTAAAAAATCAAATTAATCCATTTTTGAAAAAAAAATAGCTAATACTTAATTAATCACGTGCTAATGGACCTGCTAATGGACCGCTCCGCTGCCTTAACTACAAAAGAGTTGAGAGAATCAAAGTTGAGACAAAAATTCAAAGTTGAGAGTTGAGAGAGTTCGGGTTTGTTCGCCAGCGTGAGTTCGGAACGCGCCCCGTGAATTCGGAACGCCGGGGTCGTCCGTGTAGTGAAAGCGCTAACCGCACAGTACATGCACAGTGCAGACGTTAGAGACGACGTAACGGCGTGAACGGATGGAGCGGCCACGCCGTTTGGCACCCAAATTTTTTCCGTCGACGATGTTGCCATTCGTAGCCGATCTCTCTCGATCCCCTTTCTTCCTCGTCCCGGTCTGCATCAGCGGTCATCGAGGCGAGCAGGCGGTCCGCAGAATCTGCTTTTCCCCATCGATTCTCGGCCGCGTGTTGTCTCGCGGGAGCAGTCGGCTAAAGGCCGCAGAGCGTGCGGGAGCAGTCGCCCCATCAATTCCCCCACCGGCAGCCCGCGGCAGCGAAGCTGCCATCAGTTCGCTCGAGCTGTCCACGTCGTCCTCGAGGGCGACAAAAGCCGGCCACTGCGCTCGTTGTGCGCATCGTCAGTGGCGCCTGTTCGGCTGGTTGGTTTTTTCAGCTAGCCGAGTCCGTGAGCGCGCTGTGGGGTGCCACAGCGCTGGCGAGTTCGGGCGCATCAAGGCGGGCAATCTGGCGGGCTTATTTCGCCGCCATATTTGAGGCCGAGCCCATGCTTGGTCCGATGGAGACGAGGGGGAAGAAGCGGAAGAGAGATCTTCAGCTTTTGCCGACTGCATTTGAGGGGGCGATTGTTCAATCCCCTCCTGCCATGTTGACGTCTGTTCAGGCAGCCGATCTGGAGTCCGACGAGGGTTCCTCCGAGTCCGTCACCTCCGACGCGGGCAGCGCCAAGGCTGCAGCGGACGACGTGCTGCACATCGCCCACGCCCTATGCAAGGTCTGCGCCAAGTCTCCGAAAGTTGTCGTCGAGTTCGTTCGCAGAGTGAGCCCTGCCATTGTCGGCCGTTCAATTGACTGGGACATCATCCGCGACGACGACTCAACGAAGGTATTAGCACCATGTCCATACACGAAATTTCTGATTCATTATTGCTTGACTTGTGCATACTAGATGTCGGAAGGGCGTCATCGCTGGACCGATATGTAGGTCCGTGTGTTTCTTGAGAGTTGCTTGGAGAAAATTGTTGCTTACAACATCACCTCCAATACCCCCAAGAACAAGGCATGGGACAACCTGGAGAAGAAAATGTTTGAGAAATGCAGGAAGGTGGTGAATTGAGCTCAACTGCAGTACATTTGGCGCGACTGTAAGAAACGGTTCCACATGTAGGTGTGGCTGGAATCACAGGGCACCGGCCTTGGTCGCGATCCGGTTACTTCAGCCATTGTCGCCGACGATTCGTGATGGAAAAGCCAAAATGGGGTATGTTAGTACTGACTCAATTTTATTTTGCAACCCTTTTTTTTGGCCACATATGTTCTGAGCTGCAATTTACATTTGCATATGAATGCACAGTGCAAATAAACCTGTTGATAACCTTGTTATTGTACTGTTGTTCCATTGTTCAGAAGTAGTGACTGAAATTTCTGAAATTGAATTGCTCCATCACATGCTTTTGCTTTCTCAGATATATAGTTAGACACATACATAGATAGATACATACATACATACTAGCAGAGAGTATGCATTCCAAATTTTGCACTCCAAATTTAGAAGTGTGTTCTTCACTACTTTGCACTGGACACCTACTTACAAGTGTTACTGTAAATTCAAGTAGTACTTATATGTTTTAATTTTAGCAAAATTCATGATTTTACAATCATTT
The DNA here is from genome assembly GCA_008326285.1 of Oryza officinalis. Lineage (NCBI taxonomy): Eukaryota > Viridiplantae > Streptophyta > Magnoliopsida > Poales > Poaceae > Oryza > Oryza officinalis. Next base: position 48,847,378 of record BDMV01000006.1, read on the forward strand.
GTATGGCTGGATGTGGTACTACATGCAGCACGATGTATGTGTCATGTCACAACAACAATAGGGCCACTCATCATGGTTAATACAATGCCCTCATTACCAGCTTGTTTATCTATGATATGATATGTACTTCGATATTTCAGTAGTAATATTCACGAAGACCACGTCATTCTTCCTGGTATGAAATATGGCCTATTATCTTAATTTCCTTTCATGATGGCATGCATATTAGCACCATTTTAGCACCATTTATTAATATCAGTAATACTATTATCTTAATTTCCTTTCATGATGGCATGCATATATGGCCTATTATCTTAAACAATACGTTTCATATCAGTAATAACCTACAACTGCAATGAAGAGAGATGTTCTTAGTTATTTAACTTTTGTATATGCTTGAGTGGGCAAGATATTTATGCAGTTTATGGGATAACTGCAAACAGATGCAGCATGAAGTTATGCTTTCCTAGTTGTAGATTCCTCCTGTATTAAGGACAAGCACATGTGCAAAACTAATTGTTAAGCTTTCCTCTTTATGGGATGTCTTTGATGTATTCCAAGATTACAGTTCCACAGGAAGTGTAATTGGAATTAGCAACCTGCTTTGACCACCTGTTTGCCAAAGAAGGCACTGTTTAGATCACAAGCTCCACTGTGGTAACAAAATTTGAGCAACATGTGTTCTGCATCTCTCTGAAAAAAAGGAATGTTGTTGTCAATTGTCATACATGATTTTATTCAGCAATACATAAGAATTAGTATTAACTGCTAAGGGTAGTGGTAGAAAGGTGATCAACTGCTGTTGTGCTGTTCTTCTTCTTGTTCAACTGCTGGTAATGCTGTTGCACATTTGTCCTACCCTTGGATGTTTGGATTGAGTGAATTTTTAGCTGCCACATTTGAAATACTCTAGTGCAATACTTTTGTCAGACTGTTTCACAGTTATAGGAATACTATATTTCTGTGTATTGTGCTAAGGTTGGAAGTGACATTGTTTTCCTATATTTGCCATATTTGAGCACAGTAGTTCATATAGTCAGTACTGCACTGATATAACAAAATGGGGTGGTGTGAGAAAAAGGTTGCATGCATGGCTATGAACTGATTTTGACTGCACTGATATACTGCACTGATTTTGACTATCTTGGATAAACATGGGAGGGAAAAAAACCTGGAATGCAGTGTGGAGCATGCATCACTTTGTTCAGCTTTCATGCATCATTAGAAACTTTTCATGCTGCATTATGCTGACTCTTTTCCCTGAGTGCAAATTTTGTCAGTACTTACATGCTTGCCATCTAAATACGCGTGTTTATGACTTTGACAGCTGAAGAAAGGTGTGCTCGTGTTCAGAAATGATCCCTTGAAGCACATTGACCTTCACCACGCGGTGTTCGGTGGGCGCACGGTTGTCGGCAACCACTCAGACGTCGCGGGGGCTGCTCAAGCCGCACCACAAGGAGCAGTCCAGTGGCGGACCATCGACGTTGCACAACTCACTGGGACTTACAGACCACCAGCATCTTCTGTGGCACCACCACTGACCGCAGATAGGGGTAAGGGAAAAAGGCCAGCTACGAAAAGTGGTGCCTCAGGGGGGTCTTTCAAGAAGTCCCGCAGCGACTCCACTGGCCAGGCACTTGAAAGGCTTGCAGCCCTGCGAATGGAGTCGATGGAGAGCCGCGCACGGGAGGCAGCTACAGCTAAGGCTATAGGTGTTGAGGCATGCTTGCAGCTGGTGGAAAATGATGGCCACCATATTGGATGTCCGGTTTGGTATGCTGCAGTCCGGCTATTCCACGATCCATACCATTGCTTCTGCTTTGTTCGGCTCCCAGACGTTGCAACGCGGCTGGGATACATCTCTACTGGTGGACAGGGAGCCGACTCCGGTTCTGGTGCCACGCAGTAGCTCCATGTTGTGCCTTTAGGTGTATTATTTTTGTTTTCGCTGAGTTGATTCGTTGGTTTTGTAGTGTGTTGTTTTAACAATAAACTTGATGTTTATTACTTTTCGCGTGGTAACATTTGCTACGAGATGCTGAGTTTATAAAATATTTGCGGAGTAGTACTTCATTTGCATGTGTGCAGTACATTGATGTCACAAATTGTTCTTCCATGCACTACATTGCTGCCCAGCTCACTGCTGCTTTTTAGAAATATGAAATTGATCACTGCTGCTTTTTATCTCTGCAATTGCTCACTATTGCTTTTTATCCCTGCAATTTTCCTTCAATTGCATTATAGATTTAAAATGAGCCAGTGTTGCTTCTGCTTTGTAACTTGTAAATTGCATGCATTACACATGTATGACACGTGATGTTTTTTTTTGGGTTGTGAAATTATGAAGGAATACGGCAATGAGTACTGGCGGTGCTGGATCAAACTGGAGAGGAGGACACTCTAGCAGTGACGAGGACGATGCCATCATTGACATACTAGTTGCTAATCTGGAGATAAATGAGAGAGCACCCAGAAGAATACCGGTTCAAACCAGCATTAGTTGGATGATGGAAACATTGGGAAATCGAAACCAATGTCGAGCAATGTTCCGGTTGAGTGCAGAACAAATACACAGCCTACATGATCTCCTGATCACTTCATACGGCCTCGATGAAACAGCTGAGGTATGTTCAATGGAAAAACTTGGGATTTTCTTGTACATTATGGGTGGAAATCGTTCCAATAGAGACGCCAACAATCTGTTGGTCCGCTCTAGCTCAACAGTTTCTATGTACTTCCACCAAGTATTGACGGCTATGAACGACCTGACTGCGAATATTTTAAAACCTGTTGATCCCAACTTCACGGAACCTCACCCTTTGCTTCTAAGCGAAGACTGGTTCAAACCCTTTTACCAGTCAGTGGGTGCTGTTGACGGCACGCATGTGTCTGTAGTGACTTCTACATCCACGTCTATTCAACACCGGAACCGACACCATGTAACGACGAAAAATGTTCTTGTCATCTGTGATCACCAGGGAAGAATTATTTTCTGCGATGCTGGATGGCCGGGATCGGTTCACAACCAAAGGATTCTGAACGAGGCAGTGCAGTACTACCCCGACAATTTCCCACGGGTACCGTTTGGTGAGTAAATTTATTCGTTAATTTTTTTTGAGGGCTTATGTTCGTAGATTTGCAGACTAATAATTTTGTAATTATCACGCAGGAAGGTACCTACTTGTGAACTCTGGTTTTTCTAGTAGGATGAGATTTCTTGCACCATACCCACATGTCCGTTACCACAGGGATCAAGTTGGTAGAGAAGGAGCGCCACCACCGGAGGGACGAGAAGAGACATTCAACCATCTGACATTCCTCATTGCGAGGTATTGTTGAAAGAACATTCGGCATCGTCAAAAAACAGTGGAAAATCCTGAAAGAAATACCCTACTATCGTGATGAACGTGTTCCCACACGGATTATACATGTTGCTTTCGCTCTGCACAATTTCAGGTTGGACAGTAGGGATCCGAACTACCGTCGAAATAATGCTCTTTACAACGGCTATCCCATGCCCCCGCAACACGCATCTTTCGATTAGCTGTACTACGCGACAAATAGTGAGCATGCTATGAGCAGCTTGCGTGATTGCATTGCCGATGAGGTGTACTATCACTATCAGTAGTTGCTCACCAGCTTAATAGTTATCCGAAATGCTACTAAGCCATCTATTTGTTATATACCTCGAATATGTGTTGGATTTAATTACTATTTAAGCAGTTTCCAAATCATTGCTAAGCTTTTTTAAAAATTGGACTTTTTCCCTACCTACGTTTTTAATTTTTCATGCTGCACGCAATATTACAAATACGTGTCAATTATTATGTAATTGGAATATGTATTGCATTTAATTATTATTTATGCAGTTTTCAAGTCATTGCTAAGCTTATTTAAAAATTATACTTTATTCCTAAGTACGTTTTAATTTTTTCGTACTGGACGTAATATTACAAAAACGCGTCAATTATTATGTAATTGGAATATGTATTACATTTAATTACTATGTATGCAGTTTGGAAGTCATTGCTGAGCTTTTTTAAAAATTAGATTTTTTTCCTAACTACATTTTAATTTTTTCATGCTGCACGCAATATTACAAATACGCGTTAATTATTATGTAATTGGAGTATGTATTGCATTTAATTATTATTTATGCAGTTTCTAAGTCGTTGCTGAGCTTTTTTAAAATTGGACTTTTTTCTGAACTATGTTTTAATTTTTTTCATGCTGCACACAATATTACAAATACGCGTCAATTATTATGTAATTGGAATATGTATTGGATTTAATTATTATTCATGCAGTTTCCAGGTAGCTTTTTTAAAAATTGGACTTTTTGCATAACTACGTTTTAATTTTTTCCTGCTGCACGCAATATTACAAATACGCGTCAATTATTACGTAATTTGAGTATGTATTGAATTAAATTATTATTTATGCAGTTTCCAGGTCATTGCTGTGTGTATTTTTAAAATTGGACTTTTGCCTACCTACGTTATAATTTTTTCATGCTCGACGCAATATTACAAATACGCGTGAATTACTATGTAATTCGAATATGTATTGTATTTAATTACTATTTATGCAGTTTCCAAGTCATTGCTGAGCATTTCTAAAAATTGGTCTTTTTTTCTAACTACATTTTAATTTTTTCATGTTGGACACAATATTACAAATACACGTCAATTATTATATAATTGGAATATGTATTGTATTTAATTACTATCTATGCAGTTTCCAAGTCATTACTCACCTTTTCTAAAAGTTGGACTTTTTTTCCTAACTACGTTTTAATTTTTCCTGCTGCACGCAATATTACAAATACACGTCAATTATTACGTAATTTGAGTTTGTATTGCATTTAATTACTATTTATGTAGTTTCCAGGTCATTGCTGAGCTTTTTTAAAAATTGGATTTTTTTGCCTAACTACGTTTTAATTTTTTCATGCTGGACGCAACATTACAAATACGCGTCAATTATTAGGTAATTGGAATATGTATTGCATTTAATTACTATTTATGCAGTTTCCAATTCATTGCTAAATTTTTTGGAAAATTGGACTTTTTTGCTAACTACGTTTTAATTTTTTCTGTTGTACGCAATATTACAAATACGCGTCAATTATTATGTAATTTGAATATGTATTGGATTTAACAACTATTTATGTAGTTTTCAGGTCATTGCTGAGCTTTTTTAAAAATTGAACTTTTTGCCTAAATACATTTTAATTTTTTCATGTTGCACACAATATTACAAATCCGCGTCAATTATGTGCTGTCGTTGTTACATACTGGCCGGTCTATGTAAATTTTGTGCACTCCTTTCCGGCTCAACCATCTCTTCTAAATTGACTGGCTAATTTTATTTTGACCGACTATACAAAATATTGACTTCTCAATCTATTAATACAGCTTTTTAAATATTATTGAAAATATATTTATACAAAACACCGTAAATTTATTTATTCCTTGCTAACACACTGTTTCATGATCTTCCTCCTGTTATATACAGCAGTATCACACATCTGTAAATTGCTATTCGTCGTGTGCGCGTATCATTTTTCCGGTCCGCGTCCAGAGCAGCGACGACGCGAGCAACGTCGTGGAGGCGCGGCTTGACAATTTTTGTCGGTCAGAACGGCGCCGTCTGCACTGAACGGATGGAGCGTCCACGGCTACAGTGCTAAACAGTACATGTACAGTGCACGTTGTTTCTGTCACCACAAAAGGGGCTGCGAAGTACTACTAACGAACTAAGCCGAAGAGTAGTCGTCGTAGTAAAAATATGGGTGGAGATGAGCGGGCAGTGGCTGCTCCGTTGCTGCAGCAGCAGTAGCAGCAGGACGGCGGCGACGGCGAGAGGAGGAGGAGGAGGAGGCGGTGGTGAGGATGGTGGGACGGGGAGGAGGCGGCGGGGCAGCTGGCGTTCGCGGCCCATCCCGCTGGTCTCCGTGATGTACGCCGGCCGCCTCGGCGAGGTCGAGCTCGCCGGCGCCACCCTCGGCAACTCCTGGGACACCGTCACCGGAATCGTCCTCATGGTATGGTAACCCAACCCCATCACACATTTCATTCCTTATGATTCATTAATCTACCTTAACCATCTAAAAATTAGTTCTTGCTTTATTTTCTTTTTTCCAATTAATCGATCGATTCATGAATCTAATCAAGCATCTCCTTCGTGTCTCCGGCAGGGTGTGAAAAACTGCCGATAACCGCGCGGTTACCGCGGTTACCACCCGTACCGCGGGGGTACGGTTATCCGTACCGCGCGATACGGTTTAATAAAATTCGTCCAAATTCAAAAATTTAAAAAAAAAGAAAAAAATCAAAAAAAATGGTGAAGGTAGTGCTTGATTTATAGTGTTTTATGGTGAAGAAATTTCTCAAAAAAAAGTAATATTTATTCAAATTTGAGAGCAAAACGGAGAATAAATTTGAAAATTAGAAAAAGAAAAAAAAATGGGCCGGCCCGTTACTGTGCGACCCATTACACATCGCGCGGTAACCGCGCCAAACCGCGCGGTTACCGCGTCAAACCGCGCGGTAACCGCGCCAAACCGCACGGTTTGCCCGAATTTTTGAATTCAAATTTCGATTTGTAAATTTGTCGCGGTTTTGCGCGGTTACCGCGGTTACCGCCGGTAACCGCCGTACCGCTGGTAACCGCCGTACCGCTGGGTGGCGGTAACCGGGCCCCCGGCGGTTTTTTAAACCCTGGTCTCCGGTGGCTGATGGTTTCCCTGTTGATCTCTCTGTTTCTTTCTCTTTTTCTTTTGGACTTTTTCTGAACAATAATAAAAAAAAAAGATGAAACGTGTTGGTCTCGCTTCACTCACGGTGCACCATGCAGTGGGGCCCACCATCTGACATGTCTTGTCATACTTCATTTATGCATCGAGATTTTAAACTCGATATATTTTATTGTTGGTGGCCAAAATAATTGGATGGTGGTGGGCGTTCGGCGAGAGACGGAGGAAGGGAAGGGAGCCACGGACGGAGGCGGCGCCGCGCCGCCACCGCACTCCCCGCCCCTCCCCGCCCGGCCGCCGCGCCCCAGCTTCCCTTCCACAAGAGATTGCAGCAGCAGATCGGAATATCTCTTCTCTTGACAGCAGGTAAGGGAGGGAAGGAGACGCAACGCAAATCTCTCCCCTTCCTTCCTTGTGCCTGCTGCCTGCCTGGTAAGCTTCTCCTCTTCCATCTCGACTTCCTCCCTCCCTCCCTCCCTCTATCCATCCATGGATTCGATTCGATTCTCCTGCGTTGCAGTTGCAGCCGTTCGCTTCCTCCCTCCTGCTACAGATCGATCAATCGATGGTTTGCGCCCTCCCCCCTTTTTTTTCTTTTCTTCAATTAATTGCGACTCAATTTGAATTTGGACCAAAGGGAGGAGCGAATTGATTTCCTCTCAGCTTTCCTGGAACAAGTTCCATTCTTTCTCTTTCTCTCTCTCCTTGTTCTTCTACGAGTCAGAGTCAAAGCACCCTTCTTGTACGCGCCGCATTCTTTCTTTCTTTCTTTTACTTGTTCTTCCTTCCTTCTTCTACGCATCTCATTCTCCCTCTAATGCTGCGGGAAAGCAGGAGCTCCTCCTCCTCCTTTCTTGCTTTCAGGCGTTACCTCTAGTCTCATCTTGTGAATTTGTGATGACGGCTCCTTCCTTCCTTGCAAATCAATCGCTTTCACCAATCGCGTTCCCACCGCCAATCGTCCTTGCAATCTTTTTCTTTAATGCTCTTTTCTTCTATTCTATTTACAAAAGAAAAAAAGAAGTTTCTTTTTTTTTTTGTTTTCGGTTTCGCTTTTACTACTGTCTATGTACAAGACCCATCAATTTCTGACTGACTGCCTTCTTCCCTTGACGAGTTGGATTTTCCGGTTGCAGGAAACAAGGAAGCAGCAACTCAACAGTGGGGTGGGAGGGATTAAGCTTACCGGGCTTGGCTGTCAATTTGACAGTCAGCCCGTCTCCAATTCCACCTGCACAGGTAATTTTTTTTTTTTACTTATTTTGACCCTTGCGACAAAGACATCATCATCAACCGATTTTTTCTTTCTTCTCTGCTGAGATTATTGCGAGATTTGGTCAATTGGGACACACAAATAATGTGCCTGTCATACTTCTTCCATTGCCTACACCACACATGCTTATTCTTTCTTTATTGATCCTTCTTGTACAACCGAACCCTATTCAATTCAATTTTTGCAAACCGCGTGTTATGACCGGACTGACAGCTAAGTCTTGTTCTTCCTTCCTTCTCTCCTATGAAACAGGGTAGGGCGACACGCGGAGACAAAACAACAATCTGATTATTCACAACTTCTCCTCTCCATGATGGCTTCCTTCTCCGGCCCGCTCCACCGCCCCCTCTCTGCCATGGCAGTTGCCGCCTTTGCCGCCGTCTCCTCCCTTGAGCTGCCTGACAGGCTGTCTCACCACAAGCTTCCTGACACAACCGTGGATGCCGAAGCAGTCGTCTCGATTCCAGCCAGCAGGTCCGATGTATCAGCAGCACCTTCTGCTTCTGCCATGTCTCGCCTGCACTTCCTGTCATGCAATCTGCAGGCTTCGCACCCGGCTAAGGCCCCTCCTGCGTCTTTGCCTGTCATCCAGACGGTTTACCACTATGCAAAGTTTGCCAAATACTCGGAAGAGGAGGCAGTGATGACTGTGATGCCATCCTCGTCGTCGTCGGATGTTCTGTACCGCTGGCATTTGCCGGACCCTAAGGTCTGCGGTGACTCACATGGCAAGTCTCAGACAGTGGTGGTTCTGCTCGGGTGGTTGGGCTCGAGGCAGAAGCACCTCAAGAGATATGCCGATTGGTATACCTCCAGGGGTTACCATGCAGTGACCTTCACCCTCCCCATGTCTGACATTGTTAGCTACAATCTTGGAGGGAAGGCTGAGAAGAATGTGGAGATGCTCTCAGAACATCTCGCTGATTGGGTTAGCGAGGAGGATGGGAAGAAGATTGTTTTCCACACCTTCAGTAACACTGGCTGGCTTTGGTATTAACTGTTTTTCTTTCCGTCATTAACAGTTAACAACCATCCTGAGATTTCGGGCTTAATTTGTTTGATATCTGTTGCTGCAGCTATGGGGTAATACTGGAGAATTTACAGAGGCAGGATCCTTCTGCAATGGACAAAATTAAGGGCTGCATAGTCGACTCTGCGCCTGTTGCTGTCCCTGATTCTCAGGTAAATTAGAACACATAACCTTATTGGAACAAAAGTAGGGTTTGCTCTTTATTGCATGGTTCAAAGAACTCATCGTGAGCATTCGAGATGATTTTACGGTTGTTGAACTGCTCGCTAATTGTCTCTTTGTGTGCACCTGAGTTGCATTGTTGTGTCAAAAATAGATGTGCTTCATTATTATTTCATTCTTTCACATTTGCAGTTACTTAGCCATGTTTTGTTGGAACGCAGGTTTGGGCTTCAGGCTTCTCAGCTGCTATCATGAAAAAACATAGTGTAGCGGCAAAAGGACTGAAACCAAAAGATGCAAGGCCTGACGTCCTAGTTGTGGAGTCTAACAAGGATCATCCCAAGCCAGCAGTTACCGAGGCCATTCTACTTTCAGCGCTGGAGAAGTTGTTCGATGTTGTTTTAAACTACCCAGCCATCAATAGGTAAACATCTCAACCACGTATGCAAGTAGTCATTAGCATTTTGAGAAAAGTATGTCTTATCTCTATGCCTTTTATTCCATCCAATCCAACTGTTGTTAAATAGAGAGCTCTGTCTCTGTCTGGTCACACCACAATTGTGCATTGTTTGATTTGTGCTTTAAAAAAATTGGTCCATAAAGTGTATGACTTTGATTGAATCTCAGTTAAGTATAGAAGATAGATGCTGGCCGTTGACAATAATAACTGATTGATAAGAAACTTTACATTTGGTTTTAACAACAGGAGGTTGTCGGGTGTGATGGAGCTATTGTCGTCGAAGCAGCCAAAATGCCCGCAGCTGTACATATACAGCTCTGCTGACAGGGTAATCCCGGCCAAGTCGGTGGAGTCGTTCGTGGAGAGTCAACGGCGAGCTGGGCACGAGGTTAGAGCATGCGACTTCGTGTCATCGCCTCACGTCGACCACTACCGGAGCAATCCAGAGCTGTATACCTCTCAGCTCACTGAATTCATGGAGGACTGCGTGTTGGCACGCTGCCAGGAGGAGGAGGTCACCAACTCACCAACTAACTAAGATGATGATGATGGTGATGTGCAACTGCAATACAATAGAGATAGGCATACATACCAACTGTTATTTTCATTCTTCACTGGCGCTCAATTGAAAAGAGAAAAATAGGTGCCAGGAGAGCGAGTATTACTACTTTTTTTAGAGAGGAGAGCGAGTACACTACTGTTTTGTTTCGTCTCTTCTCATTGGTGGGATTGACTTTAAATCAATTGTAAAAACGTTGCGAGAAGAAAAGAAGGGAAAGAAAAATGGTGGTTACTGATTAATTGGTTTATCTGTTCATCACTTGTTCCTTCCACTGTAGGATTATACTCCTTTGGCACAGCACATGACATGCTAGTACTAATTTTATGATGCAATGAATTATCAGGTCTGCTGTTTCTTAACAGACCGAAACTTGTTATTAACGTTGTTTTTTCCCCTTGTATTATAGAGAGCGTAATGTAGACAAGAGAAAAACAAGAAAGGAAGAAGATTTGTCTCGTTTTACGCGTGTACGCTTTTCAAACTGTCGGCAACGCAAAAAAGAAAGAAGATTTGTCTTTTTTTTATGTGCACGTTTTTCAAACTACGAAACGATATGTTTTTATTTAAAAAATTCTATAGAAAAAATAATTTTAAAAAAATCAAATTAACTCATTTTTAAAATTTAAAATAGTTAGTACTTAATTAATTATATGTTAATAGCTCGTCGTGTTTTACGTATCTTTCCAATCTTTTAATTTCCTCTTCACAAAGCTCTGCTTAGAGGTGATTGATTCAACTGAATTTCAGCAAAGCAAACTCATATGTACATATGTATAGGAATAAGTTCACTTTAGGTCCCTTAAGTTGACAGCGAGTTCGATTTTTGTCCTTGAGCCGAAATACCAGATACAACGGGTCTCTCAATTGTTAAAACCGGTGCGATATAGATCCCAAGGTGGTTTGGGTAGCTGTTTCTGCTGACGTGGTGCCTATGTGGCTAATTTGACTCAGTCTTTATCTGATGTGGCACATGAAGCAAAATTTAACAGTTTAAAAATTAAAACAAAATATATGGCCCCATATGTTAGTCAAATAATAAGATTAAAAAATAGTGAGACCCATAGTTCAGTGGGCCCCACTTCCTGCACCTCATCCTCTCTCTTCTCTATCTCCCTTGGTCGATGGCGCTTCCTTCCCCTTCTCCTCTCTTCCTTCCCAGATGCGGCTGGCGGTGGCTGTTGTGGGCGACCGACGACGAGGGGCTTCGGTGGACGTGAGGGACAGAGGAGGAGAGGAAGCTAGCCCGTCCGCGAGAAGGCGCAGTGACGGTGGGCGCTCGGTGAGAAGAGGGTCAAAGCTGTCCTCGGTGGCGGAGGAGGATAGGACAGAGGCGAGGGAAAGGGGCTAGTTGGGCCGCCTCGTTGTTGAGCTTGCGTTGTGCCACCTTGTCGCAATGTTGCCAAGGTCGAGCTATGACGCTAGATTCAAGGGAGCAAGCGTCTTCGCTGATGTCGACTCTCCAACATCTCTCCCCAAATCCTTCTCCTCTTTCCTTCAAATCAGGACGAGAAAATTGCATATCTATCATCGTAAAAGATTGGATTCACTGGAATGCCATCACTTAAATAGGTTTCACTAGAGTACCACTCTCAACCATATCATCTACGCTGGAATGCCATCCTGGACCAAATTACCCTCGGACTTCTTCCTCTCTCCAACTTCTCATCTTCCTCGATCCACCTCACCGGTGGCCATGGTGGTGGCGAGGAGAGTCGAGGGAGTGAGCTTGGTGGCTGGCAATGGGAGCGCGTGGGTGGCGGCAGTCGTCGCGCGTGGCCAACAAGAGTGTGTGGGCCGGCACGCGTGACGGCGGTGGTCATCACGCGTGCGCTCAACGAGAGCGTGTGGGTGGGCACGCATGGCGGCGACAGTGGTCGTCGCGCGCGCGGTCGGCGAGAGTGTGTCAGCCGGCACGCATGACAGCGGTGGTGGTCATTGCGCGCATATGACCTCTTCCTCTTCGCTTCTCGACCCTACCCGAGCTAGAGCCACCTCCTCCTCCTCGTGCGCCTCACACAGGCGACGCCGAGTAGGTGTTTGAGCCCAAGGATGGATGAACGCGGTGTTGATGCAAAACACGGCGGCCTGGGAGATTTGCTTCACTCTAGTGCAAGTCCAAATCTTAAAGAAAACGGGTTCAGGGCGTGCCAGTTGGTTTGATCCTGCAACCAACAAGACATACAATAAAACAGATTAGATATACGATAGCCGATCCGCCGATAAGCCGATGATGTACCGTATAGACCTAGCCGATGCGATCTGACCGAATCGGCTGTGAGGTTTGAGAAAAGTGATGTTAAGCAAACCCTAAATATGCTCCATCGGCTGAAAATATATAATTTATAGGCAAAGATTAGATCATAGCCGATGAAATCATAATTAGGTCAGAGTAGATACTGTATCGACTAATACTCCGATACAGCCTTATACAAGAATATCAATTTAGGTAAATATATCAAGACAAGCTTGATATATTTAACTAAAGTGAAATCCTTATATAAGGGACAGATATAACATGAAAAACATGATTAAAAGGATTTTAAATAAGACTAAGCTGCTATATCAGATAAGATCGGTTGAAACTCCGACGCTACCCCTATTACAAACAAAAGACAGGCTAGAGATTATGGTTCTAATTAGGACTAGGGCTGATGCAGCACAAAGTGTAAAAAGATGCATGAATCTAGACAATCAAGCCTTTGAATGTTTTTCAGGGTGGTGGTGTTAACGACGAAATTTGGTAAGTCATGCAGAGTTAAAGCCGAAGCCGATTGGAGGAGATAAGCGATTACAGAAACAGAGTATGAATAGGCTGCAAGCCAAATCGGCTACGGTGTGCATCGGCTGAAACAGAATCGGACAAGGATAGCCGATGTAGCCGATTCCGATGAGGAGATGGCAGGATCATTGTCGGGTTCGATTGGTGTGCTTCATGAGGATTGCCACGTGCGGATTGAGTCCGAAGAAGGCAATTGTATCTATTAATTAGAATATTTGTTAGTTTCCTTTTATCTTTAGGAAAGTGTGTTTAGTGTCCCTTAAGGACTTTATGTTTTTCTTTTATCTTTAGGAAAGTTTCTTTCTTGTCCTACAAGGACTAGTATCTCCCCATGGGTATAAATATGTACACCCGGGGTTATTGTAATCTATCAACTCTCGATCAATACAATTCGGCGCATCGCCACCTTTTACTCTGTTACGGTTTATTTATCAACCGGCGGAATTTGGCACCTGACGCGGGGCTGCATCGGCTGTCGATCTCCGGCGAAGGGGTAAGTCCAATGTTCCGTCGGTTCAGGCAATTGTATCATCTACGTCGGCGTCGTTCAAGGCTGCATCAGTACATTCGATCTCTTGGATCGCTCTGGTTTGGATGATATATTTGTCTGGCTATTTATCATATGTCTTCTGTTAATCTAGTATTAGCATCTCGATTTAGTTTTATCGGCTGCTTCTCGTTTTAGGGTTTCTGCTGGTATCGACTAAATCGTTTTGCTAGATTAGATTAGCCTAGGCATCTACCACCCTGAAAATCAGTCAAGGGCTTGATCATCTAGATACCGTGTTTCTTTACATACTTAGTGCTGCATCAGTTGAGTTTGACCTACTAAGTCGTGCTTAGAACCATGAATCTCTAGCCTGCTTTTTGATTGCCAATAAGGGTTTCATCGGGGTTTCAGCCGATGAGTTATTTGGACGTTGCATCGGCTTATAAGGATTGCATATAAGTTGAATTTAGCCGATGACAACAAAGGTTTCACTGTTTAATCTAATCTTATGGATTTTATGGCATTGGATCTATGTTAGATTTACTTCATCGGCTATGCTATGAATATATATAATCTCTCTCTTGAGGTGTTTTTAGACATAAGTGATTTATACTGTCTCGGCGCCCTGTCCGATCTATCCCAATCACTTGGTTTAAATATATTTTGAGACTTAGATTATATATCATTGATATCTACAGCCGATCGAGTATGTCTAACTTTCGTTTCACTTTATCAAGTCATTGCCGATCTAATGCATATTATCATCAGCCGATTGTCTCTTCATCAAGTGTCAGAATCTACATTGCACACATAGCCGATAGCTCAAAACCCTATCGCTATCGGCTGTCATCAGGATCGGCTGGAATTACTACATCGGCTATGTTGGCCGATCGGTTCTTTGATCTGTCGTTTGTATATCTTGTCAGTTGCAGGATCAAACTGACTGGCACGCCCGCATCTCATCAAGATTTGGACCTGCACTGGAGCTAAGCAGATCTCCCAGGCCAGTGTGTGTTTTTTTGCATCAACAGGTGGATACCTTATGCTAATCTAGGCCAATAAGTCGATTTAGTCGGTACTGACAAACCTTGGACAAAGCCTGGCCGATACAGGTAAATCGAACCATCAACTTAGATTAGCTAAGTTATGTGGTAATTTAACAAGCCATACCTCCAGCTGAAGATCGAGATTGACGCCCAACTCGAAGCAAGAACTTGTCGAAAAGTAAAAAGAAAATTGTGGCAATGCACCGAAAGTGTTTATTAAACTGTTGTCTTTTTTTACAATACCTCGGGCTTATATTTATACCTGTATACACAAACCTTGTCCTTGCCGGACACTATTTACAACTTGCCTAAACAAACAAGTCTTAGGTGGACTCTTACCACAATATTACAAAAGAAAACTAACTCTTATTCCTATTTAATATATACAATTGCCTTATTTGGACTTAATTTCTACCTGGCAATATCTTTAAACACTTTTTCGA
The DNA here is from genome assembly GCA_008326285.1 of Oryza officinalis. NCBI lineage: Eukaryota > Viridiplantae > Streptophyta > Magnoliopsida > Poales > Poaceae > Oryza > Oryza officinalis. The sequence continues at coordinate 48,862,383 of BDMV01000006.1, forward strand.
AATCAACTCGAACCCAAGATACCCACATCGGCTCAACCGAGTTCGATTTAGGTTACCCGTATCGGCTGCCCGAGTCCGATTCCATATCGGTCGATACGGCTCCAGCCGATGCGCTGTGTGTTCTTGAAAACCACCTGATCTCTTCAAATCCGCCTTGGATCCAATCTTGATTGTTAGCGTATCTTTACCAAATTTTGCCGTTAACACGCGGCTACCGAGCTCACGCCCTCGGCTCTCCTCGCCGCCGCCATGGCCACCGGTGATGTGGATCGAGGAAGATGAGGAGTTGGAGGATGGAAGTAGAAGTCCGAGGGTAATTTGGTCTAGGATGGCATTCCAGCGTAGACGATATGGTTGAGAGTGGTATTCTAGCGAAGCCCATTTAAGTGATGGCATTCCAGCGAATCCAATCTTATGCGATGGTAAATATGCAATTTTCTCAATCAGGACGGCTCAACGGTGTTGCTCGTCCTCCAGCCGCCAAGCCATCGAAGTCGAAGCGGCAAAGCCGCCACCACCGGTCACAGTGACATTGTTCCCCTTGCCGTTGTTCCACATAAGGCGCGGACAATCTCTTTGGGGCTGGTGGACACGTTGACGAGGGAGCAGCTGAGGAGTAGGAGGCTAGGCGGAGCTCGCGGAGGAGAAGGAAGGCACAACGGAGGCCGAATTGGAGCAGGGGTGACCAAATCGGAGAAAGAGTGGCTCCTCTCTTCTTTCTCCTCCTTCTTGTCTCCTCTACCTCCGCGGGTTATGAGGAGACGGTGCTGCGGCACGCGGGACTGTATGGTGCGCGTGCAGCGCCGCATCCACGCCCATCCGGAACTCTCGTTCCGAGAGCACCACACCAGCGCCCCTTGTCCGCGAGGAGCTGGAGCGGCTTGGCCTCACAACCCGCGCGATTGCTGGCACCGGCATCATCGCCGATGTCGGCTCCGGCCTACTCCCCTTCATCGCCCTCCTCATCGACATGGACTCTCTCCCCGCCTCCTCCCTCTCCGCCCTCTTGCCGGCCTCCTCACTGACTTTGGCTCGCTGGAGGAGTGAGGAGATAGAGGTAGAGAGGATCACATTTTTATTTTTGACTGATATACGAGTCCCGTATATTTTGTTTTAATTTTTGAGTTTTCAATTTTGCTCATTTTATTTTTTTAGGATCAAACTGCGATGTAAGCGTCACGTCAATGCCATGTGGGACAAAGATTTGTCAAAGGAGCCACGTTAGCCAAAACCAAGGACAATACTATCGAGGGATCTCGTTTGCACTGGTTTTGTAAGTTGGAAGATGTGTTGTATTGGTTTTGCGGTTCAGGGATGAATTTTAGACTCGGTGACTAATTGAGGGATCTAAGTGAACTTATACATATGGAGAGCAGTACATCAGAGCAGCCGGCCCATGAAGGTGTTGGGCCGAAACGTTGCCTTCCCTCTGTGTTGCCTTCTGTCTTTCTTCTTCCCTAGGCCGACGACTCCTCTCCGAAGAACGCCGCCGCCGCCGGCAGCCAAGTGCTCGCCCTCCCGTTTCCATCTCTCCCCTTTTCCTTGTCCAGCTGCTGCTAGCTCTCTGTCCAAGAAAAGAAAAGAAGAAAAGAAAAACCAAAACCACCCACCCACCACAGCGGCGGTGAGCACTTGCCATGCTTGCGGCGGCGGTGGCGACGCAAGGACGACGAGGGACAACCGGCATGAGGGACGTCGCTACACCGGCATACTGTGACCGCAGCAGCTCAGGCTCAGCCTCAGGCTCAGCCTCAGCCTCAGCCTCAGCTCAGGTGAAAAGTTTTCCCATCCTCCATTGCTCCATTCCAACCCCTCCCATATACTGTTTCTCATTATTGATTAGGAATTTGGGAATTGGGATCTCAATTCTGTATTCTACATGAATGATTCTCTCACACCAAGCCAAATACTAGTACTACCTCCGGCGTCCCAATATGAACCTAGGACTAGGACCGGATGGGATATTTTCTACCTGTCGAGATTCGTAGTAGTAGTAGGAAATATTCCATTCGGTCTTAAGTTTTTATATTTTGGGACGAAGAGAGTACATCATATCAACCAAATACAGCGGACATATGTTTGTCAGGCTATCTCATCATTCTCTCTCCAAAGTCCAAACAGAAACAAGATGAGATTGCCGATGCTGCTTCGTCTTCTCCCTAACTAACCTGCATAATTCATATATTAATATTGCATATCTGCAGGGATTTATTTTCTAGTCTGTTTTAAATTTACTTTATATTATCTCTACTATTAAACTATTTATTGGTACTCCACTGCTTTTGATCTGTGTTTCTGTGAACCTCTTTTTGTTATATACTAGCATAATGCCCGTGCGTTGCAACAGATTATAAATAGCACTCATTGACATAAATTAAAATCCTAAACCATATATCACAATTGGACATAAATGATGAAAGAAATATAATCATAGAAATAACAGCATGAAACTACAAATAACTTTGGCCGGAAAATTATATAACTAAATCGTTATTTTTTCATTTAGCTGTTAATAAATCAATACGGAGAAAAAAATATAAGTTACAACAATTTTTAATGGATCAAATAGTGCTAAAACTATTACTGTAAATGAAAAAAAAACTAAAATTAGCTAGAAATTAAAAAAATATTTTAGCCCATAGATGAAAATCCAATCCATTAATTCTGAAGGGTACCCGTTTCATTGAAATAAATTAGAATTTTCATGTTCTATTCATATTTCTACGGTCTCAATGTTATGTGAGTGGCCCAGGAGCATGGTTGGGCTGGATCAGGAAGGAATAGTGCCCAACAGGTACTATTCATCGCCTTTCATAGCTGAAGGCGAGAAACAAAAGAGGAGGAAATATGGGCGTCGGTGCTTCGGTGACCAAAGGACGGTAAGGAAGGTGGTAGGATGTGTCCCACGATGTGATTCATCCATAAATGGTGGAGGTTGGCAACAAAGAAAACCAGAACAACATAAATGCGGCATGATCCCGATAGAGAGAGAAACGACAACGATGAACTCTGGTGACGAACACGACCAGATGAGTGTGTCAAAACGCGTTCCCGAACAAGGGGGTTCCGTTTTCCTTGAACGCGCATGAAGAGCGAAAGATGGAGAAAAAAGACTAACACTATTCATCGTCTTCCCTAGCCGAAACAAGAAATATTAGAGGAGGGAAGATGGGCGCCGGTGCTCCGGCGACCAAACGGCGGTGAGTAAGGTGGTCGGACGTGTCCCACGATATGACTCATCCATAGATGGTGGTGGTTGGCAACGAAGAAAACCAGACCAACAGAAATACGGCCAACAACAACGTGGTCTTGGTAGAGAGAGAAACGGCAACGGCGAGCTCTGGTGGTGAACAGGGCCGGGTGAGTGCGTCAAAACGTGTTCCCGGACAAGGGTGTTCCATTTTCCTTGAACACGTAGGAGGGAGGGAGCGCAGGGGAAAAGAGGGGCGCTGGGAGGAGGGGTCGACGGGGAAGAGTGCGCCAGGGAGGAGAGGGGCGGATCGAACTATTTTGGATAGCGAGTGAGAGATGGGGGCACCGAGAGGGAGGGAGGGAGGCGGAAGCGGAGACGCGCGGGAGGGAGGGAGGAGTCGTGCGAGGAGGGAGGAGTGAGGTAGACGAACGGAAATAGGTCCAGAATCCTTTCGTATTTTTTAATTAGGTATAGGTTTGTGTATGAATTAATAACTTTGAATACTCAGGCTAAAAAACTGGCGTCTACCAACAGTGAAGAGCCATCATCTTCTAGTCGTGGCGGGCAGCAACAAGACTCACGATGGCTCCGGACCCTCTCCGACCCCGAGCTTGTATGTTCCTCTCTTTCGCCACTGCCTTTCATTTTTTTCCGGTTTCTCATCTCCTCTCCGATTGAGGGGCTGCTCAATCGCAGGATTTGCTCATCAGCTTGAAGGATTTGGCCATGGCATGCACGGACAATGCCAGCCTCGCTGTGCTCGGTCATGACTATGATCTTCCGACACTGCGTGCTCTTGGTATTTCTTCTTCTTGTTTATCCTCTTTATCTATCTCGCATTGCTTGCTGATCCATGTTGGGTCGATTGTTTTATTTAATTTTCAGGGATTGTCTTGCTGGAAACATTGAAAGAATGACTTAAGGAAACCTCAATTGATCCAAGCGTTTTCGATAGACTAGCTCTCTTAAGTGATTCTGATGCGCATTTTCCCAACATTGCGAGTGACTCTGAGTCCGAGGGAGTCAGATCCAAAACGCCAATGTGTGTCAATGGAAAACGGAAGCAGACGCAGGCTGGGTATGCCTCTTGTTCCTTCTCTTCCATATATTTTGTTCCTCTTGTTGTTGCTTAGGAACAGAAGAGCATCACTCTAGCATGCGTTTCTGGATAACAGAACTCAACCTGTGCTCGATTTGTTTTGCCCCTAATCAGTGTAAGTTAGATTTAGCATCCTCCCTCCGATGATACCCATCCTTTTTTTCATTTGATACTTAGTCCTTTAAATTATATAAATCTACAGACTGGTGGTATATATTCTTATTCTGGAGGTTTCCTGTCAATGTGATATGTATGTGAGGTTACAGTTCATTTTCATTCATAATTGCAGGTGGCTCAGCGAGGAAGGTAGAAAGAAAAAACACCGGCGAGTCAAAGATAGCAGTGAGCAAGCGTAGATAGACCATGATTATTCCTGGTAGGTTAGCACTTAGCACTAGAGATTTGGTGTTAAAAGTTGGGACATATAAGTTCTACAATGATATATAAGTACATGAATTCAGCTTTCCGTAGAAAGTTTAGTTTTGGCTTATATTAACTTTCTCAAAGAATCAAATCTACACAATAATGTGTTTATTCAGCTGCCAACAATGTCCGTGGCGAAGTCCTCAAAATCTCTGAAAGCTACTTGTAGCTGACCTTATTCAGTTAGAATTGGACCCATTTAGGGGCCAAAAGTACGCTGGAATGTCCAAGGTGCCGCAGCAAACGATACATTGAACAAATCGAAATAACAAAATCGATTACATTACAGGTGTAACAAATATCATGCCTAGCGATGCGAGACTCCAATTCTTTTGGCCAGCTTGCTGCTTTTGGCCCAGACAAAATAAGGTCTACACACTTAATAATCAAACCAAAAACACTCTCCAATTCTGAAGTTTTTTCCTCCTTTTTTTAAAAATTTTTTACCAAACCAACCATTTTTGCAAGCTATAGTAGCATACAAATACTGATATACATTTATGTCTTCGGCAGGTCCTAGCTACATGGCCTTCAAAACCAGCAGGATGAAAAATCCGGCAACCAACCCCATAGTCAATAGTCATAGCTAATGTCTGACTGACTTGCATCAACTAGTCGAATCTGTCAACACAACACAACCGATCGAATCAAGTTAAGTTTTACTTCAATCAGTCAATCAATTGCTTGAGAGCCGCCACCATCTTAACCCGGAACAGAAGGGCTTTCTTTTACAACGCTGTCACGCCCCGTAGTATGAGTTCCAGGTAAAATTCGTGAAATAAATCGCATAAAATAAATTTCCTTTTTAACCTAGAGCAAATTTCTAATTTAAAAATGTATTAAATCAAGTGGAAATGGCATGGTGGGATTTTTCATGAGTTTCCCATGTTAAAATACATTAACAGGATTTTTAGTGAAATTTTTAGAGCCCTAGAAATAATTTTAATCAATTAAAAACCTCAAGCGCAATAAATAAATCCCTGGGAATTTTTTTTTCCTTTTCCTTTTTCTTTTTCCTCTTCTGGGCCGTCGGCCCAATTTCCTTCTCCCTCCCGGGCCGGCCCAAGACGCCGCGCCGCTCCCGCCGCGCCCCTTCCCCTTCCTGGGCCGGCCCAAAGCCGCCGCGCCGCTCCCGCCNTTTTATAATGTTTGTAAGACGTGGATCTGTATGTCAACTTTGTCGTTTGTGTACCCTGGCCGGTCCTGGACGGGGATTTTAATACACATTCTGCTTGGAATTCGGGTTAGCGAATTTCTGAGCTTGACAAGTTGTTATCAGAGCCGACCTTGACCGTAGGACAAGCCAACTGGAAACCCTAAGGGCCCTCTGAAACTTTTTCATGTATATTTGCCCTTAACTTGAAATTTTTTTGGGAAAAATTCGGGATCTTTGGTCTTTGGGATTTTTGGGAAAAAGTCGGGTCGTTTATTCGATGGGAACTACTTAACTAAGGTTGGTCGGAAGTTTTAAAATTTTTGGGATAATAAATTTTGGGTTTCGTTTGAATTCGCTTCGAAAATTTGTCGGGAAAGTGGATTAGGCCCTAGTTAAGTCTTATGAGAAGCAAAATTTATTTATTTTGGTTCTTACTATTATTTCTGTTTTAATAATGTTACTATGATATTATCTTCCTATTATTTAGGTGTTGTGTTAGTGTTTATTTGACTCTTATAAAATGTTTCATGCACCAAAAATTTTCTTTTGGTATTCGTTCTTTTACCTAAGTCTTTAAAGTTGTTTTCTTTAATTTGGATTTGAGCATGCATTGATTCCCATCCCTTGTCCTCTGTAGATGGCAGGCCTTCCTCCTATGCACCGTGGTGAGGATATGGACGGTTGCGTGGCAGAGCTTGCCCGCATGACCTTGGTTGTGGGGTACCCTGAAGCGCCGGAGTACACCACGATCGAGCCTCTCAGTGGCGAGTTCCCTTTCAGAGTTCGCTTGGAGGTCCATGGCTTTGTGGGCACCAATCTCCTCAACATGGTGACCGACGCTGCAGGAGGCAGTGTTGCGCACGCTTGTCAGGAGGCCGCCTACAGGATGATGACCAGGATCAGTGACAGGCACTCCTACAGTCCTACGTCTTCTGCGCCTCTGCGTATCGCTACCACCCTCGTCGGTCTGCGAACAGCGACGTCAGCACCTTTCGCCCGACGACTACGGAGAATGACACCACCTTCGGACGGATGTGCTCGGTGATGAGGGGATTGGACCGGATGCACGCCGACCTCCACAAGGCATCCAAGGCTCTCAATGACCAATAGTTGATCAAGATTGCCCGCTTGGAAGATGAGGTCGCTCGGCTTAAGGCCGAGAATGCTAGGCTGCAGGGACGCCCAGCGCTAGGTGGACTTCGGATTCGCACCACGCCCAGGAAGAGGACCACAGCTCCAGTGCGGATCCAGCTTGTGCCAAGGAACCCACCACCCGTCCCAGCGCCAGTTTCACCGTCCTCACCAGCGTTCACCATCGCCTTCGCCCCAGCGTCTGCGTACCAGGGTCCAGCCTGTGGCAACGGAGGTTGGTTGCAGGCCATGCCCAGCGGCAGCTATGGCAGTGGTTCTAACTCAGAGCGAACCAGTGGAGACACTGCCATGGTGGATTCTAGGAGCCGTTCGGAGAAGCCCGGAGACGAGCAGGAGCCTGGCTACGACTCCACCGACCGCAGGAGCCGTTCTGAGCATTAGGCTCGCTACCCTTAGTTTCACCGTTTTTCTTAGTTTGCTTTCGTGATAGTTCTGTGTGCTAGGTTTGTTGCTTGGGGTTTAGCCGATGGTCGATACCATGTTCCTATGGTATGGTTATCTCAATAAGGATTCTGCTTGCTGTTTGAAGTGTTTTTAAATTAGATCAAAATAATTACAGTTAAAGTTATATATTAAAAAGCTTAGTGCTAAGCAGTCTGTTTTCTTTCTTGTCCATCTCTTTCTGCTGGTTCTTCTCCTTCAGATGGTCAACACAAGAACGAGCGGTAACACCAGTGGTCAGGAGGATCCATCGGCGAGATCACAAGCCAACGGAGCACATAACAACGTTCCTCCTTCCCCACCACCTGAGAATCCCACTATTGCTCAGGTGTTGGCCAGTTAAACACAGATGATGACGGCCATGATGCAACAAATGCAGCAGCAACATCAACAAATGCTACAACAAATGATGCAGCAGATGCAACAATAGGCCCAGCAGAACCAACAATTCAACCCGCCACCCCAATCCAAGCTGTCGGAGTTCCTTCGCATCCGGCCACCAACTTTCTCAAGTACTACTAACCCCATGGAGGCGAATGACTGGCTCCATGCCATTGAGAAGAAACTCAACCTCCTACAATGCAACGACCAAGAGAAGGTCGCCTTTGCCACCCACCAGTTGCAGGGTCCCGCTTCAGCCTGGTGGGATAATTATTTGGTCACTTGTCCGCCCGGAACGGAAGTCACCTGGGCGGAATTCTGCTGCAGTTTCAGGAAAGCTCAAATTCCCGACGGCATCGTGGCCCAGAAGAAGAGGGAATTCAGGTCACTCCATCAAGGTAACCGGACTGTGACGGAGTGTCTCCACGAGTTCAACCGTCTCGCGCGTTACGCCCCGGAGGACGTGCGCACCGATGCAGAAAGGCAGAAAAGTTTCTTTCCGGCCTGGATGATGAGTTGACCAATCAGCTAATCTCGGGCGATTATGCTGACTTCGAGAAGCTGGTTGACAAGGCGATCCGTCAGGAGGATCAACGCAACAAGATGGACAGGAAGAGGAAAGCAGCTCAATTCAGGGCGCACCAGAGGAATCAACAGAAGCCCCGGTTCATCGCCGGACAGCAGGGTGGACCTTCCACCATGATTGTTCGCCAGCATCAACCCTACCAGCCTGGCAACTTCAACAACAACAATACTGGCAACCGCAACAATAACGGGGGACAGTTCAACCGCAACCCGGCTCCGCGCCCACCAATGGCTCCAGCTCAGCCAACTCCATCAACTCAACCCAAGAAGGAGTCCGGCGGGAAACCATTAGTCTGCTTCAACTGCAACGACAAGTGCCCGAAGCCAAGGCGCACAGGACCCAAGTTCGTTCATGCCCACGTCAACCATGCATCGGCAGAGGAAGCGCAGGCTGCACCAGAAGTGGTACTGGATACGTTTCCTGTCAACTCAATTCCAGCCATCACACTTTTTGATTCTGGTGCTACGCATTCCTTTTTATCAAAGCGTTTTGCTGGAACACATGGGTTGTCAGTAGTGGAACTTAGAACGCCTATGTGGGTTCACACTCCTGGGAATGATATGACCACAGCTCACTACTGCCCCTCCGTGGTAATAGAAATCCAGGGTTCTAGATTTCTAGCCAACCTTATCCTTCTCGAATCCAAGGATCTAGATGTCATTCTTGGGATGGATTGGCTAACAAGGCACAAGGGAGTTATCAATTGCGCTAGTCGCACTATCACTCTGGTTAATGAGAAAGGAGAAGTGGTGACATTCCAGTCGCCAACACCCCAGAAGCAGAGAGTGTGCTTGAATCAGGTCGATGGGATGGAACAAACCGCAGTAGTAGGGAAAGACCTTAAGAAGTTGGGGGATATTCCCATCGTCAGAGAGTATCCCGAAGTCTTCCCAGATGACTTAACCACAATGCCACCAAAGAGAGAAATTGAATTTCGGATTGACTTAGTACCGGGAACTGCCCCGATACACAAGAGGCCCTACAGGATGGGAGCCAACGAACTGGCGGAAGTCAAGAAGCAAGTTGATGAGCAGTTGCAGAAAGGATACATTCGCCCGAGTACGTCACCTTGGGGTGCTCTGGTGATCTTCGTAGAGAAGAAAGACAAGACCAAGAGGATGTGCGTAGACTATCGCGCCCTCAACGATGTGACCATCAAAAACAAATATCCGCTACCTCGGATTAATGATTTGTTTGATCAGCTGAAAGGAGCAACATGGTTCTCCAAGATAGACCTGCGATCAGGCTATCACCAGTTGAGGATCAAAGAGGAGGACATTCTGAAGACAACATTCATCACTCGGTATGGGTTGTTTGAGTGCACGGTCATGTCTTTTGGACTTACCAATGCACCGGCCTTCTTCATGAACTTGATGAACAAGGTGTTTATGGAATTTCTGGATAAGTTCATCGTGGTCTTCATCGACGATATACTCGTTTACTCCAAGTCCAAGGAGGAGCACGAACAACACCTCCGTCTGGTACTCGAGAAGTTAAAGGAGCACCAATTGTATGCCAAGTTTAGCAAGTGCGACTTTTGGCTCAAGGAGGTACAGTTCCTAGGCCACATCATCACCGCTCAAGGAGTGGCAGTGGACCCATCAAATGTGGAATCGGTTACCAAGTGGAAGCCTCCATGCACGGTTTCACAGATCAGGAGTTTTCTAGGACTCGCGGGATACTACCGTCGGTTCATTGAAAACTTCTCCAAGATTGCGAAGCCAATGACACAGTTGCTGAAAAAGGAAGAGAAATTCAAGTGGTCAGCATAATGCAACCGAAGTTTTGAGGAGCTTAAGAAGAAATTGGTGTCTGCACTGGTATTAATTTTGCCGAATCAGACGAAAGATTTCCAAGTGTTTTGTGATGCGTCCCGCCAAGGGTTGGGATGTGTATTGATGCAGGAAGGCAGAGTGGTCGCATACGCTTCGCGTCAATTGCGCCCACATGAGAACTACTACCCCACTCATGATTTGGAATTAGCAGCGGTGGTTCACGCTTTGAAAATTTGGCGGCACTACCTCATTGGTAATCATTGTGAGGTCTATACCGACCACAAGAGTTTGAAGTATATCTTCACTCAGCCTGATCTGAACCTCCGACAGCGCCGATGGTTGGAGTTAATCAAGGATTATGACTTGGGGATACATTATCACCTCGGCAAGGCCAATGTGGTGGCCGATGCTTTAAGCAGGAAAAGCTACTGCAACGTTACTTTTACCAAGGAAATATGTGGCAGATTGCAACGAGAGTTTGAACACCTAAACTTGAGTATTGTAGAACACGGATTTGTGGCTACTCTGGAGGCACAACCCACGCTCGTGGAGCAAGTACGAGCAGCCCAGGTCAATGACCTTGAGATAACTAAACTCAAGAAGAATATGAGAGTCGGCAAAGCACGCGACTTCGCCGAGGATGAACACGGGACGATCTGGATGGGCGAAAGAATATGTGTTCCAGAGAATAAGGAACTAAAGGATCTAATACTTACAGTAGCTCATCAGACCCAATACTCAATTCATCCTGGCAGTACCAAGATGTACCAAGACCTTACAGAGAAGTTCTGGTGGGTTAACATGAGAAGGGAAATCACCGAATTCGTCACGCCCTGCGACGTATGTCAGCGAGTGAAGGCGGAGTATCAGAGACCAGCAGGGTTACTACAACCTCTGCAAATTCTGGAATGGAAATGGGAAGAGATTGGGATAGACTTTATCACAGGTTTACCAAGAACATCGACAGGGCATGACTCCATTTGGGTAATAGTGGATCGACTCACCAAGGTTGCTCACTTTATACCAGTACATACCACCTACTCAGAAAGAAATTGGCAGAACTTTATTTGGCAAGGATCGTGAGTTTGCATGGGGTGCCTAAGAAAATTGTGTCTGATCAAGGCAGCCAGTTTACTTCGAGATTTTGGCAGAAATTACAAGAAGAGTTAGGAACTCGTCTAAACTTTAGTATCGCTTACCACCCTCAAACGGATGGTCAAACTGAACGAGTCAACCAGATCTTGGAAGACATGTTGAGAGCTTGCACACTTGACTTTGGTGGGGCTTGGGACAGAAGCCTGCCGTACGCCGAGTTCTCCCATAACAATAGTTACCAGGCTAGTTTGCAGATGGCACCGTTCGAAGCATTGTACGGCCGGAAGTGCCGCACTCCGCTCTTTTGGGACCAAACCAGAGAACATCAGTTGTTTGGAACTGAAGTCCTGAAAGATGCAGAAGAAAAAGTTAGAATAGTTCAGGAAAGATTGAGGATCGCACAGTCTCGGCAAAAGAGCTATGCAGACAACCGCCGAAGAGAGCTTATCTTTGAAGTCGGGGACCATGTGTACCTTCGGGTCACACCACTTCGTGGGGTGCATCGTTTCCAAACCAAGGGAAAACTAGCACCACGCTTTGTGGGGCCATTCAAAATTCTGGAGCGCCGAGGTGAAGTTGCCTACCGGCTTGAACTACCCTCCAACATGCTTGGCATTCATGATGTTTTCCATGTGTCGCAATTAAAGAAATGTTTAAGGGTACCCGAGGAGCAAGCAAACCCGGATCAGATCAAAATTCAAAAGGATTTGACTCACATGGAAAGACCTACCCGCATCCTCGAGACCAGCGAAAGAAAGACAAGGAGTAAAGCAATTAGGTTTTGCCGGGTTCAGTGGAGTCACCATTCAGAGGAAGAAGCCACTTGGGAAAGAGAAGACGAGTTGAAGGCCACCCATCCGCACCACTTCGCTGAATCTCGGGGTCGAGATTCCGTTTAAGGGGGGTAGGTTTGTCACACCCCGAAGTTTGCGTTCCAGGTAAAATTCGTGAAATAAATCGCATAAAATAAATTTCCTTTTTAACCTAGAGCAAATTTCTAATTTAAAAATGTATTAAATCAAGTGGAAATGGCATGGTGGGATTTTTCCTGAGTTTCCCATGTTAAAATACATTAACAGGATTTTTAGTGAAATTTTCAGAGCCCTAGAAATAATTTTAATCAATTAAAAACCTCAAGCGCAATAAATAAATCCCTGCGAAATTTTTTTTCCTTTTTCTTTTTCTTTTTCCTCTTCTGGGCCGTCGGACACCCGCGCGCGCCCGCTCCCCCACTCCGCATCCCCTTTCCCGCATCGTAGAGGGCGAGATTCACGACCGAATCTCGCACCCTCTCTCCTTTCCCGCGCCGAACTCCGGCGAAGAATCCGAGCACGCTCGGCCACGCCCTAGCCCGGGTTCCCCTATAAATTCACCCCCCCGGCGCTCCCCTCTCCTCTTTTCCCCAAACGCCACCGCCTCCCGCAAACCCTAGCGCCGCCGCCGCCGTCGTCGTCCTCCTCGCCGGTGAGCCGCCGCGTCCCTCTCTCTCTCTTCGCTCGGCCGCCGCCGCTCCCACGCACCCGCTCGCCGCCTCCGGCCGCTCCCGTGCCGCTGCCGCCGCGCCGGCCGCCGTGCGCGCCGCCCCGCCATAGCTGCGCCATGGTCACGGCTGGCTGCCGCGTGGCCGCCGCTCGCCGCGTGGCTGCCGCGTGGGCGCCACGCGTGCGTTGCGTGGCCGCCACGTTGGTGCCACGTAGGTGCCACGTGGTGCGCCGCCACCGCCACCGACGGTGGTGGACCAGGATCCCCGTGCCACCGACAGGTGGGGCCCACCTATCGGCGCTGCCGCTGGCGTCAGCCTGACGTCAGCCCTAGCTCCGCTGACGTCAGCCCTGGCGTCAGTGACGTCAGCCCTAGGTTTTTATTGCGCAATAATTGAATAAGGATTTTTCTGTTTATAGTAAAAACACAATTAAACTTCTAAAATTCATAACTAATTCATCCGGACTCCGTTTGAGTCCGTTCAAGTTGCAGAAAATTCATAAAAATGTCTAGAATCTAATAAAAATAGTTTTGTTCTCTGTTTCAGTAGACTTATAGCCTGTTTGCTTGTGTGCTTTGTTTGTCGTTTAGATTCCGGTAATTCCGACTCTCTGGTTTACTTCGAGGTCGTTGCCGAGGTCGATCCAGCGTAAGAGCAAGGAAAGTCATGCTTCGCATTGATCATATTGTGCCTAAATTTACAAATACCTTATTTTTCTGTAAATGCTGCATTATTTCGTAATGTCATTTTATGTGGGTTCTTACCTATTGTACTCAGCCAATTATATTGATTATCTTATACCTTTGATAGCTTGGGTAATTAATTCTTGATTCACTGATTTTAGGAGTGCTTAGCCATGCTTAGCTAACTTAGCTCACTAAAGGGGATCACCTTAAATAATTAATTAATGTAGTCCCTATGGTGACACTTTGGTTTAGGAGCCACCATGGTAATAATATTTAATTAAAATATGCTAATGATGGGCTGTGGGTGCATGGTTTTGATGGAAGCACCCATGGCAGTTAAGGACCGATTCGCGGGAAACCCTGAAAGAATTATCGTACTTTCCACAAGCCAGCATGGGTAATGGCTGGGCTTGTAGTACGGCTTTTTCCTAGCCGACGTACCCAGGCGAGGGTGGGCGTGATGGAGTTGGGTCGGGGGGGTTTACCCGTTGATCAGCTGCCGGATTCATCTAGGACGAGAGGAGGCTGCCTGCCTTGGTTTAAAGGTGGGGGCGAAACCTGAGGTGTGGTGCGCTTGGTTAGGAAGGGTTGTGCGAAGGGTCCTATCGCAGTTCTTTTCTGGTGTACCGCGGTGGTATGTCGGCGCACGGTAACGTGTTGTGGGACTGTGTCTTGTGGGTACAGTTGTACACCTCTGATCAGAGTAGAACTATTCGAATAGCCGTGCCCGCGGTCATGGGTGATCAACCAGATTCACCGTGATTAGTTACACTTCTAATAATTTGACCTAATGGAACTGGTGTAGTTCAGGTGGTGGTTTGGGCCTGTCGCAACGTGGTGTAGCGTTGGACAGTGATGGTTCAATTTTGATTAATTAACTCAACTGTTTTTACCGCATTCAACTATTGTTTATAAATGCGTGTTTTATGCAAATAAACCCCTTCAGCCTCCTTTGTTATTACTTGCATCATTACTCCATTTCCGGTATGACTTGTTGAGTACAGTGGATAGTACTCAGTCTTGCTCAATTTTCCCCACACCAGAGTTGGAGTACGTGTCAGATGGAGGCTACTCGGAGGAGTAGGCTTGTGCTTGCCGTCAAGGGTGCCCGTGGAATGGAGTTGCCACGCTCTGAGTGTCTAGTTTATTAGAATAGCTTGTTTCCTTTTTCCGCTGCATTTATGTAATAGATTTTTATAATGTTTGTAAGACGTGGATCTGTATGTCAACTTTATCGTTTGTGTACCCTGGCCGGTCCTGGATGGGGATTTTAATACACATTCTGCTTGGAATTCGGGTTAGCGAATTTTTGGGCGTGACAAACGCTGCCTTTGGAGTCATTCCCAGTGCCTTGAGGATAAACGCATCTACTCGTAGTTTCTCAAACCTGCAAGCATCCAACAGTCACTCATTTTGTTGGATCTTATTCCTTTGGTGAACACAAAGTGCAAAAATGACAGGATCTAAAGCTTACCTTCCCGATTTTGAGAAGTGCCCAGCACCAAGTTCGCACTTGAATAACAGAAGATTGTCATCCATTTTCAGTTCCCTTAGCTTTGCGACATATTTTGCTGGTTCCGAGTACATCACACGAGGATCTGGTTCGTACAACCTAGTTAGTTATGCAGATACATCAATTAACCACATTCAACAGAAACTCAAAATGGAAAGACCACCTACCATTTAAGCCAGCAGTGACAAGGATGTTAGGTACCCTTGTGCTTTTACCTGCAAAAATGGATAGATATACACAACCAAACCATGAGGGGAAGCAGTGTGCAGCTGATTTCAACATAATAGTATACAAGAAATAACATAAACAAATAGCAACACGTAGCCACCATTCCAATTCATGTGTTGAGAGCCTCTACATAATGATTCCATTCTAGTAATCGCGATTGCTATGTCTGGACAGGTAAAGTGGATGGTCCATACTGTCCTAATTTCTTGTATACGTCAGCACCAAAACATCCATCATAAATAGCATATATAAGCTTAATCCAGTAAATCTCTGCAAGAAAGCATAACAATCACCACTTACGTTATCAACGGGAGAATATGATTTCATATAGTAGTAGTATTGTTCTTTCCTTGGATCACCCCACTCCTGGACCAAGGACAAGAAGATGAGTTGTCGAGACTCAGAACAGAGAGAAGATAAACTAGAATAAAACATGAGCACTGAAATGGGAATAACAAGATTTTGGACATCCATACAAGCCAGCGCCCTTCTTTTAACCTGCATTCCAAGCAATCTTGGTTGACCCCATCCTTCTGACCATCAGACAGAGGTTCATACATGGTTTATTTCAGTCAGTTCAATGTGAGCATATGCAAAGTCGACTGAGCACCATAAAAGCTCAATGCAGGCCCACTCTAGAAGTAGCTAGATGGTCAAGCATTCAAGTTCAGTTTATACTCAGCTACTGGTAACAGACATATGTAGCTTACCTATTTAGTAAAAAATAAGGCAATGTTTTTAAGCAGGCATGATTCAGGAGTGCCAGGCAATGAGCCTTTGCCAAAAGGTCAAAATCCCTACATCTTATTTATGCTAATGCACAAACCGACAAAAAGACACTGAACGTGGAAATAAAAGTTAGCATAAATGCATAAGAACTGAAAGGATGGATACATCCCGCTCAGAAGTAGTCAAAGGGATAGTTGGATCAAGCATAGTGGTAAGAACATCAACAAAAGGGACTCGAGCAACAGCTGCCTTGAATAAATCAGGCCTCATATTTAGGACAGCACCCATCAATAGGCCACCTGCACTTCTGCCGTTGATGCAAAGCTTTTCCTTGGAACAGTACTTGTTTTCTATCAAGTGCTCAACACAAGCAATGAAATCAGTGAATGTGTTTCTCTTATTCAACAGCTTCCCATCCTCATATCACTTACGTCCCATTTCACCACCTCCACAAATATGAGCTATCACATATATAAAGCCCCTATCAACTAGAGAGAATCTCGATCTCCCAAAACTCGGATCTATACAGATCTGTCAGCATAAGAATGTGAAAATAAAAGTTGTGTGGTTAGCATAATGAAATCGAACAAAGCCTTTACTTCTTGCTGGAACTTTGATTCTGTTAATAGCCCACAATGCAAGTTGCAAACTTTGAAGTAAAGTGGAAACGTTTTATCAGCTGTTGAATATTACCAGAGGTAAAATGAATAAAAAAAATCACAAATACTACCTCTATCCCAATAACATCACAAATACTACCTCTGTCCCAAAATATAAGGTGTCTCAAAATATAAGGGATTGGGATAGAGGTAGTAGCATGGATAACACAAGTATGAACCATGGTTCCACATGAGCAGAAGAAAAGTTCATACAAATTTATGTTTGTCATATGAACACATAAACTTTCTAAATGGATGTTCGTGTCCAAGATGGCATTTTCAAAATAGGTATTTGCACACAACCTTTCTAACTGGTATATTTGCATCCTTGATGAAACAATGTTGACATAAACAACAGACTGCTCAGTTCAAGATATACAAGATGCAGATTTTGTTTTCTTGTTCCTTTGAAAAAAAAAGGAAAAAAGATCACTTACCTCATAGGAGCTATAGCCATATAGCAGCATTGGGTCTGAGCCATCAAGATTCACCCGATCTTTTCTGTATAGAATGGTCATGGGTATTTGAGTGCCATCAGAAGCGGCAGCCCATTTTCTTTCTGTTACATAGTTTGATGCATCAAATCCACCTAAAACCTAAAAAAGTATTTAAAATCTCAAGTCAAAAAAAGTTCATAGAAGTGCCTCTCTAATCTCAAACAATTAGTAGGGGCTCATAAAAGCACCCTTCTACTGATAGCTCAATAAGTAGATATGCCGGTCAGAGTGAAATAGATACTGAACAAAACCCTGTCCCCATCTCCCCTGCCGGCTGTGGGCTGATGCAGGCTATGAATAGCTATGGTGTCATAATCCAAACCCAATAACAAATTCCCAGATTCCTCATTCGGTCATTCCACTCTCTACCGTTGCTGTACCGTCCTCCTAGCCAGCTCGCTGCATCGTCTGCCACCAGCCATGATGCCCTCATCCTGAAGCACGGCAGCTGCGAGGTGCTCGTTCTCGAGCATGATGAACACTCTGCCCTCGCCCTCAAGCAAGGCAGCCACACCACGAAGCCTCTGAGCCTTGCTGCAGCAGGATTTCATACTGTTAATGGCATCCATCTTCGAGCACAGGGGCAGAGAAAATCCATACGAAGCACTAGTACATGGCCTCCTCGTCAATCTATTCCTCCCACATAGTTAACTCCACTCAGTTCTTTGATCTGTGACTTGTGAACATATATATTTGGTTATTTCAGAATTTTGCGCATTGACACTTTCATATATGGCTTGCAACCTGTTCTTGAAATCGGTTTTGTACTTTCATATGGCTAGCAACGTTGAATTTTTGATTCCTTTTGTTGATTTCAGATAAATTTTGTTTCCATTTACTAGTTTGCATCATAAACCAAGATGTGATTTGTTTTTTGGTGAGTTGCCCCATGGGGACCCATTTCTCCTGGCTGGTGCTGGGGAACAGGGCATTTTTAGGTGTCAGGGGACAGGGGTGGGAGCTGTGCCCCCTGCCAGGGACAGTCCCATTGCCATCCCTACTACTGGTGTTACTGCACATAAAATAGTGCTTGCACACGTGATAATTGTGCAAATGATAGTTCGTGTTAATAAAAAAAACACACTGATGAAAACCTCTTATGATCAGCACCTCATTCTGAACATAAAAAAAACGGTCACTATATGTGCAGTCACAGTCAGACTACAACCACTGACTGAAATAAAGCGATCTAGACTGCCAACATGAAAATCGTATCAGTAAATTTCTCACAAGAAGTTATTTCTTTCATAATTTTTACGAGCATTAGGTTTGCTAAAACAAAATGGCAGTGTGCCGCCGGACAAGGACAACACCACCAGTAACCAATTTCACCCTTCTTCTTCTAGCTAGCTCTACTCCCCACTAGACTAGACTAGTGATTGATCTTCTATTTTCTCGTCTCATTACCATTATTATTTCTTCATTTTCCTTCCCTGCTGTATCTATCTACTTCCTACTATATTGCTTGCGCTCCTTTTCTAGTTAGGTTAGGGCGTAACAAACTAGTCTGTACTACTAATCAAATCCTATATATACCGTTCGTTGCTGGTGTCAAGGCATTCTTTACCGTGCTTCTTTTATATCTGAAAAAAATGGCCACTTACCCTAATTCTACATGTCCTGGCAAGACATAGGCCTACAACAATCTCCTCCTTTGCTCAAAAATCGATCGATGGCCAGTATGACTATCACTCGCTTGTCTTGGTAAACCAACTACTACATACTAATCTATGCGCTTTATGCCATTTTATGCTTTTTCTGTATCTATCATTTTATTTGTTTTCCTAACATCAACTGTATCTGAAGAATTGAACCACTCTGCTGCTACATCCTCATTCCTTTCAACACTTGAACAAATGGAAAACCAGCTGCCCCTCTCCATCATGCTTTTTATCCATGATGTCGCCATACTTTTATCATCTTTACACCTAACTAGTTTGCTGCTCTAAAGATTATAATAACTGATAAACTTAAGCAAATGTATGTCTTTGTCGCTTGACCTGGTTCATGTATCTGATTCCCATGCTCATCGACTGCATTCAGAAATGGGAACCGTGAGACAGCACCAGAACAAGCGGAGCATCCAACTTTACCAGGTCCTCTGGACGTACCTGAGGAGGCCTCAAAGGAGAACATTAACTCCATTGAGGAATCGGAGGAGGTTCAAAATGATGGGTAAGTTAACCTGGAACACAAGGTTTACTTAGCATGCTTGAGCAAGGAGCACATCACATACCCACTCATATTTGCATTATATACTCTGTATGTAATCAATCATTCTGACATCCTCTAGTCATTCACGGAATTCCATGCATGTGATTCTGGTGCAAACTTAATTGGATGTAACAAGTTATAATTTTAATTGCAAAGGCATGATGTTTAGACCTGGTAAAATCGGTCAGTGAATAACTTACATGGCAGGTTGTTTAGATAAAAGTTCCTGAGTATTGGCTGGACCATAGGCTCTAAACTTGCTTCTTATTAATGTTGGGTGGCTTGCTGGCCTTATTATTTTCTGTATAGTATAATATTCATAGCTCTGCAATGTTTCTGATGCAGTGATATCCCAGCCATGAAGTTCAGAAACTACCTTCCTCATGATGAGCAACTTCGGGGTGGTAAGGTGGCTCCAGTGTCCCTTCCAAAGTTTGAGGATCCAATTTCTGCTGAAACTACAGAGCCAAAGCAAGTTGAGGTACTAGTATTGTGGTATTATTTGTATAAACACACTTAACAAACACCATAGCAACAATACTGTCAACATTATTTATTCTTGTGCAGAACCCCTTTGGAAACATAGCTCCAAAGAATCCAAATTGGGATCTGAAAAGAGATGTGCAAAAGAGGATGGACAAACTTGAGAAGCGCACGCAGAAAGCACTGGCTGAAATTGCATGTGAGTATTGTGTGTCTGGTTGCTGATCCGTCCATTTAGCTCATCATTTTGTTAGGTGTCTGGTATGCATTCTTGGTTTGTGCATTTACGCATATGTTGAACTATTCTGGAGCAGTGGAACAACAAAAGGAGAAAGAAGCACTTGAGGAAGGAAGCGATGCAGCCCAAGATTGAGGGAGGGCTTAGGGGAGATGAATGGAAATAGCTGTACCTTTGAAATGTCAAGAATGCTCAAGGGGTGCACTGTGAACTGAAAAGCTAATGGTAACATTCGGGGTCTAGCAATAGTGTGCGACTATACGTTTGTAAACATGGAAGACCTTAATAAACCTGATTCAGGTTGCATCCTTAGCTAGACCCGTGTGCTCACTGCTTGATTAAGTAGTTAGGGGACTCGCATTGTACTACCCACCAAAATGTATGTTTGTGTTGTGCTTAATTCTCTTGTAAGTCAACTGTGCTTAGATTCTGATGCTGCCATGGAAACCAGTTAAACGTACGACATGCTTGCTTAATTTCCTATGTATTAGATAGATCAGGAATTTGGATTGGTTTCAAGCACATTCAACCTTTCAACACGCTGGGCCTCTACAGAAGCAGAGTGTCTGTCAGTATACCGCCAAACTCACATTATTATATGTTCCTTTTATGCTTGTTTGATTTTACACCAATAATCAAAACAATGGCAGAACAGCAATTAGTATGGAAGATGCAACTATCTCAGATCCTTTGATTAAACACAACTAACTAAAAGAAGAAAAAATGGGTGCTCCTGACCCTGCTTGCTAGCTAATCCAAGCAGAACAGTGTTACAATCTTCCGAATGTTCTTTGCCTCCTGGCATGTTCGGATGTTCCCATCAGCAGCATACTATCATGAAATGCAAAAGCATATCACCTGTTGAGAAATCTGAGATGGTGTCCATATTGCACAGCCTGCAGATCCTTAATTAACATGCGTGGTAATGCCTTATACTAACCAAAAAGCTTTCCCTCCTCCCTACTCACTCTACATCTCCTCCTTTAGATAGTATCTTAGTTTGCAACTTTATTGATTAATTTGTGACTAAGATTTAAAAAGACCGATGAAACCCTTTTAATAAACCTCCAACCTGAAAGAAAAACTCAGCAATGTTTCGACAGCTCCTTCTGCGATTACGATAACACAAACTCCAACAAGCAAGCTAAATCAGACCGTCACTGGGGTTAGGCAGTGGCGGGCGCATAATTTTATGGAAGTGCAAATTTATCGAAGCATTCATCCAATAAAACTAAACAATGCTTTCTAACAGCGAAAATGAGGTGGTAATTTTTGTTACCGGTGCAATAAAATTCTTTTTTCAGATAAATAAAAAAATGTTAAAAAGAATTATAATACTCTTGGAAATGCTGATTTTGGGCTTGAGAATGCTTATTTTGACCCAACTAATCATCTATATGCATGTTATACTTATTAAATTGCATATGGTTTGCTAAAAAGTTTTAAGTGTATCATGTTCCACTATTGGTCCACCCATGGGTGATGGGCTGGATGAAAGGAAATGGCTTTAGAGGGAAGCTACAAGAAGCAAAAGTCTGATGATAGGTTATGGGTGTAGCAGGGAGGTAAGACGGGCAAAGGCGCCACTCAAACTACTAGAGAGGAGGAGGGTGATGGGCCATTGCCGGTGGCAGAGGAGGTCTGCTTGAGTGGTCAGGAGGTGGATATCTTTGATGAATTGGGCGACGGGAACTGTTGGAGACAAAGAAGGAGATAAGATATGGAGATTCTCATAAGAGCTTAAGACAGGAGCAAGACGATGACTGTAGAAACTGAGTGGGAAGAAGAATGAGTAGGGGGAGGGCGTGGACGATGGCACAATGAGGTGATAATTTGTCTTTTGAGAACTGGGACGAAAGAGAAGAAAATATTAACGCAATGCTAACCTAGAGAAGGTGATCGACAAAAATATCTTTTTAAGTAGAATGAATTTTTTTAAATGGGTCATTCATTTATGAGGTGAGTACAGTTTTTGAAAACTGAAAACAGTGAAAGAAGCACAGGAAGGCAGGCAGGGACTAAAGTGCAAAGTGGAGAGTGTCACTAAGCAAAGCTGGGTCGGTGGAAGAGGAAGCATCTGTTTCTGATCGACAGATCGGCCGGGGTAGGGGTAGCGACGAGTAGGGGGAGATGGCCGCCGCCGCCGTCGCGGTTTTTGCGCTGCTGTTGGCGTCGGCGCTCGCGGGGGCTGCGGCCGGCGGCGACATCGTTCACCACGACGACGAGGCCCCCAAGATTCCCGGATGCTCCAACGACTTCATCCTGGTTGGTTTCCTCTTTCTTACCGTATTGCCGATTCCCTCGCTCCCGCCGGGCTGCCTCTGGATTCGATTCACTGACCGACCTTAGCAACTTAGCTTCGCTTCACCTCAGTGAGGATCGCTCGTACTAGTACTACTTACTACTCTAGGGTAGGCTGGGGTGGGGACTGGGGGAGTTGGGATACTACTAGAAGTAGGCTTTGCAGCTTTCCTACCCTAATACAGTAGTACAGTACCCTATTGCTCTGCTTCACTCAGGTTCAGAGCTAGAGCTAATCTAATTCTTAATTGATTTGACTGTTGAACCAGTTACAGAGTAGCAATCTCAAGCTACATATGCATCTTGGCATCACAGGATACGCATTCAACCACCAGGAGTTCCTGCATCCAACCTGCTTCTACTTCTAATCCACTGGTTCATTAATCATTATGTGTAAATTTGCCTGGATATGGGGACCGGGGCATGTTGTATTCCACTTGCACCTCTATTTTTTTGGTTTCTGTGATCATCACAATCAGTTTCTTGTTGGTAAAAATTAACATGGACTATTATTAATTCAGTTTCATATCTGTGAGAACAAAATTTTCATACAGATAACCACGCCTACAAAATGATAGACTAACAGGAAACGGAATGCGTGCTAGTACTACAGACTAAAGACTAACCATCATTCTAGGTTGTGCGGCATAAAGACACAAAACAGAACCATAGCCTATTGAGACTCTCTGTGGCTGTGCATTGTGGATATTGAAGTTGTTGATGGAGTGATGTGGCAGCAAGCAGGCATTTAGGACACTCCCTAGAAATTAGATCACCAATGTTCCGAGCAGGTCATCAAGTTACCATCAGAGGTTACACAACACCGCTCTCCCTCTTTCACTGCAAGGCAATGGAGGGGACTTGGTAGGCAGTATGTACTGTGGACAAGGTGGAAGTTTCATGGAGATGAATTCATGTTGAAATTGTTGGTGATATGACATCCTTGCATGTGCGCGCAAAAGACAATGCAACGTAGCTTCCTGCACCACAGTTGCGTGTCGCAACTCGCAAGTGAAATAATAGTGAAAACACAAAGTGCACTGCATAGTGTTAGCATATCAATACCCATATTCTAACTAAAAATATTTTTAAAATACACTCATATTCTAGGAGGAGCTCACGGCTCTCACTGCCATTTGGCCCATATCTAGTTCTGTACACCACATGTCCTTTTGAATTGAATTAATTTCTGTATTAAGTCGCAATTAATTCCAACAGTTCGTGTGTTGCACACCACCTGTATTACTCCTGTACAATGTGAAGCATAAATTATGTTGTACTTGCATGATTTTTTTTTCTGGTCAGTACTCTCTCTGATCATTTTGTCTTCTGTCCCACTAAATTAAGGTCAAAGTGCAAAGTTGGGTCAACGGCAAAGAGGATGATGAGTATGTTGGTGTTGGTGCTCGGTTTGGCCCGAAAATAGTGTCCAAGGAGAAACATGCAAATCGAACTAGACTTACGTTGGCAGATCCTATTGATTGTTGCACTTCTCCAAAAGAAAAGGTTTCTCTTCTGGAATAAGTTACAGTTATTTTCATTCTCCCTCTCTTTGTATCTTTATGATTGCATCCTCCACTTCATAGGTTTCTGGAGACATTCTTTTAGTCCAAAGGGGGAAATGCAAGTTCACAAAAAAAACAAAGTTTGCAGAAGCTGCTGGTGCTTCTGGTATAATAATCATAAACCATGTCCATGGTATGTTATCTTTCTATCTGTAAGTTATGATATTTCTTGGTGTACGATTTTACATATGATTCTTGCTATTTTCCTTCAGTAACACCTCATGTAACTATGGAGGTGTACCCTTGTTTGTATTTGAGGTCTATCCTTGTTTGTCGGAACTTAGAACAATTCATAATTTCCCATCCCTTGCATTTATCACCTTTTTATTGCCACAAAGTTCAATTTTCCCATCTAACATGACTTAACACTTTTTTTTTATTTCCACTAAACTCATTTTATCTTTCTAACTGATTTTGGCCCTTCTGGTATGTACCTATCTATGCTAAGACCATCATTTTTGTCATGTGCCTACATAATCAGCTCAGTATGCACTTTCTAACTGCGAATGTTCATGTATGCTCTTTTATTTTTTTATTACTATTGATTTCACATTCTTGTTTTTGTTCTATGATCACATTAAGTGTAGAATGTGGTGGCATCCAGTATTTAGTTTGTTATATTACCCCCACCCCAAAACCTCTTCTCTTGCTTGTTTGTTTTGAAAGTGACTATTTATGGTTATGAGCAATTGAGCATATGCATTTATATTTGAAGTCCTCTGTTACAAATTACATTTGTTGACAAATATTCAAAGGTTCACCTGTGAATTATGTGATGCATCTATCTCGCAGAGCTGTACAAGATGGTCTGTGAAAAGAATGAAACAGATCTTGATATAAATATACCTGCAGTTCTTCTGCCAAGAGATGCTGGCTTCTCTTTACATACGGTTCTTACCAGTGGTAACTCAGGTAATTCGTTAACTCACTGTGGACAACTACACTTCCATTTTCATGCGAAAGAATGCTTACTTGCTATCTAGCCTTATCTTTTTTTTAATTCTCTTTGGCATGGAATCTGGCTATTTGTTCAATCTAAAATATCTTAGTGACTTAACCATGTATCTTCCCTTAGTTTCTGTGCAGCAATACTCTCCAGATCGTCCTGTAGTTGATACTGCAGAGGTTTTCCTTTGGCTTATGGCTGTTGGTACTGTCCTTTGTGCATCATACTGGTCCGCATGGAGTGCTAGAGAAGCACTTTCTGAACAAGAGAAGCTCCTCAAGGTTCTGATCTGTTAATGCCATGACACTTAGCTTTCACCTATTCTACCTATAATGGAGGACTGACAAATGCACTAATTGTAAAGGATGGACGTGAAGTTTTACTAAATGTTGAGAATGGAGGTTCTAGTGGCATGATAGATATCAATGTGGCATCAGCCATAATGTTTGTAGTGGTTGCGTCATGCTTCTTAATAATGCTTTACAAGATGATGTCTTCCTGGTTTGTGGAGCTACTGGTGGTAATTTTTTGCGTCGGTGGTGTTGAGGTGTGGTTTCATCTGACTTTACTTTCCTTTCAGTAACTAAAAAAGTTTGTGCTGCTTAAACAGTAATAATATCCGTTCCTCTTTGTCTTTATTAATAGTACAAGTACTGTTGTTAAGTGACTAGGTAGGATAGTCGGTGAATACTGCAGTGAAACTAATATTGTTTTGCCAGCTTGTTATGCAAACTGCCGCTTAAGCAACCTCGCTGCTTTTTCTTCCTTAAACTAATGCTGTTGTTTATATTTGCATATGCAGGGTCTGCAAACATGCCTAGTGGCTCTATTATCAAGGTATAGTGAAGCTGCGTCAGAATTTATTTGAATCAAAAATTTGTTCTTAACTCCTCAGCTGCTGAATTTTATTATTACTGACTGAAAGTAATTGAATCTTCCAGGTGGCTTAGAGCTGCTTCGGAATCCTTTTTTAAAGTGCCATTCTTTGGAGCTGTTTCATACCTTACTCTTGCAGTTTCCCCATTTTGCATTGTATTTGCTGTTCTTTGGGCTGTTCACCGTCATTTCACCTATGCCTGGATTGGGCAAGATATCCTTGTGCGTGCAACTAGCTGTAGTATTTTAAATGTGTTCTAATGTAACCAACTGCTGCATCAATTGACATCAGGGCTTTGTATTGTCAGGGTATTGCACTGATAATTACTGTTATCCAAATTGTTAGAGTACCTAACCTCAAGGTAATCTAGCTGCTCTTGACTTTTGACTTTCTACATGGTGTTAAGCTTCATTGCAAGTTTTCATTTTATTTTAGCGGTTGTTCTTCAAGTTATCTTTGTAACTGAGGCCATGAACAGGTGGGTTCAGCTCTCCTCAGCTGTGCCTTCTTTTATGACATCTTCTGGGTGTTTGTCTCGAAGAGATGGTTTCATGAGAGTGTGATGATTGTGGTAAGTTTTGTGAAAATTTATTCTAGACTTCTGGTAATTGGTGATCTCATTGTCTAGGCTAAGCTGGTTATGCTGGTGTGCTTCGAATAGGTAGCTCGTGGTGACAAGACTGATGAAGACGGCGTCCCCATGTTACTAAAAATTCCACGAATGTTTGATCCATGGGGAGGATACAGCATCATTGGATTCGGTGACATCCTTCTACCTGGGCTGTTAGTTGCATTTGCATTAAGGTTAGTCTCGCAAAGAAAAAGAAAAGGTCTATTCTTTCATGTGGATACGAGCAAGCATGTTAGAGATATGACTGCTAACAGTAGTTTTTCAAAATATTAATCTTTTCCCAGATATGATTGGGCTGCCAAGAAAAGCTTGCAAACTGGTTACTTTTTGTGGTCAATGGTGGCCTATGGTTCTGGTAAGTTTCAGCGCCGGTTCACGCAACTTTTACTTGAGACGAAAAAAGGCATTTATCTGTGCATCCATCTTATTTAAGCTATTATATTAAAGCTATATGCTGTGAGGGATTAATATGCTGAACTTTTTGCCCACATCAAGGACTCCTTATTACATATGTCGCCTTGAACCTTATGGACGGACATGGCCAACCTGCACTTCTCTACATAGTGCCCTTCACACTTGGTAACTACCTCTCTCTCTCCCTGGAACCTAATGAGTTTATGGATTGAACTAACCTCTTTATATATGTGTCTGTCAGGTGCGCTGATAGCACTTGGGTGGAAAAGAGGAGAGCTGTGGAACCTATGGTTCAAAGGGGTGCCAGAGAGAGTATGCACTCATCACATGCATATGCAGCCTGAGCCGAAGAACTATGTAACTTCTCCCCCACTAGTCCAGTAGATTGTTCATCTTCTTAATTAGGTAGCTATATCATGGCAGCTGCAATTTTTTGTTTTTTTCCACTACATTCGTAGCACACACATATATCCTGACCAGCTGCATCCGTTTGCCTAAGTGAGCTTAATGGTGTAAAAAATCGTCTCCTGCATGTTCTTAATTAATAATCTCAATGAGCTGGTCGTTTGCTGCTTCTCTGTGGTCAAAGATATTTTTGGTTCGATATACTAGTCATGAGTAGAATTCTCTAGAATTTAACTACAGAAGAAAAGAGAACTATGCAAGCTTATGGTTGATATATAGGAAAATGTGTCTCGGTTGTTTCTATTTTCGTTATGGTTTTGCCCTGTAAAGATAACTCTATGAGCTGATGATATAGCGTCTCAAAAAGAACCTCAATTAACAAAATTAGGTCACGAAACTGTACTCCAACCAGCTGATTGGTGACCAATTATCAGGTGCTAGCTAGCTCGCAGTAACGATGTATGCTACCAGCTGCGACAACCACCCACCCCACTAGCACTATATGGATGGAGTGTAGCATTTTTTGTTGGAGTCGACCGCCACATACTAATGATCATAACACCTGGAGTATTAATTAACCACACTCACTCAATCCTGGAACTCGATTATTGTATGTTGCCAACCGTACGTGCTCAAAGTCAATTAGTATATATTATGCCAAAGTAGTTAGATTGCTGTAAACCAGGCAATATCGGATCCAAACTAAGTGGCCGGCGTTAGGTAAGATGAGGACAGGCTCGATTTGTTGATGTGCGTAGCAGGTGTAGCTCTGTTAGCATTACCACGTTAATTATTTCAGTTACCAACAGTAAAACATATATACATATGTATGTAGTATTATTGCACTCTCCAATTGGATTACATATGCAATATATTCAAGAGAGGTGCCTATAAATACATCCACCCTATCTCAAAGTTCTCTCACCACATCAAAACAGAAAGAAAACGAAATACATACGTCCTAAGATCCCAATGGCCAACACCAACACTTCACTTGTCGCTCTCCTTTTCCTGCTCACAGCCCAACTTATTGCTGCCACGAGGGCCCCGGTCTTTGTGACTGGTATTGGTGGCGGTGGAGGTGGGTATGGCAGCGGAGGAGGAGAAGGCAATGGTGGATACGGCCATGGTTATGGCTATGGTTCAGGATATGGTTTTGGCAATGGAGGTGGTGACGGAGGCGGCTACGGAGGTGGAGGTGGATATGGCAGCGGAGGAAGAGAAGGCAATGGTGGATACGGCCAGGGTTATGGCTATGGTTCAGGATATGGTTCTGGCAATGGAGGTGGTGGCGGTGGCGGTTATGGAGGTGGTGGTGGTGGCAACTATGGAAGCGGTGGCATGGGCTCAGGGTATGGTGGTGGCTATGGCTCAGGCTATGGTTATGGGGGTCAAGGTGGAAGTGGAGGTCATGGAGGAGGGGGTGGTGGTGGATCTGGCTATGGCAACGGTGGCTATGGATCTGGATATGGGTCTGGCTTTGGTGAAGGTTATGGCTCAGGAGGAGGTGCAAATGGAGGTGGTGGCGGCGGCGGTGGTGGTGGAGGTGGGGGCAGTGGTGGAGCCTCTGGATATGGGTATGGTGCAGGTTACGGCAAAGGATATGGTTATGGTGGTGGTCCTGGTGGTGGAGGTGGTGGTACGGGTGGCGGTGGGGGAGGAGGGAGTTACAACGGTGGAACAGGTGGATATGGAGAAGGTCATGGCTCAGGTTTTGGGGGTGGTGGCGGACATGGCCATTAAACATTATTTAGTACATATTAAGAATGGTTGGAATCAATTAAGTAAAGTTGTTAGTGCTAATGATTATAATATAAACCCTAATACTAGTACCGATGAGTAATAAAAGCAACCTAGCTAGGCTGATGTATATTTCTTGTGCAGGCGGGCTAGGGCTAATACATGTCGCTTCTGTATTTATAATATACAACGGAATAAAGTGTATTCATCTTAGCTATGAAATATGTAATAATTTGGCTCTAGCCTTTGATGAAGCAAAGGGTGGGATTTTCCCCATTATCTAAAAACATCTTGCGCTATGAAAAATCTATGTCCAAAACCCTCCGCAATTGCTGGTTTTCCATCAGTTTACAAACTTGTTCTGAGTCTTAGCAAAGATACTACATTAATATTATTGCAATGGTTTTATTTAGATAATCTAGGTTCTAAATATATTTGATTTATTTTAAAAGAATACCGCTAGGCAATGCCCAACAGTTAAAGCATTTTTGTAAAAATAAAGAACAAAACATATTAAATGTTTACAAATGTTGTAACCAAAAAAAACTGAGGAAGAGAGACTTCCATTCATCCTACAAAGTATAAAAATGTAGGAGAATATCCTTCTTAAAGGAAAAGAACCAAAGCTCCAACACTAGGCATAATATTATGGAAATTCAAAGCATTTCCTTGTTTCCAAATAGAAGAAAATTTTTCATAAAGCATTCTTGCGGAAGAGGTACCTCAGTAGGGCTACCATTTGAAAGGGGGGGACTAGGGTGGTGTTTGGTTCAGGGACTTATTTTTTAGTCCATGTCATATCGGATATACGAACACTAATTTGAAGTATTAAACATAGGCTAATTACAAAACTAATTACACAGCTAGAGGCTAATTCACGAGACGAATCTATTAAGCCTAATTAATCCATAATTAGCACATGTTTACTGTAGCATCACATAGGCTAATCATGGATTAATTAGACTCAATAGATTCGTCTCGCGAATTAGTCCAGGGTTATGAAATGGATTTTATTTTTAGTCTACGTTTAATACTCTAAATTAGTGTCCATATATCCGATGTGACAGGGACTAAAAAATTAGTCCCTGAACCAAACACAGCCTAGATAAAGGGGCACTGCCCCGACGGTATAACCAATACCGCGTTCGCGGACTCCTCGGCTCCTTACGTTGTCTCCGCCTGCGTTCTTGCTCGCGCCACACGTATTAGCTGGCCAGACTAGCCCATTTCTAGTCGAGTGCCTCGTTGGGCCGTCCGATTGAGTGAATGCACACCAATCAACTAGGCTAGTTCATTGGAGAAATGAGGGGAGCTAGCTTGTTTTCTTGGGCTAGTCTGGTAAAGGAAAGTGAAGACCCTTAGCTTTCTTAGTATAGNTTGAGAAATCTGAGATGGTGTCCATATTGCACAGCCTGCAGATCCTTAATTAACATGCGTGGTAATGCCTTATACTAACCAAAAAGCTTTCCCTCCTCCCTACTCACTCTACATCTCCTCCTTTAGATAGTATCTTAGTTTGCAACTTTATTGATTAATTTGTGACTAAGATTTAAAAAGACCGATGAAACCCTTTTAATAAACCTCCAACCTGAAAGAAAAACTCAGCAATGTTTCGACAGCTCCTTCTGCGATTACGATAACACAAACTCCAACAAGCAAGCTAAATCAGACCGTCACTGGGGTTAGGCAGTGGCGGGCGCATAATTTTATGGAAGTGCAAATTTATCGAAGCATTCATCCAATAAAACTAAACAATGCTTTCTAACAGCGAAAATGAGGTGGTAATTTTTGTTACCGGTGCAATAAAATTCTTTTTTCAGATAAATAAAAAAATGTTAAAAAGAATTATAATACTCTTGGAAATGCTGATTTTGGGCTTGAGAATGCTTATTTTGACCCAACTAATCATCTATATGCATGTTATACTTATTAAATTGCATATGGTTTGCTAAAAAGTTTTAAGTGTATCATGTTCCACTATTGGTCCACCCATGGGTGATGGGCTGGATGAAAGGAAATGGCTTTAGAGGGAAGCTACAAGAAGCAAAAGTCTGATGATAGGTTATGGGTGTAGCAGGGAGGTAAGACGGGCAAAGGCGCCACTCAAACTACTAGAGAGGAGGAGGGTGATGGGCCATTGCCGGTGGCAGAGGAGGTCTGCTTGAGTGGTCAGGAGGTGGATATCTTTGATGAATTGGGCGACGGGAACTGTTGGAGACAAAGAAGGAGATAAGATATGGAGATTCTCATAAGAGCTTAAGACAGGAGCAAGACGATGACTGTAGAAACTGAGTGGGAAGAAGAATGAGTAGGGGGAGGGCGTGGACGATGGCACAATGAGGTGATAATTTGTCTTTTGAGAACTGGGACGAAAGAGAAGAAAATATTAACGCAATGCTAACCTAGAGAAGGTGATCGACAAAAATATCTTTTTAAGTAGAATGAATTTTTTTAAATGGGTCATTCATTTATGAGGTGAGTACAGTTTTTGAAAACTGAAAACAGTGAAAGAAGCACAGGAAGGCAGGCAGGGACTAAAGTGCAAAGTGGAGAGTGTCACTAAGCAAAGCTGGGTCGGTGGAAGAGGAAGCATCTGTTTCTGATCGACAGATCGGCCGGGGTAGGGGTAGCGACGAGTAGGGGGAGATGGCCGCCGCCGCCGTCGCGGTTTTTGCGCTGCTGTTGGCGTCGGCGCTCGCGGGGGCTGCGGCCGGCGGCGACATCGTTCACCACGACGACGAGGCCCCCAAGATTCCCGGATGCTCCAACGACTTCATCCTGGTTGGTTTCCTCTTTCTTACCGTATTGCCGATTCCCTCGCTCCCGCCGGGCTGCCTCTGGATTCGATTCACTGACCGACCTTAGCAACTTAGCTTCGCTTCACCTCAGTGAGGATCGCTCGTACTAGTACTACTTACTACTCTAGGGTAGGCTGGGGTGGGGACTGGGGGAGTTGGGATACTACTAGAAGTAGGCTTTGCAGCTTTCCTACCCTAATACAGTAGTACAGTACCCTATTGCTCTGCTTCACTCAGGTTCAGAGCTAGAGCTAATCTAATTCTTAATTGATTTGACTGTTGAACCAGTTACAGAGTAGCAATCTCAAGCTACATATGCATCTTGGCATCACAGGATACGCATTCAACCACCAGGAGTTCCTGCATCCAACCTGCTTCTACTTCTAATCCACTGGTTCATTAATCATTATGTGTAAATTTGCCTGGATATGGGGACCGGGGCATGTTGTATTCCACTTGCACCTCTATTTTTTTGGTTTCTGTGATCATCACAATCAGTTTCTTGTTGGTAAAAATTAACATGGACTATTATTAATTCAGTTTCATATCTGTGAGAACAAAATTTTCATACAGATAACCACGCCTACAAAATGATAGACTAACAGGAAACGGAATGCGTGCTAGTACTACAGACTAAAGACTAACCATCATTCTAGGTTGTGCGGCATAAAGACACAAAACAGAACCATAGCCTATTGAGACTCTCTGTGGCTGTGCATTGTGGATATTGAAGTTGTTGATGGAGTGATGTGGCAGCAAGCAGGCATTTAGGACACTCCCTAGAAATTAGATCACCAATGTTCCGAGCAGGTCATCAAGTTACCATCAGAGGTTACACAACACCGCTCTCCCTCTTTCACTGCAAGGCAATGGAGGGGACTTGGTAGGCAGTATGTACTGTGGACAAGGTGGAAGTTTCATGGAGATGAATTCATGTTGAAATTGTTGGTGATATGACATCCTTGCATGTGCGCGCAAAAGACAATGCAACGTAGCTTCCTGCACCACAGTTGCGTGTCGCAACTCGCAAGTGAAATAATAGTGAAAACACAAAGTGCACTGCATAGTGTTAGCATATCAATACCCATATTCTAACTAAAAATATTTTTAAAATACACTCATATTCTAGGAGGAGCTCACGGCTCTCACTGCCATTTGGCCCATATCTAGTTCTGTACACCACATGTCCTTTTGAATTGAATTAATTTCTGTATTAAGTCGCAATTAATTCCAACAGTTCGTGTGTTGCACACCACCTGTATTACTCCTGTACAATGTGAAGCATAAATTATGTTGTACTTGCATGATTTTTTTTTCTGGTCAGTACTCTCTCTGATCATTTTGTCTTCTGTCCCACTAAATTAAGGTCAAAGTGCAAAGTTGGGTCAACGGCAAAGAGGATGATGAGTATGTTGGTGTTGGTGCTCGGTTTGGCCCGAAAATAGTGTCCAAGGAGAAACATGCAAATCGAACTAGACTTACGTTGGCAGATCCTATTGATTGTTGCACTTCTCCAAAAGAAAAGGTTTCTCTTCTGGAATAAGTTACAGTTATTTTCATTCTCCCTCTCTTTGTATCTTTATGATTGCATCCTCCACTTCATAGGTTTCTGGAGACATTCTTTTAGTCCAAAGGGGGAAATGCAAGTTCACAA
Organism: Oryza officinalis; assembly: GCA_008326285.1. Taxonomy (NCBI): domain Eukaryota; kingdom Viridiplantae; phylum Streptophyta; class Magnoliopsida; order Poales; family Poaceae; genus Oryza; species Oryza officinalis. Next base: position 48,895,745 of record BDMV01000006.1, read on the forward strand.
AAAAAACAAAGTTTGCAGAAGCTGCTGGTGCTTCTGGTATAATAATCATAAACCATGTCCATGGTATGTTATCTTTCTATCTGTAAGTTATGATATTTCTTGGTGTACGATTTTACATATGATTCTTGCTATTTTCCTTCAGTAACACCTCATGTAACTATGGAGGTGTACCCTTGTTTGTATTTGAGGTCTATCCTTGTTTGTCGGAACTTAGAACAATTCATAATTTCCCATCCCTTGCATTTATCACCTTTTTATTGCCACAAAGTTCAATTTTCCCATCTAACATGACTTAACACTTTTTTTTTATTTCCACTAAACTCATTTTATCTTTCTAACTGATTTTGGCCCTTCTGGTATGTACCTATCTATGCTAAGACCATCATTTTTGTCATGTGCCTACATAATCAGCTCAGTATGCACTTTCTAACTGCGAATGTTCATGTATGCTCTTTTATTTTTTTATTACTATTGATTTCACATTCTTGTTTTTGTTCTATGATCACATTAAGTGTAGAATGTGGTGGCATCCAGTATTTAGTTTGTTATATTACCCCCACCCCAAAACCTCTTCTCTTGCTTGTTTGTTTTGAAAGTGACTATTTATGGTTATGAGCAATTGAGCATATGCATTTATATTTGAAGTCCTCTGTTACAAATTACATTTGTTGACAAATATTCAAAGGTTCACCTGTGAATTATGTGATGCATCTATCTCGCAGAGCTGTACAAGATGGTCTGTGAAAAGAATGAAACAGATCTTGATATAAATATACCTGCAGTTCTTCTGCCAAGAGATGCTGGCTTCTCTTTACATACGGTTCTTACCAGTGGTAACTCAGGTAATTCGTTAACTCACTGTGGACAACTACACTTCCATTTTCATGCGAAAGAATGCTTACTTGCTATCTAGCCTTATCTTTTTTTTAATTCTCTTTGGCATGGAATCTGGCTATTTGTTCAATCTAAAATATCTTAGTGACTTAACCATGTATCTTCCCTTAGTTTCTGTGCAGCAATACTCTCCAGATCGTCCTGTAGTTGATACTGCAGAGGTTTTCCTTTGGCTTATGGCTGTTGGTACTGTCCTTTGTGCATCATACTGGTCCGCATGGAGTGCTAGAGAAGCACTTTCTGAACAAGAGAAGCTCCTCAAGGTTCTGATCTGTTAATGCCATGACACTTAGCTTTCACCTATTCTACCTATAATGGAGGACTGACAAATGCACTAATTGTAAAGGATGGACGTGAAGTTTTACTAAATGTTGAGAATGGAGGTTCTAGTGGCATGATAGATATCAATGTGGCATCAGCCATAATGTTTGTAGTGGTTGCGTCATGCTTCTTAATAATGCTTTACAAGATGATGTCTTCCTGGTTTGTGGAGCTACTGGTGGTAATTTTTTGCGTCGGTGGTGTTGAGGTGTGGTTTCATCTGACTTTACTTTCCTTTCAGTAACTAAAAAAGTTTGTGCTGCTTAAACAGTAATAATATCCGTTCCTCTTTGTCTTTATTAATAGTACAAGTACTGTTGTTAAGTGACTAGGTAGGATAGTCGGTGAATACTGCAGTGAAACTAATATTGTTTTGCCAGCTTGTTATGCAAACTGCCGCTTAAGCAACCTCGCTGCTTTTTCTTCCTTAAACTAATGCTGTTGTTTATATTTGCATATGCAGGGTCTGCAAACATGCCTAGTGGCTCTATTATCAAGGTATAGTGAAGCTGCGTCAGAATTTATTTGAATCAAAAATTTGTTCTTAACTCCTCAGCTGCTGAATTTTATTATTACTGACTGAAAGTAATTGAATCTTCCAGGTGGCTTAGAGCTGCTTCGGAATCCTTTTTTAAAGTGCCATTCTTTGGAGCTGTTTCATACCTTACTCTTGCAGTTTCCCCATTTTGCATTGTATTTGCTGTTCTTTGGGCTGTTCACCGTCATTTCACCTATGCCTGGATTGGGCAAGATATCCTTGTGCGTGCAACTAGCTGTAGTATTTTAAATGTGTTCTAATGTAACCAACTGCTGCATCAATTGACATCAGGGCTTTGTATTGTCAGGGTATTGCACTGATAATTACTGTTATCCAAATTGTTAGAGTACCTAACCTCAAGGTAATCTAGCTGCTCTTGACTTTTGACTTTCTACATGGTGTTAAGCTTCATTGCAAGTTTTCATTTTATTTTAGCGGTTGTTCTTCAAGTTATCTTTGTAACTGAGGCCATGAACAGGTGGGTTCAGCTCTCCTCAGCTGTGCCTTCTTTTATGACATCTTCTGGGTGTTTGTCTCGAAGAGATGGTTTCATGAGAGTGTGATGATTGTGGTAAGTTTTGTGAAAATTTATTCTAGACTTCTGGTAATTGGTGATCTCATTGTCTAGGCTAAGCTGGTTATGCTGGTGTGCTTCGAATAGGTAGCTCGTGGTGACAAGACTGATGAAGACGGCGTCCCCATGTTACTAAAAATTCCACGAATGTTTGATCCATGGGGAGGATACAGCATCATTGGATTCGGTGACATCCTTCTACCTGGGCTGTTAGTTGCATTTGCATTAAGGTTAGTCTCGCAAAGAAAAAGAAAAGGTCTATTCTTTCATGTGGATACGAGCAAGCATGTTAGAGATATGACTGCTAACAGTAGTTTTTCAAAATATTAATCTTTTCCCAGATATGATTGGGCTGCCAAGAAAAGCTTGCAAACTGGTTACTTTTTGTGGTCAATGGTGGCCTATGGTTCTGGTAAGTTTCAGCGCCGGTTCACGCAACTTTTACTTGAGACGAAAAAAGGCATTTATCTGTGCATCCATCTTATTTAAGCTATTATATTAAAGCTATATGCTGTGAGGGATTAATATGCTGAACTTTTTGCCCACATCAAGGACTCCTTATTACATATGTCGCCTTGAACCTTATGGACGGACATGGCCAACCTGCACTTCTCTACATAGTGCCCTTCACACTTGGTAACTACCTCTCTCTCTCCCTGGAACCTAATGAGTTTATGGATTGAACTAACCTCTTTATATATGTGTCTGTCAGGTGCGCTGATAGCACTTGGGTGGAAAAGAGGAGAGCTGTGGAACCTATGGTTCAAAGGGGTGCCAGAGAGAGTATGCACTCATCACATGCATATGCAGCCTGAGCCGAAGAACTATGTAACTTCTCCCCCACTAGTCCAGTAGATTGTTCATCTTCTTAATTAGGTAGCTATATCATGGCAGCTGCAATTTTTTGTTTTTTTCCACTACATTCGTAGCACACACATATATCCTGACCAGCTGCATCCGTTTGCCTAAGTGAGCTTAATGGTGTAAAAAATCGTCTCCTGCATGTTCTTAATTAATAATCTCAATGAGCTGGTCGTTTGCTGCTTCTCTGTGGTCAAAGATATTTTTGGTTCGATATACTAGTCATGAGTAGAATTCTCTAGAATTTAACTACAGAAGAAAAGAGAACTATGCAAGCTTATGGTTGATATATAGGAAAATGTGTCTCGGTTGTTTCTATTTTCGTTATGGTTTTGCCCTGTAAAGATAACTCTATGAGCTGATGATATAGCGTCTCAAAAAGAACCTCAATTAACAAAATTAGGTCACGAAACTGTACTCCAACCAGCTGATTGGTGACCAATTATCAGGTGCTAGCTAGCTCGCAGTAACGATGTATGCTACCAGCTGCGACAACCACCCACCCCACTAGCACTATATGGATGGAGTGTAGCATTTTTTGTTGGAGTCGACCGCCACATACTAATGATCATAACACCTGGAGTATTAATTAACCACACTCACTCAATCCTGGAACTCGATTATTGTATGTTGCCAACCGTACGTGCTCAAAGTCAATTAGTATATATTATGCCAAAGTAGTTAGATTGCTGTAAACCAGGCAATATCGGATCCAAACTAAGTGGCCGGCGTTAGGTAAGATGAGGACAGGCTCGATTTGTTGATGTGCGTAGCAGGTGTAGCTCTGTTAGCATTACCACGTTAATTATTTCAGTTACCAACAGTAAAACATATATACATATGTATGTAGTATTATTGCACTCTCCAATTGGATTACATATGCAATATATTCAAGAGAGGTGCCTATAAATACATCCACCCTATCTCAAAGTTCTCTCACCACATCAAAACAGAAAGAAAACGAAATACATACGTCCTAAGATCCCAATGGCCAACACCAACACTTCACTTGTCGCTCTCCTTTTCCTGCTCACAGCCCAACTTATTGCTGCCACGAGGGCCCCGGTCTTTGTGACTGGTATTGGTGGCGGTGGAGGTGGGTATGGCAGCGGAGGAGGAGAAGGCAATGGTGGATACGGCCATGGTTATGGCTATGGTTCAGGATATGGTTTTGGCAATGGAGGTGGTGACGGAGGCGGCTACGGAGGTGGAGGTGGATATGGCAGCGGAGGAAGAGAAGGCAATGGTGGATACGGCCAGGGTTATGGCTATGGTTCAGGATATGGTTCTGGCAATGGAGGTGGTGGCGGTGGCGGTTATGGAGGTGGTGGTGGTGGCAACTATGGAAGCGGTGGCATGGGCTCAGGGTATGGTGGTGGCTATGGCTCAGGCTATGGTTATGGGGGTCAAGGTGGAAGTGGAGGTCATGGAGGAGGGGGTGGTGGTGGATCTGGCTATGGCAACGGTGGCTATGGATCTGGATATGGGTCTGGCTTTGGTGAAGGTTATGGCTCAGGAGGAGGTGCAAATGGAGGTGGTGGCGGCGGCGGTGGTGGTGGAGGTGGGGGCAGTGGTGGAGCCTCTGGATATGGGTATGGTGCAGGTTACGGCAAAGGATATGGTTATGGTGGTGGTCCTGGTGGTGGAGGTGGTGGTACGGGTGGCGGTGGGGGAGGAGGGAGTTACAACGGTGGAACAGGTGGATATGGAGAAGGTCATGGCTCAGGTTTTGGGGGTGGTGGCGGACATGGCCATTAAACATTATTTAGTACATATTAAGAATGGTTGGAATCAATTAAGTAAAGTTGTTAGTGCTAATGATTATAATATAAACCCTAATACTAGTACCGATGAGTAATAAAAGCAACCTAGCTAGGCTGATGTATATTTCTTGTGCAGGCGGGCTAGGGCTAATACATGTCGCTTCTGTATTTATAATATACAACGGAATAAAGTGTATTCATCTTAGCTATGAAATATGTAATAATTTGGCTCTAGCCTTTGATGAAGCAAAGGGTGGGATTTTCCCCATTATCTAAAAACATCTTGCGCTATGAAAAATCTATGTCCAAAACCCTCCGCAATTGCTGGTTTTCCATCAGTTTACAAACTTGTTCTGAGTCTTAGCAAAGATACTACATTAATATTATTGCAATGGTTTTATTTAGATAATCTAGGTTCTAAATATATTTGATTTATTTTAAAAGAATACCGCTAGGCAATGCCCAACAGTTAAAGCATTTTTGTAAAAATAAAGAACAAAACATATTAAATGTTTACAAATGTTGTAACCAAAAAAAACTGAGGAAGAGAGACTTCCATTCATCCTACAAAGTATAAAAATGTAGGAGAATATCCTTCTTAAAGGAAAAGAACCAAAGCTCCAACACTAGGCATAATATTATGGAAATTCAAAGCATTTCCTTGTTTCCAAATAGAAGAAAATTTTTCATAAAGCATTCTTGCGGAAGAGGTACCTCAGTAGGGCTACCATTTGAAAGGGGGGGACTAGGGTGGTGTTTGGTTCAGGGACTTATTTTTTAGTCCATGTCATATCGGATATACGAACACTAATTTGAAGTATTAAACATAGGCTAATTACAAAACTAATTACACAGCTAGAGGCTAATTCACGAGACGAATCTATTAAGCCTAATTAATCCATAATTAGCACATGTTTACTGTAGCATCACATAGGCTAATCATGGATTAATTAGACTCAATAGATTCGTCTCGCGAATTAGTCCAGGGTTATGAAATGGATTTTATTTTTAGTCTACGTTTAATACTCTAAATTAGTGTCCATATATCCGATGTGACAGGGACTAAAAAATTAGTCCCTGAACCAAACACAGCCTAGATAAAGGGGCACTGCCCCGACGGTATAACCAATACCGCGTTCGCGGACTCCTCGGCTCCTTACGTTGTCTCCGCCTGCGTTCTTGCTCGCGCCACACGTATTAGCTGGCCAGACTAGCCCATTTCTAGTCGAGTGCCTCGTTGGGCCGTCCGATTGAGTGAATGCACACCAATCAACTAGGCTAGTTCATTGGAGAAATGAGGGGAGCTAGCTTGTTTTCTTGGGCTAGTCTGGTAAAGGAAAGTGAAGACCCTTAGCTTTCTTAGTATAGGCATACTTCTCTTTCATCTGCCCTTCATAAATTCTAATTGGTTCTTGATGCCTCCATGTTATGTATCTGATACTCGCAAAACTATTGATGATACACGTTATGTACTGATGATGATATATGCAATTATCGATGATGATAATCATAGTTATGATACTTGTCAGGTACCATTGATATTTTGCATGTACCAGTGATGATACCAATCAGGTACTGGTAAAGATTTAGGTAGATACCAATGATGATACTTATTAGTTATGATATTCTTAAGTATCAATAATGATACCTGATATCAGTGATACGTGTAAGTACCAGTGATGCTACATGTTAGTCATGATATCTCCATGTACCAACAACGATACCTCTCAGGTAACAGTATTGATTCATGTAGGTATCAGTGCTGATACTAGTTATGTACCGGTGATGCTAGGATTTGAGATAGTTCAAAAAAATACTCTCTTCGGCCCACTGAATAAGGCGCGCACGCATTCTAAGTGTGGGCACCCGGAAATCATACCGTCCAATGTAATTTGTGACCATCACATAATGTCGAATGAGTGGGATCCATACACGCATAAATAGCCACTCATATCTCAATGTGCCCATGATCACAAATTGACATCATTCAATATAAAATCCATAATGCCGAATAATGAGCAAAGGAGATATTGCTGGGACTCCGCATGCCAGTCAACTTCAGCCTGAGACATGCCCGTCAAACCACACGAAGGCGACGACCAGATGTGTTACACATCTCAGAAGACTTGACTCAAATTGCAAGAGCTCTACAACATCTCAATTGTTCAAAATTCATACTCATGCTTAGCTAGTCCCCAGGAAAAGCGACTAACCTTGCACTTTCATCGCAAGCAATCGATAACCATCACAAATGCATAAACATGGATAACAGAACAGCAAGATACATATATTATAATGGGATTCAACAACCCATCATACAACACAAACTATAGCAGCGGAAGTTTTATAAGTTCACATAAGCAAAAGTAAGACCCGTGGTTTGCCAACCATCCCACAAGGCAACCAACCGGGGCAAGAGTAGAGCTAAAAAGACTACTCACCACCCTCATCGCCCTCGGTAGGGTAGTAAGAACAAGCAAACTCTCCAACGTCTTCTTCTGAAATTGCAGACATCGGGTTAAGTACAAAATGTACTCGCAAGACTTACTCTTTACTAGATATATATATATATCAAAGGAGTATGTAAGCTTCTACCTTAGAAGAGGGCATAATGGTTTAAGTTTTGCATAAAAGTTAATTTAGTTGAGCAAATCACAAGTTGCAAAAATAGAGTTTTCTAACTTAGCATGATCTGAAATTCAATCACAAATAAGCACAACCAGTGCCATCATCACCAACCATGGACAACCATTGTCCAACTATGGCTTATCGATATATCCATTTCACATCCAAAACTAATTCAACCCATTTAACCCGGTTTGATGCTAACATAGTTGAGCTAACACCTCAAGCAGTCGTCCTGTAACCGTGGACACGGCTATTCGAATAGTTTTACTCTGATCAGAGGGGTACATCTTTACCCACACGAAATGAACAAGAATCAAATGCTTTCACCACCACACAGGTGTGACTCACAAGTGACACAAGCTCATGACATGCCCTTTCCTAGTCCCACCCTAATCACCTAAACTCCGCTTAGGCCCCCGACGACTTAGCCACGTGCGTGTGTGATGTGGCTAAGGCGGGCTCACCATCGTGGGAGACACCCCCTGCCAAAACACGGCACACCTGGGTTCTCCAAAGAAACAGCATCCTCACGATTGACCAGCGTAGCGTAGATGATTACTGTGCAACGTAGTACTAAGCCAAGCCGTCCCATACCCGGCGTGTGGTAGTACATAAGGTGCTTGATTAGATGACAACATGTTCGGTCCTTAAAGGCTACTTGCATCAGGGAAAACCACAATCCCTTCATCGCCCTATCACTCATCCAAGTTAAACATATTTTCCATATGAACCATTTAGTGAAAGTAGTCAAATTTTATGCCCATAAATCGCAAATAGTGAATAAGTTCAATCGATAGCTCCATCCATCGATTTTAAACACTACTAGATCTAAGCATGGCTAAGCATCGGTAAACAAGTAAACCCTCCCAAGTATTTCCATCCCGAGATTACAAAGATAAGTGGCAACAACAGAACAAGGAAAGATATGCAGCAATTAGGTATAACCAATTCTACCCAATACCGATAAGTTTGTAATAAAACAACATATGTATATATATCGTTTTGCAATCAAATCACTTTAGCAAAATAGGGATTCTATATGCTTAGATGCTTGCCTGTCTGCTGCGAGAAATCACACTCCAATTCAGATCCTTGTTCCACGTACTCCGGAACGTCTGAATCTACCGCGAAGAAGCAATAATGCAAATAAGATTCAAATAAACATGCATATGCAACATGCTCTATCAATCATGGCCTAAATACAGTAAGTAGAGAGTTTAATAAAATTATTTTAGAAGACAGAATCATATCATTTACATTTATGGTTTGAAAGCTATGAAAATAGCAAGTCATATACTTTGAAAATGGCATTTTTATAATTAAATATGAACTACCCTAAGTCATAACATTTTCTATCATTTTCTACTTATATTTTATAAATGCTATCATTCTTAGTTCATAGAAAATAACTTGCTGGTTATTACAAAACTTGGTTCACTGCATTTGGAGTTAAAATGTTTTAGCTATGAATTTTACAAATTCAACAAAAGAGAAAAGGATGTTTGTTTAAATTGGTTTTTGGAGGTAGTTTTGTAAAATTCCTTTTATCCAAATCAAAAGGTATATAATTCTAAAGTAAACAGCAGTGGATTCAAAAATTTGGGATTAACTAGTAATTTTCTGGAAATTAATTAAGCCCTAGTTGGAAAATAAATGTCTTTATGACATTCACAATTAATCACCCTTTCTGTAAAGAATTTGGGAAAACTTTATTTTATAAACTTAAAGGGCACAAATTAAGGAATATACAGAAACTTGGTTCACTAAATTTGGTCCATAAATGAATTTTCTACAAATTTTATAAGTTATATGCTAACTAATCCATATTTGAATTTTAGAAAGATATATTCTACTGTGAGCATATGATTTTATTATACAATATTAAAGTTTACAATTTTATGGACCTACTGGAGTTGGTTTCATTTCAAAAGGAGTTATATTTAATTTAATATGAATTTTACAAGTTTGGAACAATTTTCAGTTGAGAAAATAAATATTAACTCATTTCCTTTTACTTTACCAAAATATAAAACATGGGGTCCACAGGTCAGTGAAAGCAGTTTTGCAAAAAGACCCCTAGGGTTTCTAGATTAGAACCCGCAGTCCTTAACTCTAATCCAAACGGGCCCACACGTCAGCGGCTCAGCGGCTAGGGGAGTAGAGGCAGTAGCACTCGGCGAGCTTCTCGCCGACGGCGACGGCGATCGGCGGCCGATCTCCCGAGGCGGCTATGAGAAAATGAAGAGGGACTCAAGGCGAAGCGATCGGTGGTCGGCTCATTGGCTGAGATGGTCGGGGTTGATGGCGACGACGGTGCAGGCGGCGGTTACTCTCGGCTTGCAGGTGCAAGTCGAGCTACGGCCCAAATCCGAGCGAATCAGTGCATGCACATGATCACATATGCCCCCTAGAAACTTACCAAAGCTCACGTGACAGTTGGCGATGCTTGAACAGCGACGGTGACTGCTACAAAACTCCGGCGGCGGTGAAAACGAGTAAGGCGACATCGACAGCGATCCTCGGCTGATGATCTGCTAAAAGGAGTATAGGGTCTTCTCAGGGATCACACAGGGATGCTCCACGAGTCGGGAATCGGAGTAAGGCTCACCGGAGTAGACGAATTTGGTGAAGTTGTCCGGCGGCCGGAATTGGGGAAGAAACGGCCGATCTCCTTCTCCACGGCTTCGCGGTCCGATTCCTTGGGTTGGCGGCCTCCTGGGATCTAGACGAAGACAATGGCGCGACGGCTCGGCTTGGCTTGACTTGGATCGGCCGAACGCTGATGATGTCAAGGCGGCGGCGCTCGGTACACGCTCCGGAGCTTCATGGGCGCGTCGGCGTTCCCGGCGATCGACTGTGCGATTGTGAGCGAGGTCAGCGGGGATGGACTCGATGTCTTGTGAGGTTACTAGAACGCAGAAGAGGTGGGACTACCGTGGCCCAAGAACGGCGGCGATGGTCATCTTCTTCACGGCCGATGAGGAGGATGGAATGGCAATAGGGCTCTGGACGCTCTCCCTCTCGGTTTGCTCGGCACAGTGGCGAAATGAAAGAGGAGATGAAGCTCTGGGAAGGTCAAGGGCAAGCTCGGTGGTCGCCACGGCGGTGGACACGCGTCGAACACCCGGCGTCGCGCTCCTTCCCCTCTCTGTCCTTCTCTCTGTGTTAGGGCAGTGGAGAAATATAAGCACCGAGTTGGAGCTAGACTAAGAGGCCGACAGGTGGGTCCAGGGTGATGTGCACAGAGGCAAAGTGAGGAGATTGGGTAGAAAAATTAGTAGACACAGTACTCAGCAAAGGTTAGGGTTTTCCCTATTTAATTTCCTTTCTCTCTTCTTAATAAACCCATAGCTGTATTTCTGGGCAAAATAAAATAATGAGGATTTTTCTGGTGGTAGACAGAAATACCTAGGTTCCATTTTCTTTGGTTTCACACAAAAATAATTTATATTTTAATCTCAGTAAAATAAAGAAATTCAGTTCAGCCGAATTTTGTTTGAATTTTTAAAAGGTCCAAACCTACAAAATAAATTCTGGAAAAATTATGTTAATTCCTGATAAAAAGTGTAGTAATTGAATAAATTATATCCCATATACACTTCTATGTGAGAAAATACACATATGGGAGGTCTATCCATTTTGCCGATTAGGGTTTTGATTTTTCGTTTTTCCAAAAATTATTTGGATGCACCAACTAAAGGAAATTAATTAGATAAGCATCCAATAATTAGAGATAAGCAAATCCCTAAATACCTTGCATGGAAAATTAGGGTTGTGACACTAAGATTCAACTCTTTAAATGTTTGACCAATAATTATTTTATTTGATGAAAATAATATCATTAGATTAACATTTGGATTTACTTTCAAATGATCGTGATTTTGTTGCTATAAACATTATAGTTTATGAGAAATTTAAATTCAAATATTAGTTTTGAAAACTGTACCAATTTTGACCGCGTCTGCCTTATTGAGTGGAACGGAGGGAGAACTGTTGTGAGTTGCATATCATTATTTGTGAGATTCGGTGATATTTTACCACTCAATAATTTTTATGATGGTACTAGGCAAAATACTTGATAGTTTGTGCCAGGTTTTTTTGCATCTGCCGATTAAAAGATAGGTAGAAGACACACATCACATGCATAGACTAGTGGAGCAGGCATGTGGGTCAACTCACCTAGACATCTAGCTAGCCAAGCCTGACTCACTCGTTGGAGGAGTACTTACACAGGTATATATAGGGCAGGACAAGGGCACGGGCCCAGCTAAGGTGGAGGCGCGACACTGGCCATGCGCCGGCTTCATAGTTCAAGTAGTTACCAATAGTTCTCTCGGGCACAAATAATGCACTTACAGACTAATGAAATATAAAGGAGAAGAGGGGTCTGGGTACTATGCTACCTGAGACAGGTAAGCGACACTATTTCAAGCTTTGGATAGATGAGTGATGAGTCAGTCTGGTTCTAGAAGATCCGTCAGTGTGTAACAGGTTATCTTTAGGAAAAAGAACTAGACATATATGTTTCAGCCTGCTCTGACCTAGCCCAAATGGAGCTACTTACTCGTTGATTGGAAATCAAATCTTAAAACTTAAGACCAGGCGATATGGATGGGAGCCTAGCACAGTGGTAGAGCGGTAACAGGACTGAAGCATGAGCCTTATAAAAGCTAGGATTCACGAAGTCAAATGTTCAAGAAAAGACGGACGGAAGGTGATAGAGTTACCTTGCTTTCTAAGTAGCCATCTTTCTTCACAACAAAACTAAAAACAAACTATGAAAATAACTTGAATATTGAAAGTAGCAAGGTGCTCCACTACGGGTACTGAGGCCAGATAGAAGGATTGAAGAATCCTGATGTGCAGTTCCAAGGAAGTGAAGAAGGAGACGATGGGGAGGGAGATGGTGAGGAGACGATGTTCCAATGCAGTAGGGTTGCTGTTTCCTTTGCCTCGAAAAGGGTCCCCTTTTTTATGTACTAATCGAGCTTTACCCAGGGCTTCTTTGGGCCAACGCACAAGCTATTCTTGAGGATGCCCAAAAAGCCATTTTTCTTGGTGCAGTTGTTTAGCGGGGTCTACTGTTCATTCTTTCTGCTGATCAGAAACCCTATGTCTTGAACTTTGACCGTGAAAAAGCGATGAGGCTTCTAGAGGCGCAAAAACGCAAAGGCAAATAGGAACATTTGAACCTCCAAGATATGAGTCAAGTCACTAGAGATACAAGAGGATCTTTGATTCCTCAGCAAAGGGGTGAGACCGACACCAAAATGGTGACAAGGAAAGAACGGGCAGGTAAAGGCTGAGAGCGCGTCCCACCAAAGAAGGAAGAAAGCTAGCCTCAGAATAGAGGTTTTGTTTTGCCTGTCAAGGATCGGCGACATATGAAGCTGAAAGATTTGTTGCTCAAGCCTCCCCCGTCCCATTTTCAGTTGTCTTAAGGTAAGGTAATCCTTACAGTTGGAAATGCTAAGGTAATAAACTTCATTTGCAGTTGTGCCTAACGGACTTACCTTTCCGTTGTAAATAACTGGCTCAGTTGGTACGTAAGAGAGCTTAGTTGACAATGTGCTGCAAGGGAAAGCAGTTGTCGGAGTTCATTAATCCAGCCATTGTCCTTAAGTGCTTACCAATGGATGGTCTTTCTTTCCCTTGCGATACATAAAAACGATTTCTTTGCCTTCTCACTAGTTGTCTCAATCCTTGACTCCAGTATGTATCTCATATCAGGTGCCCTACTCCTTTTATAGATAGATGGAGACTGATAACGCTTGTGATATCTTTATTTTTCTATTGGTTAAGGAATGCCAATAACGAAATAACTGATAGAGCTGCTAATGGATTTCATGTCCTTCTTGATCTCCATTTTCATTGGACGTTTTCATGTCCTTCTTGATCTCCATTCTCATTAGTAGCTATGTGATTTTTCACTTTTATCCGCGTACTTTTTTTTCACTATTTTCTTTCGTCTCTCTTCTTCGGGCCCTGTATTGGGAACCATTCTTTTCCCGGTTCCCATTAGAATAGCATTCCTTCCATTCAGCCAACCAACCGTATCTCTTATCCCTAGCTCGGCTCTTTTAGAACCAATTTCCATCTTTCCACTAACAGCTGTAAAGAGCTCCCCTTCACTAGGGCCAACATCCTAGAGGCTATGCTATTTGTTCAACTCTCTCGCACAGGGCGGATGAAGCTTTTTCAAAGAGAATAGACAAATGTAAAATAAAACTAGCTATGGGCGTTAGGTACAATAGAAAGGAAGCTTGGAACGTTCAATCAAAGAATGCAAGCTGGACCAATGTGTTGAGCATGCCCTTAGAAGCCCTAGCGTTCCTCGTATACTTATTATAAGCGAATCGTTTTGTTAGTGATTGAAAAATAATTTATGGGTAAAACTTTTATACAAGTGTTCTTAGCGATAGAAAAACAAATGCTAAAAAATAAACTACAATAAAAAAACCCCAAAATCAACTTAAAATTAAATTTTAAAATTCAAATTTTCGCTTATGATCCGATGGGGTTGAAGAGCAACAGTGACCGGTGCACATCAGAATCCGACGGGAAAGCATCAGAGCAGGCACGCAAGTACGCAAAACAAGAGACTTATCCAGAAAACAACTACCAACCGCAGGGAGTATGAAGAATAGCTAACTAGACTAACCACATACTCACAAAGACATCAGGCAACTCCTGCCGCAAATGTTAAAAAAAAAAACAAACAAGAAAACACATCCTCCCGATATTCTTTTCCACCACTAACAAATAAAAAATATCAAAAAGGGACGCACCCATCAAATTTCAGAGGGGATTTTTTATCTTAGGGTTCCCGTCCCTATCTTCACCATGCTTCATATCAGCATGGCAAGGAACTGCCTCAACGCTCCCTGCTCCTTCCAATGCCTATATTCACAGAGCTAGCAATCCAATTTTGGGACCAGCTTGTGCAGGGTTGATGTTCCCTGGAACACGGTTGTTCGCCCACCCTTGAGGTACTCACGCAGCTGCAGTGGACAACACAAAATTTGTCAGTACAACCTCCAAATTGATACACACGCCTCGCACGTCACGATGCAGTCTATGAAAATGTTTTCAACCTCGTCTTGGGTTATCTTCACGAATCCAAACCGCTGTGTCCAGATAGACTCTGCTTCATCTGCAGCTGGCAGCACAAAATGTTTCACCTTCAGAGATGCCAACAATCGTTCTATGCAGCCAAACAGCGCTTGGAAATACCCCTGTTTAGTTCAGCGACAGCGAGGGAGAAAGAATCATCAATACAACCAAAAAAGAAGTCATTTCAAGTGCAAACAAAAGGGTGCAACTTTAAGGAAGCTACAATAGCACTTCTCCATGTTTTATGAAATTTACTAATTAGCATATCCTCCATGTTCTCGTGAATGCACATGGTCAAGGGCAGTGAAATCCCAAAGCTAAGGTTTTGTGAAATTTACTTGTTAATATGTCCTCCATGTTCTCGTGAATGCAAACAGGCTAGGGCCATGAAAAAGCCTTTTAGGGTTCCTTTGGAAAGCAGGATTGAGAAAACGGAGAAATAGGAAAAATAAATGATTTTGATAAGAATGCAAGTGCAAAATAGAGGATTGCAAAACATAGAAATGGTAGTTTGATTAGGCCACAAGAAAAACGCAGGAATCGGATGAGAGAGAAAGACTCAAAGAAAATTTTCCAAGAGGTTGAAGATCTTGTTAAGTTTCCTCCAAAATCTACATGCAATGAGCCATTCCATAGGAATTTCATAGGATTTGGAAAGTTTCAATCCTCTGTATCAAAGGGCCAAATAGGAACATTTCCTATAGGATTTGAATCCTATAAAATTCCTCCATAAATCCTTTCATTCAATGGAACCCCTAGTTCACGAGCTTGACTTGCCGAGGATTCAAACTGGGCTCAAGCCAAACGCTGAGTTCCCGAGCCTACCAGACGAGCTTGATAGCTCAGCAAGCCTCATCCTTTGGTCCTTCCCTCTCATTAATTTTTTTCCATTCCAAAGCAGGGTTCAAAATTTCGGACCGCAATTTCTGTAATTTCGGGTCTATCGGACCCCCCCCCCCAAAAACGAAATTATTTCGCCCGTATGTTTTTGGAATTTTTCCTTTTTTTTGTGAATTTAGCAAAATTTATTCAAATTTGACCCTTTTTTTAATTTTTTTTTCAAAAAATTAAATTATTTTGGACTAAATTTCTGAAACTTTGGTCCTATCGATGCTTCCCGATAGGAATAGCGAAACTGAAATTTTGAACCCTGGTCCAGGGCACCATGCTAGTCCAATGGACCAGCCATCCAGCAACTTCCCAGCAAAAGCTGCTTGTCATGTGTGGCATAGTGTGTGCCTGGGTCAATTGCATTGTTGCCCATTAATTTTCCCCATGAAAGCTGGGTGTGCAGTGCATGACATGGTAAGTTTAGGAGCACATTTTGTTTTCAACAGGCAAGCTCGAGCCTAGATAGGTAAGCTCACTTGAGATCGGCTAATTGACAATCCTAACACAGGCTATGCTTTCTTTTCTCTTTTCTCATTCGTTATCATGTACTCTTTATTTAAATAATAGAAATGCCAAATTAGGATAAAGGGATGGGTGCTAAGGGATGGACTGATGGAGTAAAAAATCTAATAGCACTGAAATATGTGTTGAAGGAAAGGGTGTAGATGTGTCCACTATAACATCTGAAGTGTGTATGCACTGACCTAAAACGATAATTCGTTCAGGTTTCATGCACTAGCTCAAAAATCAAACTTGCACTTCTTTGGTGCCACATAGTACATGGGTAAGAAATACTAACACTTGATTGATAATATATACCACATATCTCATAATCTCAAACAAAAACAGATACGCAGATACGAACTTACCAAACCTTGACTATCTCTACTTGTAGCAACCAAGGGTAGCTCAGCAATTTCACTACCCATAACACGGAAAAGACCCGCAGATACTACAGTGTTGCTGCATCAACAGAACTTAACTTATAGATGTACAACAAATTGATAGACAATGCCATTTATTTTTTTGTAAAAAGGTACTAGAAGTTTACCCAACAGTTAATACAGCACAATGCATTCCTGTGTAATCTTGATCCCTTACACTCCTCCTGGAAATAGAAGCATATAACTTTTGTTTTTTTACTATGTCCAAAACTTTATCTTCAGCATTATACATAAATGAGGTAGACAGTAGTCCATCATACCCGTAAACCATGGCTGGAATAAGGTCTCGCCCAGTAGCAATTTGGATAATGGGATCAAATGATTCCTGCAGAAGTGCCAAGTGGAACAGTAGATCAGGTAATTTAGCTGCTATGGATAAAAGGAGAAGTGCCTTGGTTCATACACACACACACATCGTAATTTCGACTCTTACTTTCCATGCTTGACATCTGAATATTAGATATACTAAGCAGAATTTGTAATTATTGTTAATTTTATGTATCAAAATACCAAACAGGTTGGAAATTGCAACCGATGTTAATAATGCCATACCAAACATACGTCACTATACCTACTTCTAGGTCAGTTGCAAGGTTATGCATTAAAAATACACATGTATAATATGCCATCCTTTTGATAAGTTGATGTACTTTTGCAACATCCTACCCATAGTTTACTAAAAATTCTACAAGTGAAAAAACAACTATAGGATAACACAATCACTAAGTGCTTATCACCCAGTATCAAGTCATGGAACTCACATGGAAAATTGCAACTGCTTTGGAGAGAACCAATTTACTGTCTGCAGAACTTTTGTCCTTCAAAACCCTCCATCTAACATCAAGATCTCCATCTTTATTGAGAGCTTTCTGTTCATACTTCCTCTTTATAATTTCTACATCCACAGAAGGAATAGGCTCTGCTCCACGGCTAAGTAAGTCCTTCAGTGTCTCGCTGATCCTAACGCAGTCCACAGTACAATACCATGCTCCCTCAGGCAAGGCCTGCAACAGCCCATATTAATACCAATCTTGGTTTATGCTGAAAACTTATTGATATATATCAGGCAAGGAATATCACCGTCAAATCAGCCATATTGTGTTCCTTCAGGCAACCAATATGGAATTCCCTCCCACACTGGACAAATAACAACTTATGAATGGAACAGCTCAAAAGCATCATGATAACACGATACGCATGAATCATGAAAAACAACATCAATATCAGAATTCACACTGGTGAGTATGATATATGAGATTGCAAACATACTTGGTCGCAGAGCAGCACAGTTCTCGCACTGAATTTCTTTTTGCTGAAATCATGAAGCCTGCACAAAAAAAAGACAATCTCCATATATTATGGACAAGAAAGAAAAGGCTCATTGGAGAAATAAATCCCAATGAACAGCGTAGAGAAATTACAAAGCAGTATCATAAATCCTAGATCAGATTGACACTCAGAATGCAATGAAAACAAATAAGTCTGATTTGGTATGTGCAATGAGTGTTCACAATCCTCTTTTGTAGCAGTACGTAACAATCAGTTGAGAAGTGAGCACCAAAATGTGAACTGGACAACTTCCCATAACCAAAAACAGAGGAATCATTCTGATCTGACCAATTTTAAAATATAAGAATCAGCAGGAAACTTGGTAGGGGATAGAATCAGAGAGGAGGTAGAAGAACAGGAGAGAAATCAGGATTCCATTTCATTTTCTTTATGTTTTCTCAGTTGCTACAAACTTCCCTCTGATACCCTCCAAATACACTGGCAGATTTGGCTCACTGGCCTAGTACTGACAGCTCATCGTCATAATACACTCTTCTTGTCCATGAATCCTGACATACTATTCAATTTGAACATTTGCACTGCTGAGCATTCACCATACAGATCAACGAAGAAGTGTCCAATGAAGCGGAAATAAGCAAAGAAAAGAAACATTTGGATATATCCAGAAGTCATATATGCTATAGGCAAAGTTATCTGGTAACAACTAGCCGAATTTCATATTTTGGCAGAGGATAATTTATATGAAAAATGGACAGAACATATACTGCATAAAAAGGACAAACATGCATAATATTGCTGACTGAATAGAAGATCAATGGATGAACTTACCTGCACAGTGCGCACCCACCAAATCCAGTCACTGGTGTTGTGGCAATGCGTATGGACCTTGTAAATATTTGTTCCATTGGATCAATTCCGTCAATCCTCCCAGCAGCTATTGCATTGTGGTTATATGCCAAAGAACTTTCTCTCTGTTGTCTATTCTCACAATACCGACAACACCAAGTTCCCCTTGGGATAGTAGTAAAGCCAACACACTCTGCAATATATAAAGGCATACGCGGTAATGAGAACCTGGCCTAGGCAATATTATACAGAGTCATTGAAAAGGATGTACGAAGCATAATTTCTAATAAACGCCAGATAGCAAGAATAACAACTTTAAGGATTGCAAAGATGACGGTAAGGAACAGAGGAACATGAATTTTAAAATCAGTATCATAAAAACGACCAAATGGTAAATACAAGAAGAATCACTATGTACAATTTAGATTTTAGACCTAAAATCAGAGTGTTGCAGCTCAACTGTAAGGATGGGCATTGTCACACCTGATTTAAGAATACAAACATCAAGATGTAGTAAATCCATGTGCTCCTACTGCTAACATATATCTGGATGACCACATTTCCAGAAAGCCTGGAAGGTAGCTTAACCAGGCACAAAAGCAACATGTCATACTGGTTAGACATAATTCCATTACCTCTGTGAAAAGCTCTTGGGCAGGAATCACAAAGGAGAAGCTCCCCACCATCTGAACAAATGCTGCACAAGTCATCACTTTGTCTGTTTGACATATTTCGACCTTTTGAAAGTGAAACTGACAGTTCATGTAATGAAACACCATTTGACATATATATGTTGTGGTACCTGCAGTAGTGTTAGCAAAAAGAGTGAGAGTTTGGAAGGTGCCCAAACAAAATACATTACAAGAATAAACTCACGGTTTGCGTCGAGCAGCACGGCCAGCATGGGCTTCAAACTGCGAAGGGCTAACCTGTTCATTATGTACAATTGTATAAAACGTGTTTAGATTAAGTATAGATATTGTCATGTCTGATTACAGATATGTATAATATAGAAACAACAGGTCTAGAATGATGTCCATATTGAGTTGTTTTCAGGTTCATCCATTAGAAAACATTTATATACTCAATGAAAAATATTATAATTTACCACTGTGTTGCAGCAATGGCAGTAGATTCCAAATTCCTTTATGTAGCCATCCAACAACCTCTAGAAAGTTGCCACTGCCAGTGTTAATAGGGAAACAACAATCATACTGGATGAAAAGTGAAGTTTATAATAGAAAACAGGATAATAACCTTTCCACCAACATAGTAGCCAACATCGGTACCCTCTGGCAGAACACCACTCATGAAAGCCAACTTATGCAATCCCTTATCCCTTTATTGTTATAGAACAGCCAAAACAGGGATGAATAAAATGTGAGAAACAAAGCTAAATAACATTATCTATAACACCTACTTTCTTGTAATCCTTCCCGTGCTAGTAGTCTTCACTCCTGGGGATGCATTCTTGGATCCCCTAGCAGATGAATTATAATATTTTGAACCTGGGGATTCATTCTTGGATCTCCTAACAGAGGAAGTAGGATTCCGGCCAATCTTTGATGTCCTAAACAACAATATAACAAGGGATCACCAGTTTGGGGAGACCATAGCAACATCAGCAATAGAGCTCCAAATTTTCTGTCGAACTGTGACAAAGCTTACCTGGTACTGTTTTGAGATCCCTTGGACTCAAGACATGAATCACATAACAAAGCAAATTTCCCAGTGCGAAGAGTAGTGAATGAACCTGAAAGATTAGGCATTTAGTCAAAGTTGGGAGTGTGAAATGGAAGAGCACTTGATGCAAACAAGAGGACTAGTCACTTTTGCAAGTTTGGCATCTGAATGTCCTCTTCTTAGGAGCTGGGCCAATCGCATTCTGTATTGCAGATTGCAACATGTCTAAGGTAGCATCAGAACACGCCCTCAATATATCATGCAGATTGTTTCCATTTTCTAGGAAAATGTAGTCGGAGGGGTGCTTTTTAGTACTCCCAGCATGCACCTCAAAATAATAAGGGGAAACAACCTGCAAAATTTATTGGTTGCAATTTGAATAGCTGGCATAGAAAAGTGTTGCAATGTGGAATAGTAGTAATAAGGTAATATTGCAGGATGGAGGGAGGGGGCTCACGGTTCGGCCTTTGCAGGAGGAACAAGAGCACAGTATGCCGGCACGTTTAATGACTCCACGAAGCACTGCTCGCTGAAAAAGGAGAGGAGCAAATTCATGGCTGCAAACAAGCTCCCAGTAGACTAGATAGTAGAATGGTTTTAGTTGCAGTTTAGAAATAATTTGAGCATGAGATGAAGTGAGGAAAGAAAGAAGAAAGAAGAAAGAAGAAAATGTAGGGAGAAGGGGAGGGGAGGCAGCAGTAGCACCTTGCCTTTCCTCATGATGTACTTGACGGGGTGGCCCTCGAGCAAGCCTGTGGCGAGCAGGTCCTTGAGGTTCCTGGGGATCCTAGTCAAGGAAATCTTCTTGGACATCTTGAGCTCCATCTTGGAGGTGGTGGTGGCGGCAGAAGCAGAAGCAGAAGCAGAAGCAGAGGCAGAAGCTGAAGCTGAAGCTGAAGAGGAGGAGTTGGTAGTCCCAGTCGCAGACGACAAGTGTTGGTTATCCTTGAGCAACAGTGACCTGGTGAAGCGGCGGGGTTGAAGCTTGGGGTGGTGGAGAAGGGGAGCGGGTTTGAGGAGCATGGAGCGAGTGATCCGCCTGGGCGAGGAGGAGGAGGAGGAGTCCTTGGGGTCGGGGGTGTGGTGAGCGAGGAGGGCGAGAACGGGGGGATCTACAGGATCCGGCGTGCAGGGGCGGCGCGGGCGCTTGTTGGGGATGGCGGATGCGGATGAGCGCGAGCGCGTGCGGCCGAGGGTGGATGAGAGGGCGGCCTGGGAGGCGATGGCGAAGGCGAACTCGCGCTTGAGGCCGGTGCGGACGCCGGAGCGCAGGACGAACTTGTCCTCCGCCGCCATGGAGCAAGCCAGATCTGATCTGGAAGCAGCTAAGCTACCCCAAATCGGGAAATTGAAGCTGGAATTGCATCGATCGCCGAAGTTGAGTTGAAAATCCGGAGAAAGGAGGAAGAAGAAGAAGAAACGGAAGAGGAATAAAGACTATACAAGACGAGGATGACTGACTGACAGCTTGGCGCTTGGTACTACTCCATCTGTCTCGTCTGTCTACTGGGAACTGCAAGACGCACGTGCTCGTCCAAGTGCGTGCTTTCTTTCATGGAAATTTTCAAATCCCATAAATCATAAATTATTTTGTTATAAATAATCATCCATCTATTTATTTAGTTTTGTTGTAAAAATCATCTCAATGTATATGTGCTTAACCGAATTAACCCGTTGTCGCTAATATAGAGCTACGGTAGGCTAAACTAGTTGAGTCAATCTTGTCCAAATGTTTGCATTAAATTTATTGTTCATATTTTTTTTAATATAACGGTACTCAAGTATGACAACATTTAAGCTCTCATCAATATTTCTATTTGTGAAATCTCAAAAAAAATATGTGAAGACTATACTCTAAAAGTATTTGCTCATAATTTACAAAAACATGTTGATTTGGTTAAATACGTGCGTGCTGGGATGGTTTTTGCAACAAAACAAAGTAGGTGGATGGGTATTTGCAACAAAATCCCACATCTTTCTAACATAAATAGAAATAACAAATGTGATGGGAGCAGATGAGGAACGCAATACATGAGGTTTCACCAATAAAGAGTCGCTCCAGTCATCGCTCATCCCAAATCGAGGGGAGAAATTGCAAAAATCATCCCGTAAGTCACTTAAAGTTTAGCATTCTACCCTGTAAATCATTTTGTTGTAATTGTCCACCCCTTACTTTGTTTAAAATCACCTCAGTGTGCATGTGCTTAACCGAATCAACCCATTAATACTATGTAGAGCCATCATAGGCTAAACTAGCCGAGTCGATTTTGTCAAAGTACTTGCATTATACTTATTTTATTTTTTATGTTTCATTGATTTTTTTCGCATATAGCGAAACTGAGTGCAATAACATTTAAGCTCTCATCACCAATTCTAATTATGCAATCTCCAAAAAAGTGTCAAGACTATACTCATATAAGTATTTAATTTTGGTAAAGACCACGTAGATGCCTCACAATTTATGAAAATATATCAATTCGGTTAAGCACATGCACACCGGGATGATTTTTTGTAACAAAACCGAGTAGGGGGATAGATATTTGCAATAAAATGACTTATGGGATGGGATGTTAACCGAGTAGGGAGACAAATATTTGCAATAA
The DNA here is from genome assembly GCA_008326285.1 of Oryza officinalis. Taxonomy (NCBI): domain Eukaryota; kingdom Viridiplantae; phylum Streptophyta; class Magnoliopsida; order Poales; family Poaceae; genus Oryza; species Oryza officinalis. The sequence continues at coordinate 48,918,694 of BDMV01000006.1, forward strand.
AATGACTTATGGAATCGGATGTTAAACTTCAAGTGATTTATGAGTGGATTTTGAAATTTTCCCCTTTTGTCATCCACGCTAGGCCTCAAATCCTCAGGCCCAATATCAAACAAATCTCAGTCCTATTTCCACGCACTAAGATTCATTTGAATCGCAGGAATGAAAAAACGAAGAAATAAGAAAAACATAGGATTCTGACAGGAATGCAAGTATAAAATAGAGAATCACAAAACATAAAAAAACATAAGAATGAATGTTTGATTGGACCGCAGAAAAAACAAAAGAATTTGAGGAGAGATAGACTCAAAGGAAATTTTTCATGAGGTTTTACTTCATGTTAAATTTTTTTTCAAAACTTGCATAAAATAAGGCATTCTATAAAAAATTTCATAAGATTTCATAGGTTTCATTCATTTGATTTAAAGGGCTATATAGAAAAAAAAATACTCTAAAATTCATATGGTTTTTCTTTAAATCAAAGGGGGCTAATATTTTTCTCTCGTCTTACTACTAAATTGGACAATTAATTAATTCCTTTTTGTCAACTCGTAAAAACTGAACAAATATACATGTATACATATAGGATCGATCTAGTATATGCATTTGATTGATCTAGCTAGGTAGGATTACACAAGAACATACAGTAGTAAGTATACATTTCATATATACTCAGCTGCTGCTGCTAGCTACTCCAGAGTCCAGTGCAGGTCGCATATCAGTGTGATGAGTGATGAGTGTGGTGGTCAGTGCTTCTGGAAGATGACCATGCAGAAGAAGGCGACGCAGCGGAAGAGCACCCCGTTGGCGGCGAGGACGATAATGCAGAGGAACCTGTCGTTGATGTCGTAGCCGCTCTTGAGCAGGGAGCCGCACCGCGTTATGAGCCACACGCCCGAGTACCTCTGCGCATTGGCGATCACGAACCCTTCCAGTGCCCACTTGGTGTAGCACAGGTTCGCGAAGAAGGTGTCCTTCTGCTGCGTTGCTATCAGAGTCAGCACCACCGGAAGCAGCGCTGACCACTGCACCCCCACCCCCGCAAGAGTAAAATTTAATAATCCCTCTCATCAGCCATTCACTTCAACTCGTACAGTGTGATTGATAGATAGAGCTCACCAGCTGTGCCGATCCTGGCTGGAAGAATATGGCAAATGTGTAGCCGATCCCTGTCACGCAGTACACCAGCGCCACAAGAACAACGTAGTTCTCCCAGATCGATGACCTCGGGTTGTTGAAGAAGTAGAACATGGACAGGTAAACGATGGGCTTGATGATCGTGTTGAAGTGATCTATTGTGTCTTTCGACATGAAGTATGCTAACGAGCTCATTCCAGATGCTCTCTCCCTCCAGTAGTGTATCTTCTCCAGAGAGAATGATCTCAGCGCTCCAATCTTGCACAGCAGAGCTGCATCCAACGGTTAGCTTAATTAGTTTTCTTTCTTTCTTCCTTTCCTTTTACAAGCTATCATCAATCAAACTTATAAAACCCGTAGCTCATGTCTCTTATCTTGTAGTACAAATAAATAAGCAACCAACTATCAAAATTGCAAAACCATATATTGGAGTGGACACCTCTCAGTATTTACTTCTTACTAAACGCGGGGTTACAAAATGTTCAGGGTGGTCGCTTCAGGTTATACCTAGTAGAGCTGTAACTGAGCATCAGTGCGTTTGGTCTACTGAATTCATGTGACTCTATTTTCTCATTATATTAACATTTCTACTCGTCTCTGAAAATCGGCGCAAGAGAAATACATACATATGGATAAAATACTGCTTTCCCGGATGGACAGAGAAACTTACAGACGGCAATGACAGTGTATGTGTAACCGAGTGCCCCAAACGTCTCGTCGCTCACTTTAGCTAATGTCCCGAGACAGATACCAGCAAGGCCCAGGATCAGATAGTCAACGCCTTGTATTCTAGCTTCACGGAGCCTTTGCTTGCCACACCTGAACAGAATGAAAACAAGAGGAATGCTTATTTAAGAATGGAATACCTAGGGAGCTTATTTCAGAAAACCCCTACAGTGATACAGTGATAGTAAGAATATTTTTTTACCTCCCCAGGTAGTACTTGTACTGCCTGAGAATGCCAGGAGTGCATCGATTAGATAAATTTTGAGAAGATTTGTTGTAATCATACTCATCCTTCTTCTGCCCAACTATGTCCTTGACATTGCCCCACACTTCACCAGCAATAGACTGCCCAGAGTCACCGCCAGGGGTACAATCCCCTCCTCCCCTAAACGATGATTCTGCCTCAGAACCACTCTGCAGCATATCCCGTGGAACTTCATACCCATTGTGCAGCATCCATCGCAGAGGGAGATCTTTGGCATTAACTGCAACATTTGCGTTTGGCTTCACAATTCCCTCCAAGATGTCTATGTAGTAGTCTGGCGGGTTCACACGATCTGGGACAACAATCCCCAATCCTGCAAAGTATTCCTCCACTTTCTTCACAGGTCCATGGTAAACCGTCATACCACCTTTTGCGAGAAGTATCAAATCATCAAACATCTTATACAACGTATAGCTGCAAAAAAACTCAGCTCAATCAATTAAAGGGCATGAGTGGTGCATATAAAGTTGTGTAAAAAAGCGTGAATTTTCAAACAACCTGGGTTGATGAACCACCATAGAGATGTTCACACCTTCAAGAGCTTCCCGTCGTAGTGCACGAAGTAAAAGCAGGGACGAAGCGCTGTCCAAACCAGATGTTGGCTCATCTAAAATCAACACAGAGGGTTCCATGACCATTTCTAGCCCAACATTTACTCGTTTACGCTGGCCACCAGAGATGCCACGCTGTTCAACAGTTCCAACCAAAGAATCACGAACTGCTTGCAGTCCCAAAGCCTCAATAACTCTTTCCACAACAAGAACCTTGTCAGCTTTTGACATGTCAGCGGAAAGCCTGGGGCACAACAAGAAATGTGCAAGATATTCAGTCCAAGTTTCCTAGCTTAGCAGCCACTAGTGAATCACAGGATCTATTGGCATTAATGAAATATATAAATACCTGCATCGTGCATTAAACCAGAGATTCTCCTGAACAGTCAAGTTCCCATGGACAATGTCATCTTGTGGGACAAAGCCAATGATTTTCTTGTACGCACGGATGGGTTCCATTTTCCCATTGATAAGTACCATACCTGTTGTCTCGCATCCAGTTGCCTTACCTGCAATTGCACTCAAGAATGTGGTCTTTCCTGCACCTGATGGGCCCATCACAGCAGCTACCCGACCAGGCATAAGCTTTCCGGTCACAGACCTTAACAGTTTTTTCTTACTCCCCTTTAAGGTTAGAGTAAGGTCTTTGAAAGCGATCTCAATTCTAGGTCTTGTCCTGATATCTTCATCGGTGGCCATAGATATCACACCTGAAAAGGTAAGATTTTTATTCTGCTGTTCCATTGCCTTTTCCTTCTCAATCTGTCCATATGCATACTTGAAAATTTGGCTCTGAGTGTGTGCATGCCTCCCTTTAGTTTTCTTTTTTTCTCCGATTTCCACATTGAAGCCTTCTCCTTTTTCCGGGTTCTCTTCAAGTGAGCGCATCATGTCAGTAAGATTACTCTTCTTTTCTCCTGATTCTTTTGATGGCTCCACATCAGTTTCAACCGCTCCTTTGGATGGCTCGTGTGTCCTAAGAGTTTTCTTGCGCGAGAATGTGCGGGACAGAGATGACTGCAGGCCAACGGCGTGCTTCTTGGCAACATCTTTAGCTGATTTCCACCTTTCACGAGCCATGGCAGTCTCTCTTGCGTGTCTTGCCGCAGCCTCCCTAGATTTTGCTTGCTTTTTCTCCCGGTTGGTCAGAAGTTGCCCTGAGAAGTTGTAAATGATCAACAGTACTAAACTCAAGGCACCCTGCAGAGTTGTAAAAGAGCAGAGTAAGCTCAATTTCATAGATTGGAAGAATCATACTATTGAGCTCACTAAAATTGCACGTTACCACAAGCAATGCACCAAAGATTGTAATGTCCTGATTTGCAGAGTTCGGTTTACAACTGCCCTTGTGGAAGCATTCTGCAGTTAAGAAAATAAAGCAACCACTCTCAGAGGTTGGCAATTTCAAGAAGCAGGTAACACCTAGGAGATGTACCAAAAAACAAAACAGTGAAACTCGATCCTATTCAACATTTTGGGGGTGTAAACCAAGATTTGACTACTGTACTGTATGTGGTTACATTTAGACATACGATTCTAACAAACACATTTATGTATTAGATATATGTCTTTCTGCTTCACACACATACACTGCCACATGGTAAAAGTAGAGAAGTAGTCATTGGGTCTGGCAGATATATAACTTACTGGTTTGGTAAGTTGATCCCTTCCTGCAATAGAAACTGCAAAGGTGCAACATAAATCTGTCAGTATCTGGCGAGGACATAAAACTTAAAGCCTCCTATCACCTAAAGCAACTAGAAAATTACTAGCATATGTAATAGCATGAGAACCATTCTATAGGAGGTTGGTCAGTTTAGAATTGAAGCATTTGTTAGACAGGATTACCCACTACTACAAGAGAGTTTCTTTATAGTGCTTGGACAGTAGAAGCCGGCTGGGCAGAAAACATCATCGGTGCTAACAACATCTGCCCATCTATCAGCACCACCACAAGTATGATTCGGCTTCCCAGGAGGTGGCTGATAGTTGTATCTGCACCAAGTATTTAATATTGGCAAAACAATCCAGAGTCTTTCCGCATACTGGAGAGTGGAGAGAAATGCAAGTATGTAACTAGCAACTTACGGGTCACAGATCCCGGTGGTTTTGTTTAAGGTAGATTCTGGACAGTATGCTCCCAAAGGGCAAGCTGCACGCATAGTGGATATAGGTAATCAGAATGTTTGTGTGCTGCAAGAAGTAAATCTTGAAAGTCTCAACTCCTAAAAATAACAAGTCAGAGAAGGTGTTGGTGTGCTCCATGCCTCCCTTGAATCTACCTTATATGTGTTGTTTGCAGTAAGATATTGTGCTATCTACCTCATGTGTGTATATATGTAGATACCCGTTGATCAATAATCTTCGTATTACATGTATGTAAATTTTTTTAATGACAGGATATCATGCATGGATGATTTATTTGATAGCGTTGCAACATGCGGAACGATTGAAGATTGAGTAGAGTGCGTACGTATCATGCAAGTGAGGCCGTGAGGGCAGAAGAATCCAGCACAGCAGCCTCGGCAGTCAAGTGTTCTGGAAGGGAAGTTGACGGCATCCTGCAAGTTGATCTTCTGGTCAAGGCCTGCACTGCATGCCCAGCCAGCCTCACAGCCAGCCATCCATGATGTGAGGTTGCAGTTCTTGTTGGGCCTGACGTGGTTCTTTCTCCCATTGCTGTCGAGGAAGCTTTCAAAGTAGAACTTCATCTCAGCGGCGGTGCACACGCGTTGCGGTAGGTCTCCTGTACGTTGACCGAAACATGGAGGATTATATTAATCGAGAAATGATCAATATGTATGTATAAATAATTAAGCAATCGGAGGGAGGGAGGGAAGGAAGGAGGAATATAATATAGTGGATTGAAATGAAGTACAAGTACCTACCATCGGTGGCCTGCATGCAGTTGGAGAGGAAGGTGGGATCGGAGGAGAAATTGAAGGCGATATTCCACTCGTCATCCCTGTAATGTATGTAGTAATAATCATCAAGTTGTTAAACGCTGGAAAAGAAAGAAAGAAAGAAATGGGAATGGGTAAATGAATCATCGTACGTGTCCTTGATGCAGTAGTGGAGCTCCTTGCCCATCTGCTGAGCAAATGCGTCGGTGAGGTTCTTGAGGCGGTCGTTCATGGCTTCGGCGACGAGGGGGTTCCCAGCGGCGAGGGAGACGAGGTCTCCCTTGGTCTGCGCGGCGAGGGAGCGGCGGAGGATATCGACGGCCGCAGCGGGGGCGGCGAAGAGGAGAAGGGAGAGGAGCAGGAGCGCCGCCATGCTCATGCCCATGCCCATGCCCATGCCCATGCCGATAAGCTAGCTGGCACGACGACGCAGCACGGAGATGGCGATGGCGATGGCGATGGCGATAGCCTTGGAAGAGGAGGAGCAGGTGGTGACCCATGTCGTCGGAGCGACGAATGCGGGTTGCGGGGGGGAGGGGGTCTCTCGCTGTGGCTGTGGCGAGACTTGCGCGCCGATATTTGCGGGCGGCCGGCCGACGGGCGATGGCCGCCGGCCGCTCCCCAATTTTCCCCTTTGTCCCCTCCTCGCTCAAACGCCCACGTGCATCGTGTGCCGTGGCTGGGCCTTCATGGGCCTTACCTTCTGCTGTTTCTTTTTATTTTTAAAACAAGTCCACTTTTGGCCCCTCAACTATGAGCCCAGTTCCATTCACGGTTCCCAACCGCAAAGCCGGGGATAGAACATCATCAACTTCTAAAACCAATGCAAATCGAGTCCCTCAATAATATTGACTGCGGTTTCAACTAACCTAGTGTCTATGTGACTTGTTGACTTAATCTGCGTCCTATGTACTGCGTACGTGGCACTAGAAGCAAAAATAAAAACAACAATAGAACCCACATGTCTGTGGTTGCCAGTCAGAAAAAATATATGTTGGGCCCACATATCAGTGGATGTCCGATCAAAGGTAAAAAATATAGTGGAACCCACGTGTCATCACCCCTCTCTCTCCCCTCTTCTCTCATTCTCCCCCACTTTCTAGCTATAGTGGTTCCAGTCGCATGGACTCCACCCCGCCGCTTGCACGCACTTGTGTCGCACGGTGATCTTGGCACACAACTGTATAGTGTTGACGCGAAATTCATTGTAACACACGAAGGCCTGGAAGATCTACTTAACTTCAGTGCAGGTCATAAAATTTGATGAAATGCAAGCGTGTCAGTCAGTTTGATCCTGCAACTGACAAGATAGATAAAATGATGATCTGTTAACATCAAAATTTGGTAAGATTCTCTAGTAGATTTGGTTAAGGAAAGAAGTCGAGCAGCCAATGAAAGTTTATCCAGAAGAGACTGAGTTCAAGAAGGAATCATGAAGAGCATGGCATGACAGCTTAATTTAGAAATTAATTAGGCATGATTTATTTTTAGAAAAGATTGATTAGAGTCCGATCAGGACTTGTATCTTTTACTTTATCTTTAGGAAAGTGTGAATCGTGCCCAATTAAGACTCTTATCGGGATATGAGTATAAATATGTACACTCGGGATCTTTGTAATTTATCTCTTAGATCAATACAACTTTCGACGCATCGTCACCTTCTTTTTCAAAATTTCTTTTATATCGGCGGAACTTGGCACCTTACGCGGGGCTGCATCGGCTTCGATCTTCGGCGAAGGAGTAAGTCCTAAGTTTCACTGGCCCTGGCAATCATATCGGCTATATTGGTGTTGTTCAAGTTTGCATCGCTTTGATCTCTTGAATTGCTCTGGTTCAGTCGGTATCTTTGCCTACTTGATGTATCGATTCTATCTTTAACTGTATTATGTTTAGAGACGCATCAGTTTAGTTGGAACTATTTTGGTTAGGTCTGATCTTCTGGTTTAGTCAATATATCTTTACAATCACAATGTTGTTTTAGATAAATTCGTTATATCCATCACATTAGATAGATCTATAGACCCATTGAGTATTAGATTATCATATACAATCTCGTACTGTATCGGTTAGGTCCGACCTACTAGATTGTTGTTGATAATCTAAATCTTGTTAAGCCAATAGGTTCGTGCTAATGTTTCATCGGAGTGTTAGCTGATCTTATCTGATGTGTTAAATTTTTCTTTGATGGTTTTACTGTCTTCGTTAAACTTAATGCATGACCACTTTGATCGGTATCATATCGTCTTGCTTAAATCTATCAGGCAATTATCAACCTGCATCGATTGGGTTCGACTTATGAAGTTGTGGTTGTAAGTTAGATTTATTTAAGTCAGCAGACATCAATCATTATTTCATCGGGGTTTCAGCCGATGGGTTTCATCGGGGATCTATGTCAACACATCTTTTGGCACATTCGACGGGACAGATTTTGCGTCAACATGATCAAAGAGCCGATCGGCCAATAAGCCGATGTGGCGATAATAGCCGATGTAGCGATTCTGGCCGATGTCGATAGGATTTTAAACAATCGGGTGTAGATTCTGACACTTAGATAAAGATAATGAAAGGACTTGAACAAACAATCCAATTGGCCAATAATGGTATGATAAAATAAATATTGATCCGATGATGAAAGCGTACATCGGCTGAAAATCTAATGTAAATAAATTCTGCAATCAGCTAAAACCAACTTGTATAATCCTTATAAGCCGATGCAACACTTAAATGATATCCAAATAACTCATCGACTGAAACTCCGATGAAATAATGATTGATGGTTATAAACTTAAACAAATCTAAATTACAACCACAACCCCACAAGTCAAACCCAACCGATACAACATAAGGTTGATAATTGTCTACTAGATTTAAGCAAGTCGGTATGACACCGATCAAAGTGGTCATGTATTAAATTTAACCAATACAGTAAAACCATCAATGGAAAATTTAACAATCAGATAAGATTGACTAACCCTTCGATGAAACATTAGCTTGAACCTATAGGCTTAACAAGACTTTGATTATCAATAGCAATCTAGGAGATCGGACCTAACAGTACAAGATTGTGTTTAATAATCTAATCTTAATGAGTTGATAAATCTATCTAATGTGATGGATATAACAAATCTATCTAAATTGACATTATGTTTAAAGAGACATCAACTTAATAAGAATATCAGACCTACTGAGGAAGCCCTGACTAAGCTGATGTGACTATAAATAGTAATGGAACTAAAGATAGAGATGATATACCGGATAGACAATACTTACGTTGGCCCGATTAGAATTTCGGACTCAACCGAGGAAAACCTAGCCACGCCAGCGTAAGCGGAGATGACGGAATTCACTTCTTGCTGGAGGTCGAACTCAATCGATGCAGCCTATGCACAAAAACAAGAACTCGTCGAAATAAAACCTTGTGAGACACGTTACAAGTTCAATCGAAAGTAGATATATAGATCTATGGAAATAAATTACAGGGACTCCGGGTGTACATATTTATACCCTCGGATTGATACTAGTTCTGGTCGGACACGTTACAAGTTTCCTAAAGATAAAAAGAAATATATAAGTCATAATCAGTCACTAGACAAAACTTTCTAAATATAAAAGGAAAATTACTAAATACTGCCTAATTAATAGATAGAATTAAACTGTCATGTCATGGTCTTCACGATTCTTTTCTGAACTTGGTCTCTTATAGATAAACTTTCATCGGCTGATTGATTTTTTTTCTTAACTGAATCCACTAAAAATCTTATCAAATTTTGACGTTAACAGGTATGTACAGGAACAACATCGTTCGTATACCAACAGAAGAGGCGGTGAACAACAGCAACCTTGACAAGGCGGCAGCGTGAAGGGCCCAACAGTGACCCATCTTCCACTTCAACGACATTTGAGCCACCGCAGGTGAAGCGGTTCTCGTAGATCCAGGAGTGGGCGATCAACAACCACCTTTGCCCATCTCCGCGTCGAGTTCGCCGTCACCGACGACATCTGGACGATGGCCAACTACTTCTTCTCAGTCTGCAGCATCCCAAGCTCTTGGAAGCAGCTTATCGTCGAGATCAAGGAGGTGCTAAGGATGTGATGGTAGTGACCATGCCCAAGCTCCTAAAAGCAACTCACTAAGGCATGCAACGTCTGCACCGATAGCTCGTCTACCTCCCACGCGCTAGTGTGTGCTAGGCAGGAGTTCCTCAAGGCCGGTGGTGCCAATAAAGAAGTTCTTGGGCGTCCCGTCGAGAGCCAAGGGCGGGAGGAGCTCAACGGGGAGCTCGTTGGCCCGTAGGAGAAGAGGGGAAGATACAGATAAGAGAGGTTTTTTTTCCGAGAGAGACTAGAGGACAGGATCCCGTTAGGACAGGACTTAAGTGACTCCTTCCCTTCCTTTCCTTTGTCTAGATGAGCTTCCACCTGCAAGCGAAAAGCAGTTGTGCTTCTTTTCTCCTTGTCTTGCTAGCCACATCAACAAAAGGGATGGGAGGAAGAACGTTGAGGAGAGGAAGGAAGAAGAGGATTGGAGATGGCAGCAAGCCGGGCCTGGTGGCGACGGCATGCGCTCCCTCCTCACATCTGGTACCTGGTACCTATGGGTACTGGCTGGTACCTGGTACCTGGTACCTTGGGTACCGGCTGGTACCTAGGTATCAGACCTTGGTATCTGGGTACCAGGCCAGATACTTGTGGGTATTAGTCGTGATTCCCCAAGATTCCAGACATGATACTTGGTATCAGCCGTGATACCCTCGAGGTATCATGACTGATACCTGATACCAGTCAAGAATGACTTACTCCCATGACGGCCACCTCATCTCCAACATCGCCGTCGCTTCCTTCTCCCCCTCCACAACCTTGGCTCCCTTTTCCTCCTCCTTCTCCTTCTCTGCCACCACCCCCATAACCAGACGCTTCTCCAGGGCGCCCACGAGATCACCACCACCACCACCTCCGCCTCCCCTACCTTTGCCAAGGGAGACCCTCATGACTGGGTGGCATCGGCGACGATGCCGGTGAGGAGAAGGAGCAGAGGCGACGCATGTAGTGGCGGGGGCATGCGGAGGAGGAGGCGGTGCCGCCGGGGCCCCGCCCCAACCCTGACGAGGAGTAGGGAGGGAGGTGGAAGATGGAGAGAATGAGTCAGAGAGAAAGGAGGAGGAGAAACAGATCTGGGGGAGAAGAAACGGATCTTGGGGAGAAGAAACAGATCTGGGGTTATGTTTATTCGTTATTAAGTATCCCGTCCCCAAGGGATTCCGTCCACTAATTTTTCTGTTTTTTTCCATATGCGTCTCATAATTTTTAAGGTATAATTATTATCAATATGTGAGAAAAACTATATTTTTTCGCTGACTATAATTACATGTAAGTGTCACGTCAGATGAAGACAAAGTCAATGTGCCATGTATGTGTCACATCAGTCGAAAACCGATGTCAATAGTTTTGTGTGAGTGATGTGAATTAAACTTGGCTCGTAATTGAGGAAAATGGACTTTTTCTTTTTTTTTTTCGATATCAAGAGCTCCTTATTGTATAATCCATGATCGATGCAATTTCCGAATCATGCATTCGATTCCATTATCTAAAAAACTAAAATACTCCTACCTAATTTGTGGCATATGCTTCGATCACCAGTGTTTGTTTGGCAGTGAAGAAACAGATAATTAAGGATGCTTGTGGTATATGCGGAGACGATTAAATTAAAGGAATGTATCGTTGGGCATCTTATTTATCCATTTTATTCTGATGACAAATATGCATGTCAAATGAAGTTGATTTTTCTAAAGCTGCATGAATTACCTAGAGTAACTTAAACTTTACAGGGGATTAGATGTAATAAAATAATTCTTGTGTAGAAAATGTATATCATATATGTTCTCTGGTGATTCAATTCTGGCTGCATATTATATTCACACTCATTGTGGGAAAAGCACTTAATTTGTGAAGTGAGTATTAAAAAACAAACTCTTGGAGGGCAGAGGCCATATTGGTGGAAACGTAGTAAGATTACAGAGTAGAGCAGCAGTAGGGTAGGTTAATTAGTGGGGGATGATGCCTTGGTGATTGCGCCGGAGCCGCCGCAGGTAGTGCAGGAGCGAGTGGAGGAGCAGCGGTTGCAGTAGGTCCACTTGGTCGGCAGCCTGCAACGCATCAATGTTAAGCTTGAGACAGAGAGAAATTGTTGTAGGAGTAGGAATCATATCGATAGATGGATGGACAGTAAGTAGGTAGGTACCCGGAAGTGTATCTGGTGGCCATGTTCTTGGCCGCCTTCCGGGCCCTGCTGGCCGCCTCCTCCGGCAGCTGCTTGAACACGAAGCCTTCCCCTTTGCACCGCGGGCACAGCCCCGTCCCGCCGCACTCCGAGCACTCCTCCTCCGCCGCCTCTTGCTCCTCTTCTCGTGCACCTTCCGCCGCCGGCCTGCCCACCAGCAAGGTAGCTGCTGCTGCAACTCCCACCAACCCCGCGGCGGCCACGCACGCTGCGGCCGTCTCCGGCAGGGCAGCCGGACGGCGTCGTAGTAATATTGGGTGCTGCTTATGAGCTGCAGCCAGCGGCGCCGATGGCTTGGATACTTGTTGGAGGAGGAGGAAGCATCTGCTGATCCTGGAGGAGCTGCTGGTGGTGGACCGCGGGGTGGGTGTGCCTGGACCTGAACCTGGACTTGTTGGAGAAGAAGGAGCGGCTGCCATGCCTCTCATGGTTCGTTCTCCAGGCCTACAAGCATTATCTCTCTCGTTTTTTTTTTGTATAATAACTACATATACGTACGTGTTTATTATTTCCCGTCACATTTGGCACTTTGGCACCCAGCGAGTCAGTTCTGCTGAGTGCTCACAACGTATACTGCAGGTCACTCATTCTCTTTCAACGGTATTTGCTCCATGTTTTTAAAATTACGGTTTGAAAAAAATACTTTTCTCTTATGACCATTTGTGTTTTAACCACTTCTTTCGTTCCAAAATATAACTTTTCGAGTTTAAATTTTCTTCCAAATATAGCAGCCTATTACTCTAACTCTTATCACTGAACTACTCCGAACTATGCCTTACTCATTTCAAAAAGGCAACCAAGTATTTTTTTTTCTCCTCTTCTTAATACCCATGCTAAAAACTAAGACTCGTAATATTTTGAGATGGAGAAAACATTTGTTAAGTGTATTTATTAAACTACTTAATTTATCCTCATATATATAATTAAGTAGATAATTCATGACAATAATTTGTTTCAAACAAGGGTTGCATGTTGTTAGATGACAACATAGCCTCATAAATTAACCATATCATATTTAATTTTTCATAATGACTATCCTTGAAATACTTAAGGACATGACATGGTCTGATAAATTAACTACCTGATTTTGGCCGGCGACAAGACGACAAGGCTAATAGCTCTGGTCAAACCATTTGAATCGCAAGTGAAATTACTCTTAAGTGACTTACATTTTATTTCTACAAGCAACCTTATACAATAAAAACAAAGAGATGTTTTCAGTCACTTGAAAAACCTACAAGTGTCTGGCCAGAGCGTGCTTAATGTATAAGACCCAAGTTGATTTTAAGATGAGTCCCACTGTAGTATATTGTCACCTTTACAGTATATATGTAAAGAGTAGGTATTATATAATGGGTTCATACAAAAGCCCATTGTAAGGATCATTTCTAAGGGCACCTTAGGGGTTTAAGACTAAAACCCCCTTTTCACATTATGGATACCCTCATATCAAGTTTGTGTAACCTTGTTTTTTTCCTCCCCACTTTCTCTTTCTATCCTCCCAACCCTTGACGTGCTAGCCCACATCTGGAGCTCAGCTACAATTCTTCCCAACCTCTATGTGCCCTTCACCTTAACTCGCTAGCGTCGGAGGCCGTGCTGGAAAGGCATGCCTGACTGCCCTTTGGCAGCCACCCCCTCCTCTCAGCTGCTCCTTCTTTGTCCTTATTTCCGTCTTTGGTGACACTCTTAACGCCGGAGACAAGTGGTACCCCTTGCCTCTTAACCACTTAGGATCAAATGCCCCTGTAGCAGGGTAGGAAAAACCGGCGGTAACCGCGCGGTTACCGCGGTTACCGCCCGTACCGCGGGGGTACGGTTACCTGTACCGCGCGGTACGGTTTAATGAAATTCGCCCAAATTCAAAAATTTAAAAAAAAAAGAAAAAATCAAAAAAAATGATGAAGGTAGTGCTTGATTTGTAGTGTTTATGGTGAAGAAATTTCTCAAAAAAGAGTAATATTTATTCAAATTTGAGAGCAAAACGGAGAATAAATTTGAAAACTGAAAAAAGAAAAAAAATGGGCCGGCCCGTTACTGTGCGACCCGTCACACATCGCGCGGTAACCGCGCCAAACCACGCGGTTTGCCCGAATTTTTGAATTCAAATTTCGATTTATAAATTTGTCGCGGTTTTGCGCGGTTACCGCGGTTACCGCCGGTAACCGCCGTACCGCCGGGTGGCGGTAACCGGGCCCCCGGCGGTATTTCAAACCCTGCCCTGTAGCCAATCCCACCCACTATCGTGCCTCGCGCTTTGAGACCTTTCACCACCCTAGCTACCCCTTTAAAGCCACGCTCACCATCCCTACCCTCTCCTATCGCTCAAACCCCGCAAACTCTAATCCGAAAGAAAGAAACATATTGGAGTTCAAGTGTCGTCGACACCAAGACTCGCTAAGACCGTCGCTGTTGCCGGCAAGTCGCCATCTCCCTCCCTGTTGTAGCATCCTGAAAATCCGTAATAATAAAAAAATCACTAAAATTTCGAACTTTTTAAAACTTTTGCATCATGCCAAATGTTATGGTTGCTATTGTTTGCCAGAATGTAAATTGTCACAATGAGAAATCAAATTGAAGGTAAACATCTAGGTAATAAATATAATTTACAAGAATACATTATTATTTATTTGCGCATGCGATAACAAGCCAAATATTGAACATATTAATTATTAAGTTCATGTAATATAAATTACAGATCCAGTACTAGATTATTGAACCATGTCGATAGCTTGGTCTCATGGGAATGTCAGGATTAAACTCTGAGTACCTAGACGTAAACACATTATATTCAATGACGGTCATCTGGACTGTATCACATGAAATGGTAAGCCCTTCGGAATATCTCATGAAATGCAAGTACACATGAAATGATAATCATTCAAATGAACTAAGCCTTAGGTATAAAATAGAATTATGGAGTATTTAATTCAATATGTAGACCAATACTGCACCAAGTTCCATATTGCATTGGGAGATTGCAATTAAATAGATTAAAACTTTTCGTGTAAAATACATTTCCATACAAATAAGTTCAACCAATGTGCTATTACATTAACAAAGGTCACATTAGAATATTTTGATTACTTTTAGAAATATCAAGAGCCTCCAAAATTATCTAGACTAATTTTGGGATTTAACCTCATTTGAATAATACAATGAAAATATATTGGTGCCATCACAACTTTTGGATAAAATTTAGACTTTCGGACACTAAATATTAATTTGGTTGCCTAGGAAATTTACGGATTAAACTCTCCTCTTTTTCCTATTTAAATTCCTCCCGAGACCCTAAAACACAAAATCTCGAAGACTTTTAAATTAAAACTTGCATCATGCAGAGTTTAGTTGCTCTTCTATTTGGATCCTTATTTGCGGAATTTAATTAATCAAAATTAATTAAATATAAGACCCTAAAAAGGAAAACTGGCTAAATGAATAATAACAGACATAAATTGAAACTAAAGTTTGGGAAAAGTTTGTAGTAAAGAAAATGTTCTACATAAATGTCATGAATTTATTTGGGTAATATAAATTTAAATTTAATATGGAATTATATATATATAAAAAAATTAGCTACATATATATATATATATATGTAAATATATAAAATATGGTGATATAAATTCTTGGACAAATTTTTAGGGTGGAACAATGCAAATGTTAAACAAAAATCATTTGTATGGAAATTATAAATTTTGGGCGAATTTTAAACGGGAAAATCAACTCAAAATTGCAAAAATCAGGAAGAGCACTGTTCATGGGCCGCCAGGTGCTCGACAAGGGTCCAACCCCCCCCCCCCCCCCCCCCCCCCCCGCGCCACACCACCCCGCGCCTCGCGACCCCCGCCACCCTGCCGCGTCGCGTCGCGTCCCTTCGCCGCGCGCCCTCGCCGAGCCCCGCGCCGTCGCCGTCCGCTCCGCGCGCGCGTCCCGTCCGGCCGCCGCTGCGTGTCGCCCTCCCTCGCGCCCGTGCGCCGCAACATCGTCCCGTCGCCGCGGCCTCGTCCCATCGCGCCATCGCCGCCGCTCGTGCACTCGAGTGCTGCCGCGCCGACGTCATCCGGCGCCGTCGCATCCGCCGCTGGCCGTTACCTCGAGCCCCATGCGTGGCAATGAGCGGCTCGACGACCACGCGCGCACGCGCAGCCCCAAGCCAGCCCGCAGCCGCGACGAGCTCCGTCGTCGCGCACATCACCGCCCCCTCCGCCCCTATATAAACCTCCGACCTCCCCTTCTTCCTCCCCACACTTCACCCCCCACTCCTCCCTCTTTTCTTTCTCCACCCAAAACCGCCGCCACCGGGCTGCGCTCCGCCGCTTCCCGCAGGTCACCGCCGCCTCGCTGCCGGACCGGGTAAGCCCCCCCTAGTCCGCCCCACGTCGCCGCCGCTCGGCTAGGGGGGAGAGAGAGAGGAGCCGGGAGGAGGAAGAGAGAAAAGAAAGGGGGGAAAAGCCGAGAGAGAGAGAGAGGAGCCGGGAGAAGGAAGAGAGAGGTAGGAGAGAGAAAGCAGAAAAAGAAGAATAAAGGAAAAAAAGGGAAAAGAAAAGAAAATGGAAAAAGTGAAAGAAAATAAATAAAAGGAAGAGGGAAATTTAAGAAATCGGAAAATTTAAATTATATATACACACACATGTTAGAATATTTCAAAATACCAATTTAGGAAATTGGTAAATCAATCGTCGGTTATTTTTGAAAAACTTCTAGAAAATAAATCGGGATTATTTAATTGAGATTATTCACTAAATTGGTTATTTATTTAATGGGTTATTTATTTAGCTAATTATTAAGATATTTATTCATCATAAATAGGTATATATTAATTGGAGGATTAATCGTCAGCGATTTTTGAGAATTTTCCCATTAAATAAATTTCGGTTACCTACTTAGTTGGTGATTTATTTAAGTATTAAATACTCAGAGTATCTCATTCGGGCTAAAAATAACTGAATTATAAACAGTACCTTTTCACAATTTCTTAAATTAATTCAAATTTGAATCTTTGAACAATCATAACTTATTCATTTTAGCTCCGATTTGTGTGAGACTCGAACCTAAATTCATCTAAATTCATGAACTTTCTAATAGTATAAAAGTCACTATTTAATGAAATATATTTATATTTATAAAATAGTTAATATCAAATGATTAGATAATGGTCAACCTAAAAGTGTGCTAATAAATAAAAAGGGATATTGTACAGTAAACTAGGTATAAGAATAATTGTGTTTAGCATGCTTTATCACTGCAGAAACCATGTAGACTAATTACAGACACTGTTTCAAATTAATTGAAGCTTAAAGGAATACTAGTCCATTTAATATATTCATAATTAAAATAATGGCTCTATTGATAACATAATTAAATAATTCACCGAAATAATTTATTGATCTGACGTTTATACTATCACCACTGTATTTAGATAGAAGCATGAGTAGTATGAGCAGCCCTAGGTACGACTCCAACATTTATATTTGTTTGCGCATGTTTGATTGTTGGTTGAATATCGGTTTTTCTCGCGTATTATAGTATTGGTGTATAGTCATGAGGCAACGGGTGCAGCTTCCAGGAGGTGAAGGTTGATCGATAATTATATCAAGAGTAAGGATTATTTTGAGTAGGCAAGTCATCACTAATCCTTAAACATATTGATCCCAATTGCGAACTTACTTTGTTTACAAATAAAATTGCATGCAATGTTAAATATCCTACTTGTTATTATGCCATGCCTTTGATTATTGTTTACCTTATTCCCTTGTACCCATAAATGCGTGTGATGTTCTTAATCACTTATGACAAATGCTTAGTAATGCTAATTTAGATTCATGCATTCTCATATTTATTAAATGCTATATGCTCAGGCAACTACCTTTGGAAAGGTAGTTGAGATGCGGCATGTGGAGACATGAGCGCCACGTTGCCATGACATTGATGACATGATTTGTGAAAGGAAAATAAAACTAAACAACTGTTTTCGACTGGGACGGCTGGATGACTTGGGTGGTGTCCCGATAAAGGCTAGTGCCATCCCTGGTCAATTAAGGACCGAGCCATGAAGCTAAACATGAAACGACCCCCGTACAACTGTACTTCTCGAATAGGCATAGGCCTAGCAGAGTAAATAGCCGAGCGGAGGCAGTATCCCTGCATAGTGGTCTTTTTAATGTGTATAAGAGGCAGGGCCTATGGTGGAGTTGCCACCGGTAGGACCGCCACGTGTAAACCTAAAATTAATTAAACTTAATGCATGTATGAGTCTTCCCTTCTCGGGAGCGCTAGAACTCCTCTCACTGCTAGAAATCGTGTACGCCTAGAGTGCATGAGTATGTAAGTTCATGGAGCGGGTACTGCCAATGTGAGGTTATTGAAAGGCTTTGCCGTGACACGTCTCATTCGTTGGGACTTCGGCTCATGTGTTGGGCAAGTCACGGAGTACGGGTAAAGTGTACATCCACTGCAGTGTGAGTAAATCAAATCTATTCGAATAGCCGTATTCACGGTCACTGAGCACCGGGACATGTATTACACTTGGCTAGACTCTAAATTCTTAAACTGATTAGGATGGGTATGCATAATGACTTTTATGTGCTGGTGGTTCAACTTCTCGAGAAGCGAGAAGGGGTAGGCCCCAGAAAACCATGACGACATAATAACGGGAAGCTATCCTTGGGATCACAATGGATGGTGGACAGAACCGTCGTTGATTAATGAACTATGGTATTAAAATTTGATCAGTCTATGCTAGGTCTTAGACTTGTGAAAAGATTTACAAAAACTTGCTTTACGCAAAAAGGATCAAAAGCCATTCCTTGAAATACCCCCTATCACATGCATTGTTGTGTGGTGGCTTGCTAAGTGTTTTTGTACTCATTGTTGCTCTATATATATCTTTTAGCAGAGTGCTTGAAGAGAAGCCCTTGTTAGTACACTTGCGTACTTAACAAGATGATCGGAGTGCGGTCCCGTTGTAAGTCTCGTTCCCTAGTCGACTGCTTGTGGCATGTCAACCGGGCTCTTGTATTGTTTTGTCTTTCGCTGTTGTTCTCTGATAGTTGTTGGCCTGCCTGGCCCTAATGTAAGTGTTAACACCAGAATTTGGTAAGCCCCGAAGTCCTCATCGGCCCAAGGTTCATATCGGCTTGAAACTAGTATCGGCCTAAAATTCTACATCGACCGATGGGGGTTTTCTTAAACCAATCACTAACAGCAGTCGGATTCTTCTTAGATTCGGGAAGATCTTATCCAGAGAAGACCGAGTTTGAGGAAGATGCGGCTTGTATTTATTAATTAGGAAGAATTTGTTAGTTTCCTTTTTATCTTTAGGAAAGTGTGTTTAGTGTCCAATAAGGATTTTATCTGTTTCTTTTTATCTTTAGGAAAGTTTGAGTCGTATTCTGTTAGGATCTTTGTTAGCCTATGGGTATAAATATGTAAGCCCGAGGTTCATGTAATTTTTATCTCACGATCAATACAACTTCGGCGCATCGCCAACCTTTACTTTTCGTCTTCTTCGGCGAGTTCATGCCCTTCCCGCGAGGGGTAAGTCTAGTTATGGGTGCTTGCGCTGTCGGGGCTAGGGCTTCGACGTTCTGATCTCGTCAACGTAAGCACCTACTACCATATATCTTAGTCAATCTGGTTCGGCTTCTCGATTTAGTCTTATCGGCCGAGATTCGCTTTAGGGTTTACGCCGGTATCGACTAAATCGCCTCGCTAGATTAGATTGGCTAAGGTATCTACCACCCTGAAAATCAGTCAATGGCTTGATTGTCTAGGTCTTGCGTTTCTTTTCATACTTGGTGCTGCATCAGTTCAGTTTGATTTACTAAGTCGTGATTAGAACCGTAATCTCTAACCTACTTGTTGGCTGTCAATAAGGGTTTCATCGGGGTTTCAGCCGATGAGTTATCTTAACGTTGCATCGGCCCACGAGTTTTATACATGGAGATTGGTTCTGGCCGATGGCAACAGAGTATTTATTACATATCTTTTAGATGTTGTCTCATCGGACCTCCGGCCGATGTGTGCTTCAATCTTCATATCAATATTTATTTTAT
This sequence comes from Oryza officinalis, assembly GCA_008326285.1. Lineage (NCBI taxonomy): Eukaryota > Viridiplantae > Streptophyta > Magnoliopsida > Poales > Poaceae > Oryza > Oryza officinalis. Next base: position 48,938,607 of record BDMV01000006.1, read on the forward strand.
CATATGATTGGTTTATGCTATTTTATATTGCTATATTATCATGTTATCGTCGGCCGATCGTTTCTATATAGATGTTTGCTCAGTACACAGCCGATGGATTAAAATCCTAACTACATTGGCTGGCATCGGCATCGGCTGGAACTGCACCATCGGCCTACCGACCGATCGGCTGTTTTTGCCCTATCGGCCTATCGGCTGATATCTTTGGCCATTGGCCTATCGGCCGATAGACCTTTTATTCTGTTATTTTGTATATCTTGTCAGTGACAGGATCAAACTGACTGGCATGCCTACGTTTCATCAATTTTAGAACCTGCACTGGAGCTAACAGATCTCCCAGGTCTTCGTGTGTCCGCACGCCGGATCCTCATCGACGGTACGGATTCGGCATCAACAGTAAGCACTTAACCTATTTAGCCTGAATTCATCCGTGATATGTTGTGATTCGGCTATGTATGTGTGTACCAACTACTGATCCAGGGATTGATACGGATAAACACATAGGATTTCTGATTTCTAAAATCGGGGGTCTACACCTGTCCTCTCTTCCAATCTTGACTGATCCAGTGGTTGAAGGCGACTGCCAATTATAATTATAGCTACAGTTTAATGTTGGAGACTGCATGTGACATAATGTGTCCAAATGATAGGTGAAATAGTAGTTTAAGCCCAATTAAGTTGCAAAGAGGCGCTCTAGTGAAACTGCAGAGCGTGACATGAAAACTGAAATGTCAACTTCTTATCAATTAATTAAGTTTTTATTTGATACTACCTCCGTTTCATATTAAAAGTAGTTTTGACTTTTTTCTAAGTCAAATTTTTTTTAGCTTAGATCAAATTTATAGAAAAATATAATAATATTTTTAACATAAAATAAAAAAACTATCAAAATATATTGAATGTTAGATTTAATAAAACTAATTTGGTGCTATAATTTGGTACTATTTTGGATGTAGAGGTTGGATTTTTATTCCATTATCTAAAATATTTGGTGCTGTAATTATTGTATAAACTTGATCAAAACTTAACTTTTAAAAAGTCAAAGCAATTTATAATATGAAACAAATGGAGTATATATATATTTTTATATATACACACACAAAATATTTCTTAATGAACTGTAGATGAGAGATGTACCGTTAACTAGATGACACCCCACGCATTGCTACGAAAATGTAAGAGTATTGTAGAGATGAAAATTAGGTATGCATAATTATGTTAAAAAAAGTATGTTGTATTGTTATGCACTGAACACTTTGCCAATATTATAATAATAAGCAACTGAAATTTCAATCATAACATAATACAATTTAATCTTGTTCGCCGTTTAGTGGAAGACCATTTTCTATTTACATGGAACCAAGGTCAGTTGAACAGAGATGCAACAAATAGAATGGTAATAATATAGTGTTATATGCTATATAGTAAGAAAGAAAATTGGTAGACAATATACGGCATGGTGATTACTCAAATATGCTATGTAGTTGCTTATTCCAAACTATAGTTTTTATGAAGTAGAAACTTCCTAAAGTTAAGGCTAAGATGTCTGTAACCTACTGACACAAAAAAAAATCTTGTTTATTTTAACCGGTCTGTGAAGATAGTAATGCAACAACCCTTTAATTCTCTCTATAAGATCTGCAACCTTGACAAACAACGGAAAGTTAATAAATTGAAACTGCTACTTCCTTCTTCCTTCTGCTCAGATTCTACAACTAAACAAAAAATAAAATTAGTAAGAAAAAGAAAAAGAAAGCCCTGCTCAAGCAAGCAAGAAAGAGATGACCAAAGTGGATTATGCATGTTGATCCGTTGAAGCATTAGCTGAGCAGAGGAGTGGGCAGAAGAAACATCAACTGGATGCATGGCCAGACTGCTAAGCGCTGATGGTGAGCAGCAAATGGTACCTTCGGTCTGCTAAATGGGCATATCGATGAATCAGGAACGGATTCCCAGCGAATGAAATAATATATAAAGGCACGAAGACCGACTGTTCATCTGTTTCGTCGGTTACAGGAGATAAAATAGCTTCAGTGGAAGATTATTAAGAACTTAATTGCTATCATGCGGTGCTGTTGGTATTCCAACCTTATGTTTCGAAATTAAGATATGGCCAGGTGTGCTTCTTTGATTAGTCGTTGACATGAGCTGAGATAGTAAACATTTATGTTGATTGCTACCTCTGTTGATTGATTTTTATCCAAACGTTTATGTGCAATCCAATGGCTAGAATGAATCGAGGTGACATGGCTTACTCTCAAAACAGAAAATTAGTGTTAATTGTATTTAGTGGGGATGACTTGTATAGATATATAAGATACTATATTACTATTTATTGTATTGAGTGAGGGGGTACGACATAACACTTGGATCGAAGTATAGAATTGTAGAGATTTAGATTAGCATTTGTGATGGTAATTATTGTTTGGGTATGGGTGTTGCGCGCTAATCGGTCGTGGTGAAGTAAGCGGTCGAAAAAGGCGTCGTTCTCGTCCAGCAAATGGCATAGCCAGGGCCCAGGAACTCATCCTCCACGCTGCTGTCGGACTCCATGCTTTGGTTTGGTGGTCCATGTTGGAGAAATGGCGCGCGGCTAGCTTATATAGATAGATACCAGGCTCGTCTTGTTGCTAAACATTTTAAACAAAGATATGGGATCGACTATGAGGAGACGTTTAGTCCTGTAGTCAAGGCTGTCACTATTCGTCTTGTTATCTGTTACAGTTACAAAAGGATGGAGCTTATGCTAGTTGGACGTACAGAACGCATTCCTTCACGAAGTTCTAGAGGAAGAGATATATATGCGGCAACCTCCTGGTACGAAGATAAAAGTCATCCACAGTACCTTTGCAAACTTGACAAAGCTTTATATGGGCTCAAGCAAGTGCCTAGGGCGTGATAATCACTTTTGAGTCAGAAACTGCAGTCACTTGGTTTTGTTCCTTCCAAGGCTGATACCTCCTTATTTTTTCTTAACAGAGGACATTTAAATATGTTTATTTTGGTTTATGTGGATGATATTATAGTTCCTAGTTCCTCACAAAGTGCCACAGATGCTCCATTGAAGGGTCTTGAAGCAGACTTTGCTTTAAAGGATATTGGAGATTTGCACTATTTTCTTGGCATTGAAGTATAAAGGACAATTGATGGTCTCAAAATGAGACAAGAAAGGTATGCAACTAATCTGCTCCAGCGTGTAGGGATGATCAATTGCAAACCTGTTACTTCTCCATTATCAGTGTCAGAATAGCTGTCCATTACTAATGGAGAACAACTGGGACCGTTGGATTCCACTCGATATTGCAGTGTAGTTGGAGCATTACAATACCTAACTTTGACTCATCCAGATATTTCTTTCTCTGTCAATAAGGTTTGTTAGTTTTTACATGTACCTACTACAACTCATTGGTCAGCAGTAAAGAGAATTCTCTGGTATGTACATGGTACAAGGAATATTGGCCTTAGGATAATCAAGAATTCATCTATGCTTGATAATGCTTTTTCTGATGTAGATTGGACAGGTTGTTCAGATGACACAGGAGGTCTACAGGAGGGTTTGCTATGTTTCTTGGAAAAAATCTTATTTTGTGGAGTGCTCGCAAGCAAGCCATAGTCTTTAGCCAATGCTACAACAGAAGTAACGCGGGTACAAAAATTACTTGATGAGTTAAGTATTATTCATCCATCTGCTGCTTGTCTTTGGTGTGATAATTTAGGGGTTAAGTATTTGTCATCAAATCCTGTGTTTCATGCAAAAATAACATATAGAGATAGATTTTCATTTTGTGCGAGAACGAGTTGCACAGAAGTTGCTAGATATCAGATTTATCTCTACGAGAGATCAACTTGCTGATGGGTTCACCAAAGTCCTGACTGCTCAACAGATGGATGGTTTCAGGCGCAATCTCAACTTGTTGCCTGTGTTGTGATGGTCGAGGGATGTTAAAATATGTTATATCTAGTCACGGTTAGTGATAGCTATCTAGTCATGATTAGTGATAGGGTTTAGCTTCCTAATCTGAAGGGATAGATCTTGGTTGTTAGACGTATGTGAGATTATCTTGTTCATCTGTTTTTCTTTGATAAGATAGCTGAACAAACTAAAAAAAACCTCTAGCTTTCACATCTCATTGATATATGAAAAAATTTTTAGTGGGGTTTCAGGGAGGGTCTCCATGATCCCGTGGCGATAGTGAGGTCTGAAGACCCTCCGCCCCTATGGTGGATCCGTCACTGGTTGTAATCTCTCCGATGTATTAACCACGCCAGGGGCTGTTCCTGTGCATATATAAACACGCAACCGTGGAGGACCGAGAGGCATCCACGTTAAATCCAATCTTTTCACGATTAACATTTGATTAGAAGTAATCATCTGCAACCTAATCACATTTCGGCATTCAGGCATGTAAAATTCCTCAAGTTTGTTATGTGTAGGCAGTTTGGGCATTTCTTGAAATCCCATCACTGATGGTATTTTCTGGAACTGGCATTTCTTGAAATCCCATCACTGATGCAACTCATCTCTCCCCTGCCACTAACGCCTCCCTCTCTCAACTTCATTTTTCTCTTCTCCTGAAGTGTTCTGGATGAAAATGTCCCTTTGGTACCTCTTCATTTTCCTCCTGAATTAAGCCACCATCACTGAAATCTGATCAGATAAACTTTTTGGAACTTAGGGGTTGACCACATGAACATCTGAAAGAAAAGATCTTGCAATGAGATTTTTTATTTTTATTTTTATCAAATTATCAAGCTGTTGTTGTCCAAGGAAAGGGGAGAAATCATCTTGGACTGTAACTAATCAGTCAGGAAAAAAAAAGAAGCTTTGTGGTGAAAAAAGAAACGAACAAATCACATTATTGGAAATCTGTCTACAGGAGAAAAGGAGAGAGGGAGACCGAATTAGGTACTGGAGCTTCCGAGCTACCTCCAATGGCGCTACCTACCTCTGGAACAGAGGAAGACGAGGCTTCTTCAGGATGCATATGAAGAACAACCATGAAGCGGATCTATGAAGGACAGAGGCCCCATGCCCAGCGATCCCTCGGGGTGGGAGAATGTGGGGTGCGTGCTGATGCAATATCCCGGAAGTGGGGTTGTGCCCGGCACCGCCGCAACTACAGCCGGAGGTGCTGATCTGCCGAGCATGGCTGGGCAGCCATGGCGTCGGGTTCCATCTCAGAGCTCCGCACAAATGCCTCCATGGGATATACTGAAAGTGCGAGGACTGTATCGTTGCTTTGCAAGATATACATACGGTGAGCGATACACCCGTGTACAGCCGCACACATCCGCGTATTGGAGGAAAGTGGAAAAATACAGTGGATCCCGACGCACATCGGACGCGTATTGGACTGCTATTGCACCCAGGGGCAGAAAAACAGCGTCCGAGAGGTTGGCGTGGGATGACGGGCGGAGGACGGAGGTAGAGAGCACGATGGAATTGTCATGTCTTTAGGCCGGCTCAGATTGGGTTATGTCGGGGTAGTTGGTATAACTAGAGCTGGTCAAATGGACCGTGTCAAGTCGGGCCGGTCCGAGCATGGTAGTACTGTAGCCGGCCCAGGCACGACACGACACACTAGACTATGGGCTGTGTCGGCACGGCCCGTTCTATCGTGTCGTGTCTGGGCCGACGCCTTAGCCCGTGGGCCAGCACGACACGGCTCGTTTACTGTAGCAGGTCGGCACGGCACGGCCCAGGGCATGGCCCACAGTCGCGGTGCGCGGTGCACCGGGTCGTCGGTGCGTCCGCTACGGCTGTGGCTCAGCGTGTGTCTGTTAACATCAGAATTTGGTAAGCCCCGAAGTCCCCATCGGTCCAAGGTTTATATCGGCTTGAAACTAGTATCGGCTTAAAATTCTACATCGGCCGATGAGGGTTTTCTTAAACCAATCACTAACAGCAGTCGGATTTTTGTTAGATTCGGGACGATCTTATCCAGAGAAGACCGAGTTTGAGGAGGATGCGACTTGTATCTATTAATTAGGAAGAATTTGTTAGTTTCCTTTTTATCTTTAGGAAAGTGTGTTTAGTGTCCAATAAGGACTTTATCTGTTTCCTTTTATTTTTAGGAAAATTTGAGTCGTATTCTATTAGGATCTTTGTTAGCCTATGGGTATAAATATGTAAGCTTGAGGTTCATGTAATTTTTATCTCACGATCAATACAACTTTGGCGCATCGCCAACCTTTACTTTTTGTCTTGTTCGGCGAGTTCATGCCCTTCCCGCGAGGGGTAAGTCTCGTTATGGCTGCCTGCGCTGTCGAGGCTAGGGCTTCGACGTTCTGATCTCGTCAACGTAAGCACCTACTATCATATATCTTAGTCAATCTGGTTTGGCGTCTCGATTTAGTCGTATCGGCCGAGATTCGTTTTAGGGTTTACGTCGGTATCGACTAAATCGCCTAGCAGCTAGATTAGATTGGCTAAGGTATCTGCCACCTCGAAAATCAGTCGAGGGCTTGATTGTCTAGATATTGCGTTTCTTTTCATACTTAGTGCCGCTAAGTTGTGATTAGAACCGTAACCTCTAGCCTGCCTATTGGTTGCCAATAAGGGTTTCACCGGGGTTTCAGCCGGTGAGTTATCTGGACGTTGCATTGGCCCAAGAGTTTTACATGTAGGTTGAATCTGGCCGATGACAACAGAGTATTTATTGTTTATCTGTTTATTGAGAGTTTATGCCATCGGACCTCTGGCCGATGTGTACTTTAATCTTTAGATCAATGTTTATTTTATACTTGGATTATGCTATATCACATTATTATGTCATCATGTTATCATCAGCCGATCGCCTCTATATAGATGTTTGCTCAGTACACAGCCGATGGTTTGAAACCCTAACTACATCGACTGGTATCGGCATCGGCTGGAACTGTGTCATCGGCCCATCAGCTGATCGGTCATCTTTGCTATCGGCCTATCGGCCGATACGTTTTTGCCCTATCGGCCCTATCGGCCGATAGACCTTCTGTTCTCCTATTTTGCATATCTTGTCAGTGGCAGGATCAAACTGACTGGCACGCTCGCGCTTCATCAATTTTAGGACCTGCATTGGAGCTAAGCAGATCTCCCAGGCCTTCGTGTGTTCGCGCGCCGGGTCCACATCGGCGGTACGGATTCGGCGTCAACACATTTTTGGCACGCCCGGTGGGACCGTGTTTTTGACAACAGATTTTTACACGGCTCGTGGAACCCACAATTGCAACAAGATGTGTGAGAAGGAAGTCAAGGCAACAAAATAGTGCATACCAGAGGTGTAAAGCCAAGGTGATAAAAAGAAGTATGTCATATATTCATATTTATATATTATTTGTATTTTATGTTATGTGAATAAATATTCTGAATTTTATTTATCTTGTTTTAACATTTCAGAATGGACGATCCGAACCTTCCGTCGTTCACGTTAGGTGATTTCGACCCTAATTACCTATCGGGGTCATTCCCATCTAGTGAGTACGATGTCACTGGATCGGCTCCAACACCACCAGTTGTGGAGGAGGTACCGGCGGGTTCAGAAGGATCCAACACTATGAGCGGGAGTGCATCGACGAACACTGGCTCAAAGAGATCAAGAACTTTTGGCGTTTGGCAACATTTCGATGAGGTGGCCATGACAGGCCCTGACGGAAGGCAGGTGACATTCGCGAGATGTAGAATATGCAAAAATAAGTTATCTGCAAAATTATCTGGTGGAACAGGACCCTTGAAGTGGCATGCTTAGGCTTGTGCAAAGAAGCAAGGAATCCAACTATGATAGTAGCAACTACTACTAAATCCTAATGGTACGGTACGTACATGGGAGTATATCACACCCCGCCCCTGCGCCACTGTACAAATGGCACCGAGGAGGGCGTGCCTGTTGGCGCAGAATTTCGACCCGCCCTCGTGTTAAAGCGGGTTCCACGTTACCACGGCGGCTTGGGAGATCTGCTTAACTCCAGTGCAGGTCCAATGGCTTGCCTAGGTGTGTGTAGGGCATGCCAGTTGATTTGATCTATAATCAACAAGAATAAATAAGTAAACCATGTGTTGGTGCAGAATTTAGACCCGCCTTGCAACCAAACGGGTTCCACGTTTCCACGGCGGCCTGGGAGATTTGCTTTACTCCAGTGCAGGTCCAAAAGGCTTGCCTAATCGTGTGTAGAGCGTGCCAGTTGATTTGATCCGCAATCAACAAGAAACAAGTAAACCATGTCAGAAAACAATGGTCGATCGGCCGATAAGCCGATGTCGCATTGTTGTGACCCAGCCGATAGAGCAAAGCTGTATCGGCTCACTTGCAATAGAATAAGATTAAAACATGGATCTTATCAGCCTTCATCAACATGTTGATGTTGATTAATGGCGTCGGCCGCTAAGAACAATAAAGGATAAACATGCATATCAGGTAAAACTGGCTAAAACCCCAGTGATATCCTTAATTACAATCGAAAGCAGGCTTTGCGTTAGATCTCAAAACAGGACTAAGGTCGATAGCAACTCAAAGTGTGAATTGAGACTTAACACAAAGAAAATCAAGCCGTCGATCGCTTTTGGGGATGGTAGATGCCTTAGATAATCTAGACGAGCAAGCTGATTCGACCATCGTCGGCAATAAACCCTAAAACGAGTTAACTGCTGGCGAGATAGAATTAGAAAACCACGTTGAGATTAACTAAAACATGATAAACAACGATCACATCGCCAGGGCTTAACGTGTCTAAAGCGACACGCTAGCCTCAACGATGTAAATCGCCGGGTACGAGTTCTTACCTCTGCTCCAGGGAAGCAAGAACTCGCCGGAAGTTAACCTCTTGCGAGGGTTGGCGATGCGCTGAAAGTAGATTGATTTTTGTTGAATTGATCGAGAGAGCTTCTATGTACAAACTACCGGGATATTTATACCCGTGATCTACAACATGGTCCTTGTAGGACACGATCTTATTTATAACTAACAAACAAGTCTTTGCGGTAGACTCGCACCACAGATTAGATCTAAACCTACTTAATTTACAAGATACAATTGCCTAAAACCAAGCCTTATCTCTATTTGGCAACTTCCTTGAAGCTTATCTCAAGCCCAGACCAAACCCACGCTGACTCTGTCAACTTCCAGCCTCTGTCGGCCAATGTCCGTATTGAATCCGTATCGGCCGATACGCTCTTCCTGAGAGCGCCTCTCCCAGTCCGATACAGCTATCGGGTCCGATACGAGACCTAGTCTAACTCCAACTTAATCCTTCCTCTCTGCTTCGGTTTTCTCTTCCCTCTCTGGGTCGATTACGAAAATCCGCTGTTAACACATGCCCCCCAATTCCGCTTCATTATATAATGTGGCGGAATTAGCTCCGAGAAACCCATCGACTTCTCCGCTAGGGTTTGTCTGAAAACCGCGCAGATCCAGATTCACAACCCTCCGCCGTCGATTTAGCAATCACTCACGTTCTTCAACTCCGGCGACCTCTTGGCGTCCCATCGGCACCAACCCCCTCAACAGCGACCCCTTTGACGGCAACAATGGCCTTCGCTCCGTTTTACGGCAACAACAGCGATCCCCGTGGTAAGTCAATCCCTTCACATTCTCATTTTCTTGTCGAGTTTTTCAAATTAGGGTTCTTGCTCTTGCCCCCCGGGTCTTATTTTCACTGATATCGTCCATACATCGTAGGTCTTCAAAAATCAAATCCTGATTCCCACCAACGACAAATCCCACTGATTCCTTCTAGGCCCCATGGGCAACTGCGACCCGACTTGGCTAATAAACGCCGAGACAGACAGAGTACCCTTCAAACAAGCCAAGCCAAATGTCTCCTCATGGAAGCACACTTTCAGATCCTGGCCGTCGAAGCTCAATGGGTACAGAACCTGGCACAAAAGGATTGCTGCATCTAAATAGGTTCATTGGGATGAAATAGGAATCGGCCAATGCATCACCCTGTCCCTGGCCGATATCAAGAAAAACGAACCACTCATGTCAGCGGCCACCTATTTTTGGTCTAGCACTTTGAACGCCTTCTTATTCAAGCAAGGTCCAATGACTCCAACCTTGATCGACGTCAAGCTGCTCACAGGATTAGACATCCAATCTGAAATTAATCCCTTCAGCCTCTTGGCAAGCAGCAGCCATAAATTGAAAACCAAGAAAATTGGAGACTGGTCTGGATATATCGCTGAGCATATGGAACAAGGATCAGTCTCAGAGAGAGAACACGTGGCCTTTCTGACGCTATGGTTGGAAAGATTTGTTTTCTGTGGATCAACCTGCGGCCCCACTACAAATTGTCAACATCTGGCTCAGGCTCTGGTTAATAAGAAACAAATCCCCCTCGGCCAATATCTCCTGGGAGCGGTCTATTGGCTGCTTCATATTGCCACTCAAGATCTAATGCTGAAGCAAACTGTGGCACATGGAGGACCGTGGTGGTTTATCCAGCTTTGGTTAACCATTCACACCAACACCATAGTTGATCGGCCTCCACTATCGGACTCCTGCTTCCCATCAAAGTATGCCGATCACGAAGATCCCAGGACCAGAAGGTGCATGTCCTATGGGGAAGCGGCCTCTGTTTACCTTGGAGCAGATCAATCGGCCGAAGACATGTCCACATGGTTCATCCGATTCTACACCGGTCCCCCATCAGTTAAGATGGACATGTTTGTCTACACCTCAGATCGAGATTTCAAACTCCCCGACGATCTCCACTTGATACTGGTGAATGACAATATGGAGTCACGGGAATCATTTATGATCGGCATCACCCCATGCCTACTCCCAGTAGGCATATTCCAAGGAAGAAGCACCAGCCTATCATACGAATTCTACAATCCCATGGTGGCTGCTAGACAGTGCGGGCTTGGACAACTTCCCATTAGTTTATATCTCCATAAACTACTAGAGAGTAGAGGCACGGTTTCGTCGGCGCTGATCATGAGCAAAGCACTGGAAATTGAAGCTCCAAATCTGGGTGACTGCGACCGATTGCACCTGAGCGCCTTCATTCATATCAGCTTCCAGGCATGGTGGCAAGAATGGGCTGCTCACATCTTCCACCAATCGGCCAGGTTTTTCCTGACGGAGCTTATCCAAGATATCGGCCTCAAGTCCCTGACGGCCCGATTCCATCTGTGAGCAATAGTGGACAAAAGATCCTTTATGCTCAAGCCATGGCTCCATCGGGATCAACTATTCTGGAGTCGATCATCGGCCTTACTGCCCCAAAGATTACATCACTCCTCCAAGGGCCGATGACAAAGGAAAACCCCAAGAGGAAGGCGCCAGCAAAAGGAAAATCCCAAAAATCCAGCAAGAAGGCTAAGACTGATGATCAAACCGATGCTGAAGAGCTAGACCCTTCCTTGGAAGAATTCCTTGATGAACAAGTGATGGAGTAAGAGGTCGATGCAGCAGCTGTCGATGCGCCTGAAGAAAGAGATCCATCGGCCGGGACTACTGAGGAACCATCGGCCGAAACCACTACAATCCCATCGGCCGATGACCAAGTTGACACCGCCCAGCCAAGGAAAACCAGGCACGCAGTCCGCAAGGTAACACGTTTCCCTTTTTGGATTTATGCAACCTTCTCCTATTAGCATGTTACATTCTAATCCCTTGCAGGCTCTTGCGTCGTCTTTGTTGAAGGAACAGACTCAATCGCCCCCTTTACCCAGAACCAAAAAGGCAACTTTGCAGAGGCGCGAACGAAGCAAGGCCCGATTGAGGACTCCTTCTCCTTCTCCATCACCCTCTCCGATTGCTTCGGTAAGAGTTAATTTTACACTATCTTTTTCCAATGACAGAAATCTGATCGTTCCTGCCCATTCTTTTCAGCCGCGTGCTCCATCGCCCGCACCACATCGGCCCTCGCCTTCGCCCACCGTGTCGAGGCAGCAAAAGGAGGCCGATGCTGGCATAACCGATGTCCCATCACAGGTAAACCAAGGCACTTCACATCCCTTGCCGATTTTTATTTGACCGAGCTAACCCTGCCCCATCTCATTGTTTGCAGAAGTTAGCCGATATGTTCTCTTTTGACATCGGCCAGTTTCTTGATGATGAGGACCAAGAGCCACCTATTACGGCAAAGGCGTCAATTTCTGATGATCTGAAGAATCGGCTGTCCGATATCGTTAAGCGACTGGAGTCGTCATTGGAGTACTTGGTGGAGGACTGCAATCCCATCAGGAGCAGAGTACAAGAAATTGAAGACCAACTGCCCGAAAACCTGATGGAGATCCTAACACCGGCCATCTTCTTGGAACAATACCGCTTCAAGCTTCAAAAGGCCAAAGAAAGAATCGCAGAGAGACGGGAACGTGAGAGCCTGGAATCGGCCATAATCACCAGCAGAGCTCAAGTTAATTCTGATAAGACCAAGCTAGATGAACTGGCTGTGGAGCCGATTGTCTTAAAGAACAGGCTTGAAGAACTCCGTCGCCTCGAAGCAGACCTGGAATCAAAGCTAGAAGCCACGCGAAAAGAAATCCAAGAAGTTGAAACTGGGATAGCTGCATCACCCAAAGCCATAGAAGACCAAACGATGAAGCTGAAGGCATCGGCCAAATACTTGGCAACCCTGAGCAAATGCTTAAAGCCGATCCCGGGGTCGATGGCCGATGATGCGCAAACCATAGAAGATATTGATCAAATCCGTCGTAGGGCCATCGCAGCTATTGAAAGCTTTATAGGGTGATATAATATATTTTGTGTCCTTCTTGTAAACAGATATCCTCCTATTATAATTAATCTCATCGGCCCATTGGCCAAATTCGATCAGTCCAAGGCTGAAAAAATTCACCCCTAAACTTGAATTGTTCTCTCAAACCTGTGTATATAGATATGCCCCCCAAATTTTAGAAGATGAGGGCTCATGTTATTAAATTTGAACTAAGGATGATAGTGTATATCGGCCATCTAAAGACGATGCATATTACAGCGGTTGTAATCATAAATCGGCCGGGGGGCCGATCATGGGTCGATCCATACGCTTGGATAATACCTCTTTAGGTATTTGCCGTTAAGAGCTCTGCCATAAATCTCTCCATCTAATCCTTTGAGCAGTTAAGCATTACGGGGAACACATCGATGAATCTGAAAAGGACCTTCCCAATTAGGCGACCACTTGCCGAATTTATTATCTCTGGAACCAATCGGCAATGTCAACTTCCAAACCAGATCCCCTTCGTCAAATGACTTGGCAACAACTTTTTTGTTATAATGACGGGCCACTCTATCTTTGTCTCGTTTGATTTTCTCCAAGGCCCGCAACCGGATGTGCGCCAAATCATCTAATTCATCGACCATAAGACTGTGGTACTCATCGGCTGTCAAGTCATCCTGTGCAGCAATCCTTCTTGAGCCGATGTTGGTTTTCCGTGGCAACACAGCTTCATGTCCATAAACCAACTGATATGGCGGTACTTGGATCGCACCATGACAAGCCATCCGATACGCCCAAAGGGAATCGACCAGCGTCGTGTGCCATTGCCTCGGCTGTTCGTCGATTTTTCTCTTTATTAACTTGATTAAGGTCTTATTGGAAGCTTCTGCCTGTGTCGGTGACATGGGACCGGGGCTGTCGTGACTAGAGGCTTGAGCGGCCGCCGTCATCCACGTGGCCCGCCCCCCCGGGGGGTCGGGCCCGAGGGTGGCGTGGCCGCTCCTCCCTCCGTCTCCCCGAGGGGTCGGGCCGCTCCCGTTTCGGCCCCGAGGGCTGGGGCGCCCCGACCCCTTGCAATTTTGGCGCCGCGTGTGTGGGGTAGGTGAGCACAGCAGGGCTCACCTAACCGCATTTATGACGGGTCAGACGAGCGCACCACGCCGCATTTGATGCGGCGCAGCGCGTGCCTATCCGGTCCGTGACCGGTCGCGTCGCGTGGCCGGTCACAGACCGGTCAGATCGCGGGTTAGGTGGCGACGGGCGGCCTGCGGCACGCCTCGCCCCGTCCCGTCAGAATGATGAGAGCCTCCTGGCACTCGTCCCTAGCCGGAGCCGGCGTGCCAACTCCTGGAGTTGGTACGTCAGTCCCGGTCAGATCCATTCCAGACTTCAGCGCAAGCATGGCAAGGAAGTCGCTAGCCATTTAATGAAGGTTGAAACGGGCGTCCACCGGGAGAGCTGGCTAACTGGGCAGGAGGCGTGCACCGTGTCTGTCAGAGGTCACTTCCGGCAGTAGACTAGCCCTGATTGTAAAAAGAATGTTTCCTTTCTTAGGCGACTGGTGGCCCGTGTGGAAGCCCCTTACCATATAAAAGGAGGCCCAGGCCTAGGAAAGGGGGGGATCAGACTCCGGCCGATACGTCTAGAGGCTGAATTCTCCTTGTACTCTGGAACACTTTCAGATCCACTAGAACACAGGAGTAGGGTGTTACGCTGCCCAAGCGGCCCGAACCTGTCTACGTCGCCCGTGTCTCTCTCTCTCTCTCTCTCGCTGACATCCCTCAGATTCAGGGGCCAAGGGTTGCTCCTAGCGCCCCCGGCCGAACCGGCAAAGGGGGACCTGCACGGTCTCCCGGTGAGGAGTTCCACGCTCCGTCAGCCTGCCTATTAGCTTGCGCGTAATATGGAGAGGAATTTAACAATTTAATGCCCATGCTGTCGGCAAACTGGACAAACTCATTGGACACGAAGATTGATCCCTGATCAGTGGTTAGCGTCTGCGGTAATCCAAACCGATATATGATATGCTCCTTGACAAACTGAATCGCATCCTTGGAATCAACCTTCTTGAGAGGGATGGCCTCAACCCACTTGGTGAAGTAATCCGTAGCCGCCAGGATATATTTGTGCCCTTTGCTTGATGGTGGATTGATCTGCCCGATCATGTCTATACCCCACCCTCGAAACGGCCACGGCTTTATGATAGGATGCATAGCCGATGCCGGCGCTCTCTGAATTGCTCCAAACTTTTGGCAATCTTGGCATCCTTTATAGTACTTGAAACAATCCTCAAGCATTGTTGGCCAAAAATATCCGACACGCTTCAGAAGTCATCTCATTTTATGGGCCGATTGATGGGTTCCACAAATTCCCTCATGTACCTCGCTCATCGCAACTTTGGCCTCTTCGGGACCTAGGCACCTGAGCAAGACAGCATCAATCGTCCGATGATATAAGTCATTATCTAACAGGACATACTGCAACGCTTTGTATTCCATTTTTCACGACGCCAACTGGGAAGGATTTTTTAAATAATCGATGATAGCAAATCTCCAGTCGTCGACATCCGCGGCAGCGATTTGAACCTGAACGTCCTTAGTCATCGGCCTGTATCCCGATGCCCCCTGAGCTAGATCATTGGCCTCGAAGTTCTGCTTCCTGGGTATATGCCTCATCGTCACAATCTTGAAAACTTGTAGCAACTCCTTGCATTCCTCATTGTAGACTCTGAGAATATCGTTCTTGCATTCATACTCCCCAGAAAGTTGATTAATTACCAGCTGTGAATCACCAATGATTTCTACAGAATCGGCCTCGACCTCTTGTAATAACTACAAACCTTTAAGCACTGCTTCATACTCTGCTTGATTGTTAGTATAATAAGGCTTGATGGTAAAAGCAAACTCAAAGCTTGCCCCCCGAGGGGATATGATGACCAGGCCGATACCGCATCCGTGTCTGCAAACAGATCCATCAAAATACAGCGTCCATGGCACAATATCTGCATATGCAACCGAATCGTCTCTGTGTTGAACAATGAAATCGGCCAGGGCTTGTCCTTTGATTGCTTTGGCCGATTCATATCTGAGGTCAAACTCTGTTAAAGCAAAAATCCACTTCCCAATTCGTCCTTTTAAAACAGGGGCCGATAGCATGTATTTCATCACATCGGCCTTGCTTACCACAATGCACTCGTTGGAAAGTAGATAATGCCTCAACTTAGTACATGAAAAATATAAACATGGACATAATTTCTCCACCGGCGTGTACCTTGTCTCGGCATCTAACAATCTCCTGCTGAGATAAAAAATAGCTCTTTCCTTGCCATCAATGTCTTGAACCAAGACTGAGCCGATGGATTTCTCATCGGCCGATAGGTACAGCTTGAATGGAACCCCTTTCTGTGGAGGGATTAGAACTGGAGGGGAAGTTAAATATTCCTTGATATCGTCCAGCGCTTTCTGTTGCTTATCACCCCATACGAACTCTTGATCGTCCTTTATCTTCAACAATGGAGTGAATGGCTCTATCCTGCCTGATATGTTTGATATGAAGCGTCGGACAAAATTGATCTTCCCGAGCAGGGATTGTAACTTGGTCTTGTTGGTTGGAGGATTGATATTTTTGATAGCATCAATGTTCTTCTGAGTAATCTCAATTCCTCTTTGATGGACCAAGAAGCCTAAAAACTGACCGGCCGATATGCCAAAAGCACACTTGTTAGGGTTCATCTTTAAGCCATATTTCCTTGCTCTTTCTAATACCTTGCGTAGATCGGCCAAATGCATATCGTATTCCTTAGACTTCACGACGACATCATCGATGTAAACTTCAATCAAAGAGCCAATAAGATCATGAAAAATATAATTCATGGCCCTCTGATAAGTAGCTCCAGCGTTCTTCAAGCCGAAGGTCATAACAACCCACTCGTACAGGCCGATTGCCCCCGGGCACCGGAAGGCTGTCTTGTGAATGTCTTCCTCGGCCATGAAAATCTGGTTGTAGCCTGCGTTCCCATCCATGAAGCTGATAACCTTGTGTCCAGACGCGGCATCAACTAGCAAATCGGCCAACGGCATAGGGTACTCATTTTTTGGTGTTGCTTTGTTCAGATCTCTGAAATCAATACATACCCTAAGCTTGCCGTTTTTCTTCATCACTGGAACTATATTGAAGACCCACTCTGCGTATCGGCAAGGTCTAATGAAGTTGGCATCGTAAAGTCTTGTGATCTCGGCTTTGATGGCTTCGTGCATATCGGCCTTAAATCTCCTAGGAGCCTATTTAAATGGCCGATAGCCTGGTTTGATTGGTAGCCGATGCTCTATGATCGATCGGCTTAATCCTGGCATCTCATGGTATTCCCATGCAAAACAATCCACGAATTCCTTCAAAAGATTTATCAAATTATTCTTATATTCCTTTGGCAGGTTAGCACTTACATACGTCGGCCTATGCTTATCACCTATTCTTATATCGACTTCTTCGAGCTGGTCGGCCGACGTAAAGCCTTGTCCCAATTTTCCATCTGGCTCATCCACCGCGTCGTTTGTGTAGGGACTAGCTTGCTTGTCTTGTACAGTGGATGGCACATCTGTGTTAAAGCAACTGCTTGTCTTGATCTTCAATCGTCTCGATATCGCAATCAGTCACCTTGAGGAAATCGGCGTCCCAAACTCGTCCAGATAAGCAGTCGATTCTCTCCATCTCCCAAACTGCGAGATTGACATTGGCCACGTGTACTGACCGATCGGCCTGCATGATCTCGACCTGATCCCCTCGCCATTGTATAAGGCACTGGTGCTTCGTTGAAGGGACGCAACAGTTTGCATGGATCCAATCCCGTCCCAACAACAGGCTGTAGGAACCCTTTCCATCGAAAATGAAGAAGGCGGTGGGTATTGTCTTGTTTCCCACCGTGAGCTCCACGTTCAACACCCCCTTCGCCTCAGATGCGTTGCCACCGAAATCTTTCAGCACCATGTTGGTCTTGATGAGGTCCTCCGGCATTTTTCCAAGCTTCCGGAAGGTCGTATACGGCATTAAGTTTACTGCCGCGCCACCATCGACCAGCATCTTTGTCATCGGTCGCCCGTTGATGAATCCCTTGATGTATAACGACCGTAGGTGCCTGTGGCTGGTGTCAGTTGGCTTGTCGAATATGGCCTGGTCCGGTGACAACTGTAGTCGAGCCGAGGACTGCTCGTCGTCGGCTATTGCTTCATCGGCCGTCTGCACGCTATATTCTGCTGGCAATATGAAAACCATATTAACAGATGCCGAGGCTACGCCTTTACCTTTTGCGGTCACTGAAGCTTGAGCTGTATTGGAGATGCCCTCATCGGCCTTGACCACCGTAGATTTTATCCTCCACTCTTTCTTAGTTCTGGTGGGCCGATGGGCTACTGTGGCTTGCTGCTCCTGGACCTGCTCCTTCTTCCTCAGTCTCTGTACCCGTCGTTTCTGGGTTTTGGTGAACACGTCGCTTGGGCACCACTGAGGATTCTGGGGTTGACCACCATCTTCGCTATGACGATCTTGGCGCATCGGCCCTAGCCTTTCGTGCACGGATTTTCTTTGCTTGGCTGGCCGATGCTCTTGCCTGCTCGAGCTGTCCTGATGGGGGTCTCCTGCGCCGTTGCACGCAGGGCACTCTTGAATAGATGGCAACCTCATTCCCTCATTCCGGCAAAACCGAAAAAACTCGCACTCCCAATGTGGGTCATAGGAGTTGTCTTGATCGGTGTAGTCTTGCGCTTGTTCTTCCTGCCGCCGCCGGTATTTTCTGATCAAGCCCTCTGAGGTATGGTAAGGTCGTTTGCCGGTCCAATGGCCACCGCCGTCGGCCCTGTCCGCACGCACCATGTTGACTGGGAATGGGTGCCCCTCTATTTTCATCGGCCGCTTGGCATCATCGATCTTAATCCTTCCTTGCTCGATGGCCGATTGTATCTGTTGTCGGAAGATTTTGCATTCGTTGGTATGATGGGAATACGTGTTGTGCCACTTGCAATATCTCCTCTTCTTGATTTCTTCGGCCGATGGAAGTATATGACCTACTGGCAGCTGGATCTGCTTTTCTTGCAGTAGTAAATCAAGTATTTTGTCGGCCTTATTGATGTCGAAGTCGTATTTGTCCTCCTTGTCACCTTTTTTGGCCCATTGGCATGTTGTCGGCTTCTTCATCCGGGCCCACTCGGCTAGATCGACGTCGACGTCTTCTTCGTCATCTTCGTCGGAGGCGTACTGATAAATTGTATTAATTTTCTTTGCAAATTTCTTCGCCTCCTGGAATTGTTGCTCGTGGGCCGATACCCGTTGTGCTAACTGTGCTAGGCTTTCAAATTCCTGAGAAGAGAACCTTTCTCGTATCGGCCCTAATAACCCCTGGAATGCCAGATCGGCCAGTTGAGAATCGGTCAAGTTGAGGCTATAACATCTGTTCCTTATGTCCCTGAATCTTTGAATGTATTCTGGGACCGATTCATCAAGATGTTGCCTGATGGCGGTGAGATCGGATAGTTTCATCTCTTGTACACCATTGTAGAAATATCTGTGAAACTGTTTCTCAAGATCTATCCACCCTTTGATGGAATTGCAGGGTAATGAGGAGAACCATGTAAATGCAGACCCTGACAAGGACAGAGGAAAAAACCTCACCCTTAACGCCTCTATGGCCGATGCCTCCCCACATTGTGCTAGGAATCGGCTCACGTGCTCGTATGTCGAGACGTTGTCCTGCCTTGAAAATTTGTAGAAGTCTGGGATCTTGTATTGGCCTGGCAGTGGCACTCTGTCGAACTCCTCAGGGTACGGGTGCCGATACACTGTAGAGCTCTCCTTGGGCTTCAAGCCGAACTGATCTCGCATCACTTCGGCTATCATATCGGCCCAGTATCCTGCGGGCTTATTTGGGAAGTCTTGATGGTAGGACTGCTGCAGACCCTCTGCCCGATATTACTTGGGAGAGTACGGTTGGAAGTGATGATTTAAATTCTGTGCATCGTACTGCCCCGTGGTATACTGCTGGTAGCCTTGCGGTACGTTGTAAGCAGTCTGTGGTGGAGGGTTACTGAATACAGGAGCCTGAGGTTGTCCGGCCGATGGCGGATTGACAGGAACTTGCTGCATCGGCTCGACCACCGGTTGTTTCCCCTTTGTCCATTGTACATACTGTTCCTCCGTGATGTGCTGAGGGCTTCCTCCTGTTTGCTTAGTGAGGACTAGCGGCAAAGTTGATGTCGGTTGCGCCGATGGGGGTGGCATCGGCGCCGTTGGCTGTGGAGCCGCACTCAGGTCGTTCCTCAAGGTCCGATAAGCAGGGAACTTATTTTCTGGCGAGAAAATCGGTCCTTGAGGCTTATATTGGTGAATCGAACCATCTAGGATCGACTTGACCGTATTAGTCAGCGTATTCACCAGGATCCCCGACTGGTTAACTAGCGCAGAATGAACTGCGGAGTCGATTCTGTCTTGCAACGTCGGCGCAGCGTTTTCTTCAGTCTTGACGGTGTGGTCGTGTGCTGCCGTCGACGTGCTAGCTCCATCTCCAGGGCTCGGCATCACCACCTTAGATTTTTGGATAAGGGTGCCTTGCCGAGTCCTAGAGTAGGTTTGCAGGTACATGTTTTGAAACTGCTCGACCAGCCTATTCATCTCAGTTTTTTGTTCCTCATTGAGCTGGTCGGCGGTTACAGCGACGACATTCTCCTCGGAGATCTCGTTCTGCTTAGACATCCTACAGTGATCTTGTTGCTGTTGCAAAGCTTGTGTTCTTGAGTCCCACCGGGCGTGCCAAAAGCGTGTTGGCGCAGAATTTAGACCCGCCTTGCAACCAAACGGGTTCCAAGTTTCCACGGCGGCCTGGGAGATTTGCTTTACTCCAGTGCAGGTCCAAAAGGCTTGCCTAATCGTGTGTAGAGCGTGCCAGTTGATTTGATCCGTAATCAACAAGAAACAAGTAAACCATGTCAGAAAATAATGGTCGATCGGCCGATAAGCCGATGTCGCATTGTTGTGACCCAGCCGATAGAGCAAAGCTGTATCGGCTCACTTGCAATAGAATAAGATTAAAACATGGATCTTATCATCCTTCATCAACATGTTGATGTTGATTAATGGCGTCGGCCGCTAAGAACAATAAAGGATAAACATGCATATCAGGTAAAACTGGCTGAAACCCCAGTGATATCCTTAATTACAATCGAAAGCAGGCTTTGCGTTAGATCTCAAAACAGGACTAAGGTCGATAGCAACTCAAAGTGTGAATTGAGACTTAACACAAAGAAAATCAAGCTGTCGATCACTTTTGGGATGGTAGATGCCTTAGATAATCTAGACGAGCAAGCTGATTCGACCATCGTCGGCAATAAACCCTAAAACGAGTTAACTGCTGGCGAGATAGAATTAGAAAACCATGTCGAGATTAACTGAAACATGATAAACGACGATCACATCGCCAGGGCTTAACGTGTCTAAAGCGACACGCTAGCCCCAACAATGTAAGTCGCCGGGTACGAGTTCTTACCTTTGCTCTAGGGAAGCAAGAACTCGCCGGAAGTTAACCTCTTGCGAGGGTTGGCGATGCGCCGAAAGTAGATTGATTTTTGTTGAATTGATCGAGAGAGCCTCTATGTACAAACTACCGGGATATTTATACCCGTGATCTACAACATGGTCCTTGTAGGACACGATCTTATCTATAACTAACAAACAAGTCTTTGCGGTAGACTCTCACCACAGATTAGATCTATACCTACTTAATTTACAAGATACAATTGCCTAAAACCAAGCCTTATCTCTATTTGGCAACTTCCTTGAAGCTTATCTCAAGCCCAGACCAAACCCACGCTGACTCTGTCAACTTTGGCCAATGTCCGTATTGAATCCGTATCGGCCGATACGCTCTTCCTGATAGCGCTTCTCCCAGTCCGATACAGCTATCGGGTCCGATACGAGACCTGGTCTGACTCCAACTTAATCCTTCCTCTCTGCTTCGGTTTCCTCTTCCCTCTCTGGGTCGATTACGAAAATCCGCTGTTAACACCATTTTAGCAAACGATGGCCGATCGGCAAGTAGGCCGATGTCGCATCATGGAGGCCCAGCCAATAAGGCAAGACTGTATCGGCCTACTTGAGGTTATAATGAAGTGAAAATAATATATAGATCTATCCTCATCGGCCTTCATCAATGTGTCTGTGTTAATTTGATGACATCGGCCGATGAAGGATATGGGAAGTAAATGCACTAGCTAATACTCTAGTGTAAACCTGTATGAACCAATCGGCCGATATAAATATACTGATCACAGAGAAATCCGGAGATCAATCTGTGACAAATATATTTATATCTGTCGATCCACTCATACAAGTGGCAAATACATATAAAAACATAAAGTAATCACATGTATTAGGCAAGACCGGCTGCAACCCCGGTACTATCCTTAATTACGATCGAAAACAGGATTTGAGTTAGATCTCGAAACACGACTAGGGTCGATAGCAACGTAAAGTATGAGTCGAGAATTAACACAAAGACAATCAAGCCGCCGATCGCTTTTGGGGATGGTAGATGCCTTGGATGATCTAGACAAACAAACTGATTCGACCATCGTCGGTAGCAAACCCTAAAACGAGTTTACCGCTGGCGAGATAGAATTGAGATGCCATGTCAAGATCATTCAAAACATGATAAACGATGATCACGTCGCCAGGGCTTAACGTGTCTAAAACGACACGCTAGCCCCGACGACGTAGATCGTTGGGTACGAGTTCTTACCTCTGCTCTGGGGAAGCAAGAACTCGCCATGAATCAACCTCTTGTGAGGGTGGCGATGCGCCGAAAGTAGATTGAATTGTATGTTTTTGGTTGTTGAAATTGAGAGAGTTTCGAAGTACAAACTACCGGGATATTTATACCCGTGATTTACAACATTGTCCATATAGGACACGATTTTATCTATAACTAACAAACAAGTCCTTATGGTGGACTCTTGCCATAGATTAGATTGAAACTACTTTAACTTCCTAATTTAAGAGATACGATTGCCTAAAATCGAGCCTTATCTCTACTTGGCAATCTCCTTTGAAGCTTGACTCAGGCCCAAACTGAGCCCGCTCTGCCTCCATTGGCTTTCTGCTTCCATCAGCCAATGGCCACATTGAACCCACATCGGCCGATACAGTCCCTCTGCTGGCACTCCGCTTGGTCCGATGCACCGCTGAGTCCGATACAGGACTTGGTCCGATAGCGTAATCGATCCGACTCGAACTGCTCCTTCTTCTCTGCGTCGGTTTTCTCTTTCTTCTCCGAGTAGATTGCGAAAATCTGATTTTAACACATGCCCCCCAATTCCGCTTCATTATATAATGTGGCGGAATTAGCTCCGAAGAACCTCATCGAGCTCATCGCTTGGGTTTGCCCAAAATCCACGTAGATCTAGATTCACAGCTTTCCACCGCCAATCTCCGCACGCAGCTCCTCACAACCGCCTATGCCTTTCAACTCCGGCGATTCCTCGGCGTCTTCTCGACGGGACCTCCCTTAACGGCAACCTCCTCGACAACATCCATGGCAACTTTTCCATTCTACGTCTCCGAGATCCCTGAGGTAAACCAATCCTTCGTCAAAACTAGGGTTTATGCTCTTGCCCCCTATGTCTCATTTTTCCATCACTTCCCATACGCCGTAGGTCTTCAAGAACCAAATTCTGATCCCCACAGACGACAAGTCGCATCGATTTCTCCTAGGCCCCATGGGCAACCCTGATCCATCTTGGCTGATAAATGTGGAATCAAACAGAGTCCCCTTCAAACAAGCAAAACCCAGCATCCCCTCGTGGAAACACACCTTTAGATCTTGGCCATCAAGGCTCAATGGATACAGGACCTGGTTCAAAAGGATTGCCGCAGCCAAACAAGTACACTAGGATGAGATTGGAATTGGCAAGTGCCTTGCTCTGTCCTTAGCCGATACCAAGAAAAATGAGCCCCTTATGTCAGCTGCCACCTATTTCTGGTCCAGCACCTTGAATGCCTTTCTATTCTGGCAAGGTCCGATGATCCCTACGTTGATAGACGTCAAGATGCTGACAGGCCTGGACATCCTCTCTGAAATCAACCCCTTCAATCTCCTTATCGACAGCAGCCATAAATTGAAGACCAAAAAGATTGGGGCTGGTCTGGATACATCTCTGAACACATGGAGCAAGGGTCTATCTTAGACAGAGAACATGTAGCTTTTCTGACCCTATGGCTGGAAAGATATGTCTTCTGCGGGTCAACCTGCGGCCCCACTCTGAATTGCCAGCATTTAGCTCAGGCCTTGGTTGAGAAGAAAAAATTTCCGCTTGGCCGATACCTCCTTGGAGCTGTCTATCGGCTACTTCATTCTGCCACCCAAGACTTGATGCTAAATCGGACGGTGGCTCACGGAGGTCCATGGTGGTTTGTTCAACTGTGGTTAACCATCTACACCAACACCATGGTCGATCGGCCTCCCCTATTGGACTCAGTCTTCCCATCGGACTACAGTGACAATGAAAATCCCTCATCTAGGAGGTGCATGTCCTTTGGAGAAGCGGCCTCAGTTTACCCTGGAGCTGACCAATCTGCCGAAGAGATGTCTGCATGGTTTATCTGATTCTACACCGGCCCACCGTCAGCCAGTATGGATATGTTTGTATACCCCACGGATTCTGACTTCGAGCTCCCTGCTGATCTGAACTTGGATCTGCTAAATGCTGGTATCATCTCATGGGAAATCTTCATGACCGGCGTGTCCCCATGCCTGCTCCCAGTGGGCATATTCCAAGGCAGAAGCACCAGCTTGTCATATGAGTTCTACAATCCAATGGTGGCTGCCAGACAATGTGGACTTGGACAACTTCCTGTCAGCCTACACTTCCATCGGCTGTTAGAGAGCAGGGGCATGGTCCCATCAGCATTGATTATGAGTAAAGTCCTAGAGATCGAAATTCCTATCTTGGGCGACTGCGACCAATTGTGTTTGAATGCCTTCATTCATTTCAGCTTCCAAACGTGGTGGCATGAGTGGACCACCCATATCTTTCATCAATCGGCCAGATTCTACTTAACAGAGCTTATTGAAAATATCAGTCCTCAAGTCCCTGACGCCCCAGCTCCTAGTGTCAGCAATAGCGGGCAGAGGATAACTTATGCTCTAATCCTGGCTCCATCAGGAAAAGCTGTCCTGGAATCAACTATCGGCCTTACTGCTCCAAAAGTGTCATCACTGCTCCAAGGGCCGATAATCAAAGAAAGCACCAAGAGGAAAGCGCTGGCAAAGACAAAGCTCGAAAACTCGGCAAAAAACCTAAGATCAACGATCCGACTGATCTCAACGAGCTGGACCCCTCCGTGGAAGAATTCATAGATGACCAAGTGATGGAGGAGGAAATTGATGCAACAGCCGCTGAAATACCTGAAGATCAAAATCCATCGGCCACCACTGCTGAACAACCATCGGCCAGGCCAACCGAAGAACCATCGGCCGATAAGCCGACTAAAGATCCATCGGCCGCAACCACTGCAGAACCACCTGCCGATGGTCAATCTGACGCTACCCAACCCAAGAGAACTAGACACGCAGTCCGCAAGGTTGGTGTATTCTTCCTCATCTATTTCTTCTATTCTATTTCATTGGTTTATTATAACTTGAATTTTGCAGGTCATTGCGTCATCTTTACTTAAGGAGAGAACTCAATCGGTCCCATTACCAAGAACAAAGAAAGCCACTTTGAAGAAACGTGAACAAGCCAAGGCCCGATTGAGAACTCCATCTCCTTCTCCACCACCTTCTCCTGTTGCCTCGGTAAGCTCTGATATACCTATTTCATCTTTCTTGCCAATAATGCATACCTGATCCCTGCATTCTTGTCTTTCTCTTTAGCCACGAGCTCCATCGCATGCACCACATCGGCCAACCTCTTCGCCCGCCGCTTCGGAACAACGAAAAGAGTCCGATGTAACCATAGCTGATGTCTCATCGCAGGTAAACCATACCACTTTGAATCTCTTTGCCGATTTTGCTTTGACCGAGTTAACCATGCCTTATTTTAACGATTGTAGACTTTAGCCGATATGTTTGCTTTTGACATTGGCCAATTTCTTGATGATGACGACAAGGAGCCATCCGGCACAGCCAAGCCATCAATTCCTGTAGAACTGAAAGACCAGCTGTTTGACATCGCCAATCGGCTGGAGGCATCTATAGAATCTCTGGTGGAGAATTGCAATCCAATCAGGAGCAGAGTACAACACATCCAAGATCAATTGCCTGAAGACCTGATGGAAATATTGACACTAGCCATATTTTTGGAGCGGTATCACTTCAAGCTTCACAAGGCCAAAGAAAGAATTGCAGAGAGGCGGGAGCGTGAAGGCTTGGAATCGGCCGTGTCTGCCA
The DNA here is from genome assembly GCA_008326285.1 of Oryza officinalis. Classification (NCBI taxonomy): domain Eukaryota; kingdom Viridiplantae; phylum Streptophyta; class Magnoliopsida; order Poales; family Poaceae; genus Oryza; species Oryza officinalis. The sequence continues at coordinate 48,964,675 of BDMV01000006.1, forward strand.
GCAAAGCTCAAGTAAACTCTGATAAAACTAGACTGGACGAGCTGGTCGTTGAGTGATTGCCTTGAATAAGAAACTTGAAGAACTCGTCGCCTTGAACCAACCCGTGAAGAAATCCAAGGGGTCGAAGTTAAGATAGCTGCATCCCCAAAGGCGATAGAAGACCAAACGACAAAGCTGAAAGCATCGGCCAAGCATCTTGCAACCCTGAGTAAGGCATTGAAACCAATCCTAGGGTCCTCGGCCGATGACGCTCAAGTGATAGATGCTATTGATCAAATTCGTCGCAAGGCCATTGCAGCTATCCAGAACTTCATCAACTGACTGATGTAATATACTTCTATTTTCTCCTTGCAAAAAAGTTAATTTTGTTTTTGATTGATATATATCTCATCGGCCAATCAGCCGGATACGATTGACTACCTCATCTTAATCATGTAAATCACAAGAATACCAACTGACTATGAACAATGACACACACCGGCCGATAGATCATGAACAGTGGAGTGCATCAGCCGATGGATGTACTAAAGACAATAAGCCAAAAATTTTTTAAAGTCCACAAATTTGTAATCCATTTGATATCTATTTGAAGAAGAATTGCTGAGTATATATATGCCCCTCAAATTTTGGAAGATGAGGGCTCATGTTGTAAAATTTGAACTAAGGGCGATAGTATGTATCGGCCATCTAAAGGCGATGTATTTCACATCGGCTATTATCATTAATCGGCTAGCAAGCCGATCATGAGTTGATCCAAATGCTTGGGTAATATTTCTTTAAATATTTGCCATTAAGTGCTCTGCCGAAAACTTCTCCGTCTGACCCTTTTAATAAATATGCATTGTGAGGAACACATCGATGAACCTGAAAAGGACCTTCCCAATTAGGTGACCACTTGCCGAATCTGTTGTCTCTGGAACCAATCGGCAGTACCAGTTTCCAAACAAGATCCCCTTCCTCAAATGATTTGGCTACAACTTTTTTGTTATAATGACGAGCCACTCGATCTTTATCTCGCTTGATTTTTTCCAAAGCCCGCAATCGCACGTGTGCCAAATCATCTAGCTCATCAACTATGAGATTGTGATACTCATCGGCGGTCAAGTCGTCTTGCAATGCAATCCTTCTTGAGCCGATGTTGGTCTCCCACGGCAGCACAGCTTCATGCCCATAAACCAACTGATAAGGCGACACTTGAATTGCACCATGACAAGTCATCCGATACGCCCAAAGGGAATTGGCCAGCGTTGTATGCCACCGTCTCGGCTGGTCATCAATCTTTCTCTTGATCAACTTGATTAAACTCTTGTTAGAAGCTTTTGCCTGCCCATTAGCTTGTGCGTAATATGGAGAAAAATTTAACAATTTGATGCCCGTGCTGTCCGCAAACTGAACAAACTCATCAGACACGAAAATTGATCCCTGATCTGTGGTCAACGACTGTGGAAGTCCAAAGCGATATATAATATGCTCCTTAACAAACTGAATAGCATCCTTGGAATCAACCATTTTAAAGGGAACGGCCTCAACCCACTTTGTGAAGTAATCTGTAGCCGTTAAAATATACTTGTGTCCTTTATTTGATGGTGGGTTAATCTGTCCGATCATGTCTATACCCCATCCACAAAACGGCCACGACTTTATGATTGGATGCATAGCCGATGCCGGTGCTCTCTGAATTGCTCCAAACTTTTGACAATCTTGACACCCCTTATAGTACCTGAAACAATCCTTTAGCATTGTCGGCCAAAAATATCCAACACGCTTCTGTTAACAGCAGATTTTCGTAATCTACTCAGAGAGGGAGGAGAAAACCGACGCAGAGAAGAGAGGTCAAGTTGGAGTCGGACCAAGTCTCGTATCGGACTCAGCAAGCGTATCGGACTAGAAGAAGCAATGGTAGAAAGGGTGTATCGGCCGATCCGGACTCAATACGGCCATCGGCGCAATTCAACACAGTAGAATCTACTTTCGCGCATCGCCAACCCTCGCAAGAGGTTAGCTTCTGACGAGTTCTTGCTTCCCTAGAGCAGAGGTAAGAACTCGTACCCGACGATCTACATCGTCGGGGCTAGCGTGTCGCTTTAGACACGTTAAGCCCTAGCGATGTAATCGTTGTCTATCATGTTTTGGCTAATCTCGATGTGGTTTTCTAATTTTATTTCTGTTAACGGCGGATTTTCGTAATTAACCCGAAGAAGAAAGAGGAAACCGAAGCGGAGAACGGGAGCTAAGTTAGAGTCAAACCAAGTCTCGTATCGGACATAGTTAGCGTATCGGACTCAGTGAGGTGCTGGCAGAAAGACTGTATCGGCCGATGCAGATTTGTATGGTTATCGGCCGATAGAGGTTAGAAGTTGACAGAGTCAGCATGGGTTGGTTTGGGCTCAGAATAAGCTTCAATGAAGTTGCCAAATAGAGATAAGGCTCGGTTTTAGGCAATTGTATCTTGTAAATCAAGTAGGTTTAGATCTAATCTGTGGCAAAAGTCTGCCGTAAAGACTTGTTGTTTGTTAGAGATAAGATCGTGTCCTACAAGGACCCTGTTGTAATCTCGGGTATAAATATCCCGATAGTCTGTACATAGAAACACACAACTCAATACAACAAACCAGTTCAATCTATTTCGGCGTATCGCCAACCCTCGCAAGAGGTTGATTTCGACGAGTTCTTGCTTCCCTGGAGCAGAGGTAAGAACTCGTTCCCGACGATTTGCATCGTCAGGGCTAGTGTGTCGCTTTAGACATGTTAAGCCTCGATGATGTGATCGTCGTTTATCATGTCTTGGATAATCTTGACAGGCATTTTAATTATGCGTCGCCAGCGATCTACTCGTTTTAGGGTTCATTGCCGATGACGGTTTAATTATTATGCTTGGCTAGATTGTTCAGTGCATCTACCATCCCCAAAAGCAATCGGCGACCTGATTTTCTTTGTGTTAAGTCTCGATTCACACTTTGAGTTGCCATCGACCTTAGTCCTGTTTTGAGATCTAACACAAAGCCTGTTTTCGGTTGTAATTAAGGATAGCACTGCGGTTTCAGCCAGTCTTACCTGATGCATATGATTATCATTAGGTTTTTATATGTATCTGTCATCTGCATGAATAGATCGATGAATGTAGATGCATCTGTTATAGGTTAATCTTTTGGGTTTATCTGTGATGGACGTGTTTATGTTGATTGATTGGTTCATGTAGATTCGCACTAGAGTACTAGCTAGTGTAGTAGTCTTTATTATCCCTTATTGGCCGATGCCGTTAATTGACATTAACATGTTGATGAAGGCCGATAAGGTTGGATTCACGCTTTAATCTTATTTTATCATGAGTAAGCCGATATAGTTTTGCCCTATCGGCTGGGCTATGACAATGCGTCATCGGCTTATCGGCCGATTGACCATTGTTTTCTGACATGGTTTACTTGTTTCTTGTTGATTGCAGATCAAATCAACTGGCATGCTCTGCACATAAGTAGGCAAGCTATTTGGACCTGCACTGGAGTAAAGCAAATCTCCCAGGCCGCCGTGGAAACGTGGAACCCGTTTGGTTGCAAGGCGGGTCGAAATTCTGTGCCAACACGCTTTTGGCATGCCTGGTGGGACTCAAGAACACAAGCTTTGCAACAGCAACAAGATCACTGTAGGATGTCTAAGCAGAACGAGATCTCCGAGGAGAATGTCGTCACTGTAACCGCCGACCAGCTCAATGAGGAACAAAAAACTGAGATGAATAGGCTGGTCGAGCAGTTTCAAAACATGTACCTGCAAACCTACTCTAGGACTCGGCAAGGCACCCTTATCCAAAAATCTAAGGTGGTGATGCCGAGCCCTGGAGATGGAGCTAGCATGTCGGCGGTAGCACAGGACCACACCGTCAAGACTGAAGAAAAAGCTGCGCCGACGTTGCAAGACAGAATCGACTCCGCAGTTCATTCTGCGCTAGTTAACCAGTCGGGGATCCTGGTGAATACGCTGACTAATACGGTCAAGTCGATCTTAGATAGTTCGATTCACCAATATAAGCCTCAAGGACCGATTTTCTTGCCAGAAAATAAGTTCCCTGCTTATCGGACCTTGAGGAACGACCTGAGTGCGGCTCCACAGCCAACGGCGCCGATGCCACCCCCATCGGCGCAACCGACATCAACTTTGCTGCTAGTCCTCACTAGGCAAACAGGAGGAAGCCCTCAGCACATCACGGAGGAACAGTATGTACAATGGACAAAGGGGAAACAACCGGTGGTCGAGCCGTCCAAGACGAACAAGCTAGTCCCTACACAGATGATGCGGTGGATGAGTTAGATGGAAAATTGGGACAAGGCTTTACGTCGGCTGATCAGCTCGAAGAAGTTGATATAGGGATAGGTGATAGGCCTAGGCCGACGTATGTAAGTGCAAACCTACCAAAGGAATATAAGAATAATTTGATAAATCTTTTGAAAGAGTTTGCAGATTGTTTTGCATGGGAATACCATGAGATGCCAGGATTAAGCCGATAGATCGTAGAACATCGGCTACCTATCAAACCAGGCTATCGGCCATTCAAACAAGCGCCTAGGAGATTTAAGGCTGATATGCATGAAGCTATCAAAGCAGAGATCACAAGACTTTATGACGCTGTCGATATGCGGAGTGGGTTTCTAACATAGTTCCAGTGTTAAAGAAAAACGGCAAGCTTAGGGTATGCATCGACTTCAGAGATTTGAATAAGGCAACACCAAAAGATAAGTACCCTATGCAGCTGGCCGATTTGCTGGTAGATGCCGCGTCTGGACAAAAAATCATCAGTTTCATGGATGGGAACGCAGGCTACAACCAGATTTTCATGGCCAAGGAGGATATTCACAAAACGGCCTTCCGGTGTCCGGGTGCAATCGGCCTGTATGAGTGGGTTGTTATGACTTTCGGCTTGAAATACGCTGGAGCTACTTATCAGCGGGCTATGAATTATATTTTTCATGATCTTATCGGCTCACTGATTGAGGTTTATATTGATGATGTCGTTGTGAAGTCCAAGGAGTCCAAGGAGTGGGTTGAGGCCGTCCCCCTTAAGAAGGTTGATTCCAAAGATGCGATTCAGTTTGTCAAGGAATATATCATATATCGGTTTGGGTTACCTCAGACAATAACCACTGATCAGGGATCAATCTTCGTGTCCGATGAGTTCGTCCAGTTTGCCGACAGCATGGGCATTAAATTATTAAATTGTTCTCCATATTACGCGCAAGCTAATGGGCAGGCAGAGGCTTCTAATAAGACTTTAATCAAGCTAATCAAGAGGAAAATCGACGAACAGCCGAGACAATGGCACACGACGCTGGCCGATTCCCTTTGGGCGTATCGGATGGCTTGTCATGGTGCGATTCAAGTGCATCCGTATCAGTTGGTTTATGGACATGAAGCTGTGCTGCCATGGGAAACGAGCATCGGCTCAAGAAGGATTGCTTTGCAAGACGACTTGACAGCCGATGAGTACCATAATCTTATGGTTGATGAGTTAGATGACTTGGCACATGTCCGATTACGGGCATTAGAAAAGATCAAACGAGATAAAGACAGAGTGGCTCGTCATTATAACAAAAAGGTTGTTGCCAAGTCATTTGAGGAAGGGGATCTTGTATGGAAGTTAATAATGCCGATCGGCTCCAGAGATAATAAATTCGGCAAGTGGTCACCTAATTGGGAAGGTCCTTTTCAGATTCATCGATGTGTTCCTCACAATGCTTATTTGCTTAAGGGGCTAGATGGTGAGATTTATGGGCGAGCTCTTAATGGCAAGTTAAAGAAATATTATCCTAGCATCTGGATTGATTCATAATCGGCCCCTCAGCCGATTTATGATAATAGCCGATGGGTTGTACATCGTCTTTAGATGGCCGATATACATTATCGTCCTTAGTTCAAATTTTACAACATGAGCCCTCATCTTCTAAAATTTGGGGGGCATACATACGTACAACAAGACTAGGATCTTTCAAGCTTATGGAATTTTTCATGGGATTTTTCAAGACTTTCAAGCTTATGGAATTTTTCACGCTTAACGGTTCTTGTCGGATTGATCCAAGTTCAAGTTTCTCCAAAGTTACCAAGAGTGGCTTAAGTTCATGGTCTTCAATTTTTTTTTTCAGACTTGGACTGATCATATTCAGCCAGTAGGCTGATGGAATCAATTACAGCAAGAAGGTGTCTGTTCACAAGAAGGACATAAAATATATTACATTACCCTAAGAAGTTTTCAATAGCTGCAATCGCCCTGCGACGGATTTGATCAATATTTTCTATAATTTGGGCGTCATCGGCCATCGACCCTGGGATCGGCTTTAAAGATTTACTCAGGGTTGCCAAGTGATTGGCCGATGCCTTCAGTTTCGCCGTCTGGTCTTCTATAGCTTTCGGTGATGCAACTATCCCGGCCTGGACTTCTTAGATTTCTTTGCGAGTTGCTTCTAGCTTAGAGACGAGGTCTGTTTTGAGGCGTTGGAGTTCTTCAAGTCTGTTCTTCAAGACAATTGGCTCCACAGCTAGCTCATCCAATCTGATCTTGTCAGAATTGACTTGAGCCTTGCTAGCGGATAGGGCCAATTCCAGGTTCTCGCGTTCCCGCCTCTCCGCGATCCTTTCTTTAGCTTTCTGGAGCTTGAAGCGGTATTGTTCCAGGAAGATGGCCGGTGTTAGGGTCTCCATCAGATCTTCGGGCAGTTGGTCTTGAATTTCTTGTACCCTGACTCTGATGGGAGTACAATCCTCCACCAAGAACTCCAGCGAGGATTCCAGACGATTGGCGATATCAGATAGCCGGTCCTTCAGTTCTTCAGGGATCGACACCTTGGCTGTCATGAGGGGCTCCTTGTCCTCATCATCAAGAAACTGGCCGATATCGAAAGAGAACATATCGGCCAGGTTCTGCAAATATCAGGGTAGGTCAAGATTAGCCTTGTCAAGCAGCAATAGGCAAAGAGGATCGAAATAACCCTGGTCACCTGTGATGGAGCATCAGTGGTACTCGCATCAGTTTCCTTTTGCTGTATTGAAACAGTAGGCGAAGGGGTTGGCCGATGAGGTGCAGGTGATGGAGCCCGTGGCTGAAGAAAGACAAGAAGACGATGAACAGGTGTGTGCTTTTATAAAGACAACGCATAATCGACTCTTTCCGAAGCAATCGGAGAGGGTGGTGGAGAAGGAGAAGGAGTCCTCAATCGAGCCTTGGCCTGTTGACGCCTTTGTAGGGTTGCCTTCTTGGTTCTTAGGGGCCGATTGAGTTTTCTTCTTGAGTGTAGATGACGCAGCAGCCTGAAAAGGATATCAAAGAAGGAGATTGCATGAAGATTGATGAAAGTAAATATGCTAACCGTGCGGACTGCATGTCTAGTCTTCCTTGGTTGAGCAGCACCGGCTCGGTCATCGGCCGATGGGACTTTGGTGGTTTTGGCCGATGGTTTCTTGGCCGTTTCAACTGATGAATCTTCTTCTTCAGATACATCGGCGGCTGCTGCATCGACCTCTTTCTCCATCATTTGTTCATCAAGGAATTCTTCCATGGAGGGGTCTAGTTCTTCGAGATCGGCTTGGTCATCAATTTTGGCCTTCTTGCTGGATTTTTGGGATTTGCCCTTGGCTGGCGCCTTCCTCTTGGGATTTTCTTTAATCATCGGCCCTTGGAGTAATGATGATACCTTTGGGGCGGTAAGGCCGATGATTGATTCCAGGATGGTTGATCCTGATGGAGCCACAGCTTGAGCATAACAAATTCCTTGTCCGCTGTTGCTCATAGATGGGATCGGCTCGTCTGGGACCTGAGGGCTGATACCCTGGATATGATCTGTCACGTAGAATCTGGCCGATTGATGGAAATTGTGAGCAGCCGATTCTTGCCACCATGCTTGGAAGCTGATATGTACAAAGGGGCTCAGATGCAATCGATCGCAGTCGTCCAGGTTCGGGGTTCTAATTTCCAGTACCTTGCTCATGACCAACCCTGATGGTACTATGCCCCTGCTCTCTAGGAGTCTATGGAAGTATAAATTAATGGGGAGTTGCCCAAGCCCGCACTGTCTAGCAGCTATCATGGGATTATAGAACTCATAAGACAGGCTGCTGCTTCTTCCCTGAAATATGCCTATCGGGAGCAGGCATGGGGTGATGCTGATCATAAATGACTCTCGGGATTCCATGTCGTCATTTATCAGGTTCAACTGAAGATCATCAGGAAGTTCAAAGTCCTGGTCTAAGAGGTAAAGGCACATATCCATCTTAATTGATGGGGGTCCGGTGTAGAATCGGATGAACCAAGTAGACATGTCTTTGGCCGATTGGTCTGCTCCAGGATAGACAGAGGCTGCCTCCCCAAAAGACATGCATCTTCTGGTTCTATGGTCTTCATGATCGGCATATTTTGATGGGAAAAGGGAGTCCGACAGTGGAGGCTGATCAGCCATGGTGTTGGTATGAATGGTTCGCCAGAGCTGAATAAACCACCATGGTCCTCCGTGAGCCACAGTCTGCTTCAACATTAAATCCTGAGTAGAGACATGAAGCAGTCGATAAACAGCTCCCAGAAGATATCGGCCGAGAGGGATTTGTTTCTTGTCGACCAGAGCTTGGGCCAGATGTTGGCAATTGGTAGTTGGGCCATAGGTCGATCCGCAGAAAACAAATCTTTCTAACCACAGCGTCAGGAAGGCCACATGTTCTCTCTCTGAGACTGACCCTTGTTCCATATGCTCAGAAATGTATCCAGACCAGCCTCCGATCTTCTTAGTTTTCAATTTATGGCTGCTGTTTGCTAGGAGGCTGAAGGGGTTGATCTCAGACTGAATATCTAGTCCTGTTAGCATCTTGACGTCAATTAAAGTTGGGGTCATCGGACCTTGCTTGAACAGGAATGCATTCATGGTGGTAGACCAGAAATACGTGGCCGCCGACATGAGTGGCTCGTTTTTCTTGGTATCGGCCAGGGACAAAGTAATACATTGGTCGATCCTCATCTCGTCCCAGTGGACCTGTTTGGCTGCAGCGATTCTCTTATGCCAGGTCCTGTACCCATTGAGCTTCGACAGCCAGGATCTGAAAGTGTGTTTCCATGAAGAGTCCTTGGCTTGGCTTGTTTGAAAGGGATTCTGTTCGTCTCAGCATTGATTAGCCAGGTTGGGTCGCAATCGCCCATGGGGCTTAGCAGGAATCTGTGTGATTTGTCGTTGGTGGGGATCAAGATTTGGTTTTTGAAGACCTATATCATAAAAACAACGATGAAAACATAAGGCCTGGGGGGCAAAAAGCTGAATCCCTAGTTCGAAGAAATCGGCAGGAAAGTGAGAATGTGGATGTAGAGGAGATTGACTTACCACAGGGATCTCGGAGGCGTAAAATGGAGCAGAAGCCATTGGTGTTGTTGAAGAGGTCGCCGTTGTGGGGGTTGATGCCGATGGAACATCGAGGGGTCACCGGAGTTGAAGAACGTGGCTGATTGCTAAATCGGCGGTGGAAAGTTACGAATCTGGATCTGCGCGGTTTTCAAGCAAACCCTAGTAAGGAAGTTGATGAGTTCTTCGGGGCTAATTCCGTGACATTATATAATGAAGTGGAATTGGGGGGCATGTTTTAACGGCGGATTTTCGTAATTAACCCAAAGAAGAAAGAGGAAACCGAAGTGGAGAAGGGGAGCTAAGTTAGAGTCAAACCAAGTCTCGTATCGGACGTAGTCAGCGTATCAGACTCAATGAGGTGCTGGAAGAAAGACTGTATCGACCGATGCAGATTTTTATGGTTATCGGCCGATAGAGGTTAGAAGTTGACAGAGTCATCATGGGCTTGGTTTGGGCTCAGAATAAGCTTCAAGGAAGTTGCCAAATAGAGATAAGGCTCGGTTTTAGGCAATTGTATCTTGTAAATCAAGTAGGTTTAGATCTAATCTGTGGCAAAAGTCTGCCGTAAAGACTTGTTGTTTGTTAGAGATAAGATCGTGTCCTACAAGGACCCTGTTGTAATCTCGGGTATAAATATCCCGATAGTCTGTACATAGAAACACACAACTCAATACAACAAACCAGTTCAATCTATTTCGGTGTATCGCCAACCTTCGCAAGAGGTTGATTTCGACGAGTTCTTGCTTCCCTGGAGCAGAGGTAAGAACTCGTTCCCGACGATCTGCATCGTCGGGGCTAGTGTGTCGCTTTAGACACGTTAAGCCTCGATGATGTGATCGTCGTTTATCATGTCTTGGATAATCTTGACAGGCGTTTTAATTATGCATCGCCAGCGATCTACTCGTTTTAGGGTTCATTGTCGATGACGGTTTAATTATTATGCTTGGCTAGATTGTTCAGTGCATCTACCATCCCCAAAAGCAATCGGCGACCTGATTTTCTTTGTGTTAAGTCTCGATTCACACTTTGAGTTGCCATCGACCTTAGTCCTGTTTTGAGATCTAACACAAAGCCTGTTTTCGGTTGTAATTAAGGATAGCACTGCGGTTTCAGCCAGTCTTACCTGATGCATATGATTATCATTAGGTTTTTATATGTATCTGTCATCTGCATGAATAGATCGATGAATGTAGATGCATCTGTTATAGGTTAATCTTTTGGGTTTATCTGTGATGGACGTGTTTATGTTGATTGATTGGTTCATGTAGATTCGCACTAGAGTACTAGCTAGTGTAGTAGTCTTTATTATCCCTTATCGGCCGATGCCGTTAATTGACATTAACATGTTGATGAAGGCCGATAAGGTTGGATTCACGCTTTAATCTTATTTTATCATGAGTAAGCCGATATAGTTTTGCCCTATCGGCTGGGCTATGACAATGCGTCATCGGCTTATCGGCCGATTGACCATTGTTTTCTGACATGGTTTACTTGTTTCTTGTTGATTGCAGATCAAATCAACTGGCATCGCTCTGCACACGACTAGGCAAGCTATTTGGACCTGCACTGGAGTAAAGCAAATCTCCCAGGCCGCCGTGGAAACGTGGAACCCGTTTGGTTGCAAGGCGGGTCGAAATTCTGCGCCAACAATTTCGCCAGCAATTAACTCGTTTTAGGGTTTATTGCTGACGATGGTTGAATTAGTTTGCTCGTTTAGATTATCTAAGGCATCCACCATCCCCAAAAGAGATCGACGGCTTGATTTTCTTTGTGTTAATTCTCGATCTACACTCTGAGTTGCTATCGACCTTAGTCGTGTTTCGAGGTTTAACTCAAAGCCTATTTTCGATTGTAATTAAGGATAGCACCGAGGTTTCAGTTGGTCTTACCTAATGCATGTGATTATTTTATGTTTTTGCATGTATTTGCCACTTGTATGGGTAGATCGATAGATATAATGTATTTATTACAGATTGATCTCAGGGTTTTTTCTGTGATCAGTATGTTTATATTGGCCGATTGGCTTATACAAGTCTGCACTAGAGTATTAGCTAGTGTATTTATCTTTTATATATTCTTCATCGGCCAGTTCATCTAATTAATATTCATATATTACTAAAGGCCGATGAGATTAGATCTGTATCTCATTCTTATTTTATTATTACTTCAAGTAGGCCGATACAGCTTTGCCCTATCGGCTAAGCCCTCACGATGCGACATCGGCCTATCGGCCGATCGACCATCATTTATTAACTTGGTTTACTTGTTTATTCTTGTTGATTGCAGATCAAATCAACTGGCATGCCCTACACGCACTTAGGCAAGCCATTGGACCTGCACTGAAGCTAAGCAGATCTCCCAGGCCGCCGTGGAAACGTGGAACCCGTTTGGTTGCGAGCGGGTCAAAATTCTACACCAACACGCTTTTGGCACGCCCAATGGGACACAACAAGAACACAAGCTTCGCAACAACAAGAAATTCACTGCAAGATGTCGTAGCAGAGCGAGATCTCAGAGGAGAATGTCGTCTCTGTGACCGCCGATCAGCTCAATGAGGAGTAGAAAGCTGAGATGAACAAGTTGGTCGAGCAATTCCAGAACATGTATCTGCAAACGTACTCCAGGACTCGGCAAGGCACCCTCATCCAAAAATCTAAGGTGATAATGCCGAGCCCTGGGGACGGAGCCAGCACGTCGGTGGCAGCACACGACCACGCTGTCAAGACTGAAGACAGCGCCGCGCCGACGCTACAGGACCGCATCGACTCCGCAGTTCAGTCTGTGCTAGTCAACCAATCGGGGATCTTGGTGAACACATTGACCAATACGGTTAAATCAATCCTAGACGGTTCCATTCACCAGTACAAGCCTCAAGGGCTGATTTTCTTACCGGACAACAAATTCCCTGCTTATCAGACCTTGAGAACCGATCTGAGTGTGGCCTCGCAGTCGACAGCGCCGATTCCACCTCCATCGGCCCAGCCAGCGTCAACCATGCTGCTGGTCCTGACCAAGCAAGCGGGAGGAAGCCCCCAGCACATCAGGAGGAACAATTCGCACAATGGACGAGGGGGAAACAGCCGATGGGTGAGCCGATACAACAAGTCCCAGTCAACCAACCATCGGCTGGACAACCTCAGTTCGCTCAGCCAAGCAACCCTCCACAAGCAGCTGCCTATAATGCGCTGCAAGGCTACCAGTAGTACACTACAGGGCAATACGACGCACAGAAATTGAATCACCACTTCCAGCCGTACTCCCCCAGGCAATATCGGCCGGAAGGCTTTCAGCAGCCCTACCACCAAGAGTTTCCTCACCAGCTCGCAGGATTCACCCAAGGGCACTGGGCCAATATGATAGCCGAAGTAATGCGTGATCAATTCGGTTTGAAGCCCAAGGAGAGTTCAACAGTGTATTGGCACCCCTACCCCTAGGAGTTCGACAGAGTGCCGTTGCCAAATCGGTACAAGATTCCTGACTTCTCCAAGTTTTCAGGGCAGGATAATGTCTCCACCTAGGAACATGTTAGCCAATTCTTAGCTCAGTGTGGTGAGGTATCGGCTGTCGAGGCGTTGAGGATGAGATTTTTTCCTCTGTCCTTGTCAGGGTCAGCATTCACATGGTTTTCCTCTCTACCCTGCAATTCTATCAGAGGATGGGTCGACCTGAAGAAACAGTTTCACAGATACTTTTACAACGGTGTACAAGAGATGAAGCTGTCCGATCTCACCGCCATCGGCAAAAGGTTGACGAATCGGTCCCAGAATACATCCAGAGATTGAAGGACATAAGGAATAGGTATTATAGCCTCAGTTTGACCGATTCTCAACTGGCCGATTTGGCGTTCCAAGGATTATTAGGGCCGATACGAGAAAGGTTCTCGTCGCAAGAATTTGATAGCCTAGCTCACCTAGCACAGAGGATATTGACCCATGAACAAAGATTCCAGGAGGCGAAGAAGTTCGCAAAGAAAATTAATAGTGTCTATCAATACGCCTCCGATGAAGACGATGAAGTTGATGCCGACGTCGATCTAGCTGAGTGGGCCCGGATGAAGAAGCCGACGACATGCCAATGGGCTAAGAAGGGCGACAAAGAGGACAAGTTCGACTTTGACATCAACAAGGCCAATAAAATATTTGATCTACTATTGCAAGAAAAGCAGATTCAGCTGCCAGTAGGTCATATACTGCCATCGGCCGAGGAAATAAAAAAGAGAAGATATTGCAAGTGGCACAACACATATTCACATCACACCAACGAATGCAAGATCTTCAGACAATAGATTCAATCGACCATCGAACAAGACAGGATCAAGATTGATGAAGCCAAGCGGCCGATGAAGATAGAAGGATACCCGTTCCCAGTCAACATGGTGCGGGCAGACAGGGCCGATAGCGATGCCTATCGGACCAACAAGCGACCTTATCAGACCTCAGAAGGCCTGATCAAGAAGTACCAGCGGAGACGGGAGGAGCGAGCACAAGAGTACTCTGACCAAGACAGATCCCATGATCCTCATTGGGAGTGCGAGTTCTTCCGGTTCTGTTGGAACGAAGGAATGAGGTTGACAACAATTCAAGAGTGTCCTGCATGCAACGACGTAGAAGATTCTCGCCAGGGCAGCTCAAGTACACAAGCGCATCGGCCGATCAAACAGAGGAAATCCGTACACGAAAGATTGGGGCCGATACACCACGATCATCAGAACGAAGACAACGAGCAACCCCAGAACCCTCAGTGGTGCCCAAGCAACGTGTTTAGCAAGACTCAGAAACGACGGGTACAGAGGCTGAGGCAGAAAGAGCAGATCCAGGAGCAGCAGGCGGCAACCGCCCATCGGCCCACCAAGACTAAAAAAGAGTGGAGGATAAAATCTACGGTGGCCAAGGCCGATGAGGGTGCCACGAAATCAACACGGGCTCTTGCGTCTGCGAAAGGTAAAAGCATAGCATCGGCTTCTGTTAACATGGTTTTCGTATTGCCAGCAGAATACAGCGTACAGATGGCCGATGAGGCTGTAGCAGATGAGGAGATAGAGCGACCTTCGGCTAGGCTACAGTTGTCACCAGACCAAGCCATGTTCGACAAGCCGGCCGACACTAGCCACAGGCACCTCTGGCCGTTGTACATCAAGGGGTTCGTCAATGGACGGCCAATGACGAAGATGCTGGTCGATGGCGGCACGGCAGTGAATTTGACCAGGTCGAGATCGTGCAGGCCGATAGGTCAGTGCATGTGGCCAATGCCGATCTCGCAGTTTGGGAGATGGAAGGGATCGATTGCCTGTCCGGACGAGTTTGGGAGGCCGATTTCTTAAAGGTAACTGACTGCGACATCGAGCCGATCGAAGATGGAGACAAGCAGTTACTTTAACGAAGGTATAACATCCACAAGCTAAGATGAACAAGTTAGTCCCTACACAGAAGATGCGGTGGATGAGTTAGATGGGAAATTGGGGCAGGGCTTTACGTCGGCCGATGAACTTGAAGAGGTTGATATAGGAATAGGTGACGGGCCTAGGCCGACGTATGTAAGTGCTAACCTGCCAAGGGATTATAAGAATAATTTGATAAATCTTTTGAAAGAATTCATGGACTGTTTTGCATGGGAATATCGTGAGATGCCAGGATTAAGTCGATCGATTGTAGATCAGTTACCTATCAAACCAGGCTATCGGCCATTTAAACAAGCTCCCAGGAGATTTAAGGCCGATATGCATGAAGCTATCAAGGCAGAGATCGCAAGACTTTACGACGCTAACTTTATCAGACCCTGCCGATATGCGGAGTGGGTTTCCAACATAGTTCCAGTATTGAAGAAAAATGGCAAGCTCAGGGTGTGTATTGATTTCAGAGATTTAAACAAAGCAACATCGAAAGACGAGTACCCTATGCCATTGGCCGATTTGCTAGTTGATGCTGCATCTTGTAACATACCCAAAATTTGAATTTCAAATTTGGCATCTAAAAAAATGTCGAGAATATTTTTCATAAATACGAATACTAGTTTTTTTTCAACTAAAGACCTAGGTGAGTCTAATATGACTAGTTTAAAAATACAAATTGGCGACTAATTTAAAACCTTTTACTTGATAGCTCAAAGGAATAAAACTAAAACATAGTGTGTGCATGTATTTGCATAATGTATTGTTGAGACTTGAGTCTTTTGTTTGTTTTTGGATTTTACTAGCATTTCATAATAGGATGAATATAAATTAAAAACTCTGAGGCAAATACTAAATACATATTTACGAGAATGTATATACATGTAATACATGAAGTTGAGTAATTAAAAGTTTAAATCATGATCAACAACATCATGTCAGGTCAAGAATAATCTAAATATAATTTTACAATCATTTAATTATATTTTATAATAGGAAACCTATGTGTAAGGATAAGCTTAGTGAATTTCTAAAAATAATTAGTGTAAGATAAAATCATGGAAAAATCCATGTGGGTTCTACTCCATATGTTAGACTCACTGGAATTTTTGTATGGTTTTATCTTTAAATATAGACCCTCAATTAATTGGTTGAAGAAGTGAAAATTAGGTTTAACCCTAAACCCTAATCGGCAAAACTCATACCTCATCCAAAAGTGCATTAAATCACATGAAAATGTATATGGAACATAATTTATTAAAATACTAGCATATTTATCATGAATTTATATAATTTTTCCAGAATTTATTTTATTAGTTTTGACCTCTTAAAAATTCAAAGTAATTTCAGCTGGACTAGATTTCTTTATTTTCCTGGGAATAAAATATAGAGTATTTTTGAGTGCAACCAAAGAAAATGGAAACTAGGCATTTTTATCTATCTCCACAAAAATCCACTTTATTTTATCCAGCCCACAGAATACATTATAGCATTATAAATAAGGGAGAAAGAAAGAAATAGGAAAATTTCTGATTTTACTCAAACAGTAAGGTTACCAAGAGTTTTACCCTTCCCCCTCACCCTATCTCTGTCTGCACCATGAAGTGGACCCACATGACAGTGTCTCCAGCTAGCCCAGCCCCTGTTCATCTCTATTCCTCACCGCCCAACTCAGAGCAGCCGAGAGAGAGAGATCAAGGGCGGTGGCATGGCTCATGCTCGACGCGTGGACTTGACGTGGCCGCCGCTGATCTCGCCCTCATCTCCTCCCAGCTGCGTCGCCTCTCCTCACTCTCCGCCTAGACACCGAGCGCACCGAGGGAGGGAGCACTCACCCTCTCCGTCGCCCTTAACTCTGTCGTCGGCCGTGGGGAAGAAAGCGCCACCGATCGCCGTCAAGCCATCGCCATCCCCATCTCCTTCGTGTTCCATCACCTCTCCACCATGCCGGTTCCATCCCCGTCGACCTCGCCCTCGATCGCCGAGCCAATCGACGGGAACGCGATCGTGCTCTCGGGAGCTCCGGTGCGCGCTCCAAGCGCCGTCGCAGCGACATCGTGCCGTCCCGGCTGCTGTGGAGCAAATCCGGCCGAGCCACCGCGCCATCAGCTTCCCCATGAGCTCCGTAGCAAAACCCCTCAAGAATCCCCAAGGATCATTCATCGACGAGGAAGATCGACGTCGTCGTCTTTGGCTCCGGCCGTCGGTCACCATCGCCGATTCCCGCCGCTCCAGTGAGTACCAATCAAATTCCTCGCACACATAGCTTCCCTAAGATCTTAATAACATCATGGTCACACATGTGTGGTCTCCCCTCGAGTAGATTAAGCTGGCCGCCATCTTCCCGGAGTGAAGCGCCGCCGCCGGGATGCCTCCTTCAACGCTGTCGCGATTTGGACCGCTCCAACTCCAACCAAGCTTTTGGTGAGTGTCGTAGTGCTTCATAGGAACACATGCATGCATCTATTTGGAAGGAAATGGCTTCTTACTCGACGTGCAATCATAGCCCGAGCCCAGCTGCCGCTCACACCGTCGCCACCAATGATTTTGACCATCACCGGCGACAAGCCGACCACCTTCGGGTGCGCAAAGGTGTTGTGAATCGTTTCCCTTTTGGCCGCATCGCCCAACTCATCGCCATTCGCTGCCGACGCCGACGGCAAGCTCGCGTGTGCCGCCTCCTTCCTGCGTCGGCTGCTGCTGCCTCCTCTTCAACCCCTCGTCTCAATGACAGGTGGGCCCCACTTCATCTAATAGGCTGGGATTTGATTAGCAAGGAATTAAAACATATAAGGTTCTATTTGTAAAATCTATATGTACGACATGTGGGGCCAAGGACCTATTAGTAATTCTTCGGAAGCTTGAGTATTCTTAATGAAGAAGTATTTAGACATGTGTTAGGGACTTCGGGTTGGTTTCTACAAACCCCAGGGGCCTTTTTGCTTATTAGCAGAGACTGACCAGTGGACCCTCATATATTTAAATCCTAGAAAATATAAAGAAAATAATTAAAGCAATTATTGTTCATTTGAAAAGTCATCAAACTTTGTAAATTCCTAGAAAATTCATATTAGCTCCAATTTGAATGAACCAAATTTCAGATGACTCATAAAATTATGATCTTTAATGTGGTAATATAAAATTTGCCTCTCACAGTAGAATAAATATCTCAAAAATTTAATATATGGAATTATTGACATAGAACATAATTTAATTTGTAAAATTTGTAGGAAGTTTATATTAGCTCTAATGACTCAAATCAACACTTGTTAGCTTCACAAAAGAATGAGCTTTATTTATATGAACTAAGGTCTAGAACTTTTAGTATACAAAATGTAGTTCACTTTCAAGTAATGGAAAGTTGTCATAATTAATTTGAGAAGTTATAAAATTCATAGGAAATGGATTACAACTCCAAATTAGGTGATTCCAGTTTAGTTAGATCCATAGTTTCATAAACTTAATTGTCATGAATTAAGATATGTCATGTACTGTAGTAAAAATACTTCCAAAATTTTAGATATCAAATAAATAGTACAATGTGGCACCTAGCTTGTAAAATTCATAATTTAATCATGCTAACTCTAAAAATTATGAAACGAATTTTGTTAGACTCCTGAGAACATCCCTTTCACTGCAGCAGCCCAGCATTTCACAAATCTTGAACCTAAAATGCAATTAAAATACTAATAGAGCTTAATTAATCTAGTGCTAGTACTACACTTTGAAAATTAATGACTCAATAAAAGCAAAGTGATAAAATGGAAAAATTACTTCACTATAAATCATGTTTAGACATTACCCACCTATTATATTAAATTTATGCATATTAGAAGCATTTTGGATTTTTGTATGATTTGGTGTTTATATCGTTACCGTTATTTCATATAGTGAACGATATTGCTTTCGGTGAGAAGTTTGGGTTCTGTTGCTGACCGTGAGGGAGATTCTAACTAAGGCAAGTGCCCTCCTCCTTTGAACACCTTGCTCCTATGTTTTTTATTGGGCAAACGTTTTCTATTGCAAAGTTGCATACGTTAGATAGTTAAGTTTGGAAAAATTATTTGAAAGTGATGAAAAGGTAGTTATGACCTATTTGCTGCATAACCCACCTTGAGAATTGTTATCCTTGATGCTTGTAACCCTAGAATGGTTTAGAGTACTCTCCATGTGCTCAACTGGGCTTATGATTGCTAGATATAATGTTGTATGCTTAGCCATGCCTAGTGAAATAATTTCAGACATTGTGATCACTTTATATATTTGAAAATGGGTAATTTATGACTTCTGGACAGAGGTGAAGCCTCTGGTTATTTGTGAAATAAAATGGAGTTAAACATATTTCTAGACTTGGGCGGCGAGTGGTGTACATATGGTAGTAGTTGTGCACCGATAGGGGGAGCGTTCGCCTGAGTCGATTAAGGACCGAACTCTATGTTACCAACTAAGTATACAGTACTGCCACATGTGTTAGTATGGGATGACCTTAGCTTATTAAGTTGTTTAGTGTTTAGCCTTGCATATTGGTAGGCCGAAGTAGAATGAATTAGTCTGAGCGATGATTCATAGGAACTACCTATTTACCCCGCTGATTATGGGGGTAGTTTAGGCGTCTAAGTCTGTCCAATTCAATGGTATAGTGCCTCGTGGGGGAACGGATGTGTTCGCTGCCACGGCGTTAGGTTTAAGGCGTGGGCCCGCCACCTAACGATTCTGGGTCATGCCCAGGATGGATTCACACTTGCCATCGCTGATGCAAGGCTGGACACTATGCGATGTAACGGCTAAGTTGTGACCTCTAGTCCGCACTCAACGGGTAGAGTATGGGGTGCTAGGCCAGCACCGAACCAACTAGAGTGTAGCCTCCGGGTTTTTATCACATCATGTGGACTTGTACGAACTCTGCAGAGTTAAAACTAACCGGTTAGCCGTGCTCACGGTCATGAGCGACTTGGGGAAATAGCATGAGTGTAATTTTATCTTTTCTAAAATGTTTTATGAAAATGGTTGAGGATGGGAATTTGATGATGATTTTCGAGGATAATGATGGCTTGCTACCAGGGAAGGTGCAAGTTGATGTTTATGACTTATGATAATGATGATGAGGAGAAATGACGATTATGTTGCTAAAATTATTTATATTGATCACCATGCTTTACCTTATATACTCGTCTTACAAATGCTTTATAAAACTTACCGTTTGTGAAGTATTGTGAAACAACTTAGCTTTATGCAAATGAACCTACAGATAGCCATTCTTTGATAATTAGAGCTTGCATGTATGTAGGATTGTATTGCCTTGCCAGTACATTAACATAGTTAATGTACTGACACTTGTTCGATTGGAATATCCATTTTGCAGGTTAGTTGAGTGCTACAGGTTCCGTTGATCTCTTCAGGACGGTTCATTAGGGGTTTACCCCCCAGTCGGAATTGCTTATAGGTCTTGGGTAAATAAGCTTCCGCCAGAACCTTTAATTATTAGGCCGTTCGGCCATATACATATCCTAGACTTAGATTCTAAGTTATTTATGTTTAGTAGTTATTTATGAATATCATTTGCTTTGATGAAAGTGTCTTGGTATGTTCTAGCTTATAGAACTATCTAGACATGAGTATGGATGTTGAACAAATGAGATGTTGTAGAGCTTAGCAAATTTGTCAAGTCTCCTGGGATGTGCAACACATCTGGTCGCTGCCTTCGTGTGGTTTGACGGGCATGTCTCAGGCTGAAGTTGACTGGCACGCTAAGTCCCAGCAATGTCTTTTTTGCTCAATATTCGGCACTACGTTATTTATATTGAATGGTGATTAATTGTGATCATGGGGCACATTGAGGCTTGAGTGGCTATAATGCGTGTATGGATCCCACTCTCCCAAAATCATGTGGTGATCACAAATGACACCGGACAATATAATTTTCGGGTGCTCGACACATCTGGACACAAGATCATCAGCTTCATGGAAGGAAACGCAGGCTAGAACCAGATTTTCATTGCTGAGGAAGATATCCGCAAGACAGCTTTCAAGTGTCCGGGGGCAATCGGCTTGTACGAGTGGATTGTTATGACGTTTGGCTTAAAAAACGCTGGAGCCACTTATCAGAGGGCTAGGAATTATATTTTTCACGACCTTATTGGCTCTTTGATTGAGGTTTACATCGATGATGTCGTCGTAAAGTCAAAAGAGTACGATGTTGTTGACGCCAAATCCGTACCGCCGATGTGGATCTGGCATGCGGACACACGAAGGCCTGGGAGATCTGCTTAGCTCCAGTGCAGGTCCTAAAATTGATGAAGCGCAGGCGTGCCAGTCAGTTTGATCCTGCCACTGACAAGATATGCAAAATAGCATAACAAAAGGTCTATCGGCCGATAGGCCGATAGGGCAAAATCGTATCGGCCGATAAGCCGATAGCCAAAACAATCGATCGGCCGATGATAACATGATGATATAGCAATGTGATATAGCATATAAAATGAACATTGATCTGAAGCTTAAAGCACACATAGGCCATAGGTCCGATGGCATAAACTCTCAATAAGCAGATAAACAATTAATACTCTGTTGTCATCGGTCAGATCCAATCTATATGTAAAACTCTTAGGCCGATGCAACGTCCAGATAACTCACCGGCTGAAACCCCGGTGAAACCCTTACTGGCAATCGACAGGCAGGCTAGAGATTACGGTTCTAATCACGACTTAGCGGCACTAAGTATGAAAAGAAACGCAAGATCTAGACAATCAAGCCCTCGACTGATTTTCGGGGTGGTGGATACCTTAGCCAATCTAATCTAGCGAGACGATTTAGTCGATACCGGCGTAAACCCTAAAATGAATCTCGGCCGATACGACTAAATCGAGACGCCAAACCAGATTGACTAAGATATATGATAGTAGGTGCTTACGTTGACGAGATCAGAACATTGAAGCCCTAGCCCCGACAGCGCAGGCAGCCATAACGAGATTTACCCCTCGTGGGAAGGGCATGAACTCGCCGAAGAAGACGAAAAGTAAAGGTTGGCGATGCGCCGAAGTTGTATTGATCGTGAGATAAAAATTACATGAACCTCGGGCTTACATATTTATACCCATAGGCTAACAAAAATCCTAACAAAATACGACTCAAACTTTCCTAAAGATAAAAGGAAACTAACAAATTCTTCCTAATTAATATATACAAGCCGCATCCTCCTCAAACTCGGTCTTCTCTGGATAAGATCTTCCCGAATCTAACAAGAATCCGACTGCTGTTAGTGATTGGTTTAAGAAAACCCCCATCGGCCGATGTAGAATTTTAGGCCGATACTAGTTTCAAGCCGATATGAACCTTGGGCCGATGGGGACTTCGGGGCTTACCAAATTCTGGTGTTAACAGATGTGCACTTGGCCGATTTACGCAAGGTACTAGAAAGAGCAAGGAAATATGGTCTAAAGATGAACCCTAACAAGTGTGCCTTTGGCGTATCGGCCGGTCAGTTTTTGGGTTTCTTGGTCCACGAAAGAGGAATTGAGATTACACAGAAGAACATTGATGCTATAAAAAAGATCAAGCCTCCAGATAACAAGACCAAGTTACAATCTCTGCTTGGCAAGATCAACTTTGTCCGGCGTTTTATATCAAACCTGTCAGGCAGGATAGAGCCGTTCACTCCATTGTTGAAGACGAAAGACGATCAAGAATTTACATGGGGTGATAAGCAGCAAAAGGCGTTGGATGATATCAAAGAATATTTGAGTTCCCCACCAGTTCTAATTCCTCCACAAAAGGGAGTTCCATTCATGCTGTACTTATCGGCCGACGAGAAGTCTATCGGCTCAGTTTTGGTTCAAAGACATTGACGGCAAAGAAAGGGCTATTTTCTATCTCAGCAGAAGATTGTTGGATGCTGAAACAATGTACACGCTAGTGGAGAAATTATGTCTATGCTTATACTTTTCATGTACTAAATTGAGGCATTATTTACTTTCCAATGAGTGCATTGTGGTAAGTAAGGCCGATGTGATGAAATACATGTTATCGGCCCCCGTGTTAAAAGGGAGAATTGGGAAGTGGATTTTTGCCTTAACAGAGTTTGACCTCAGGTATGAATCGGCCAAAGTGATCAAAGGACAAGCGTTGGCCGATTTCATTGTTCAACATAGAGATGATTCAATTGCATATTCAGATATTGTGCCATGGACGTTGTATTTTGATGGTTCTGTCTGCAGACATGGATGCGGTATCAGCCTAATCATCATATCCCCTCGGGGGGCAATCTTTGAGTTCGTGTTTACCATCAAGCCTTATTATACTAACAACCAAGCGGAATACGAAGCCGTTATTAAGGGTTTACAGTTATTACAAGAGGTCGAGGCCGATTCCGTGGAAATTATTGGTGATTCACAGTTGGTCATCAATCAACTTTCTGGGGAGTATGAATGCAGGAATGATATTCTCAGGGTTTACAATGAAGAGTGGAAGGAGTTGCTACAAGCTTTCAAGATCGTGACGATGAGGCATATACCTAGGAAGCAAAACTTCGAGGCCAACGATTTAGCTCAAGGGGCATAAGGATATAGGCCGATGGTGAAAGATGTTCGAGTTCGAATTGCAACTATGGATGCCGATGACTGGAGGTTTGCTATCGCCGAATATTTGAGAAATCCTTCCCAATCGGCGTCACGAAAGATGAAATACAAAATTTTACATTATGTCTTGCTAGATGGTGATCTATACTATTGGACGATTGATGGTGTCCTGCTAAATTGCTTGAGTTTAGAAGAAGCCAAAGTTGTTATGAGCGAGGTCCATGAAGGGATTTGTGGAACACATCAATCGGCCCATAAAATGAGATGGCTTTTGAAGCTGTTAACACCAGAATTTGGTAAGCCCCGAAGTCCTCATCGGCCCAGGATCTATATCGGCTCAAAGCTAATATCGGCCTAGAGTTCTACATCGGCCGATGGGGGTTATCTCAAACCAACCACCAATAGCAGTCGGATTCTTGTTAGATTCGGGAAGATCTTATCCAGAGAAGACCGAATTTGAGGAGGATGCGGCTTGTATCTTTTAATTAGGATAAGTTTGTTAGTTTCCTTCTTATCTTTAGGAAAGTTTGAGTCGTATTCTGTTAGGATTTTTGTTAGCCTATGGGTATAAATATGTAAGCCCGTAGTTCATGTAATTTTTATCACACGATCAATACAACTTCGGCGCATCGCCAACCTTTTACTTTCGTCTTCTTCGGCGAGTTCATGCCCTTCTCACGAGGGGTAAGTCTCGTTATGGCTGCCTGCGTTGTCGGGGCTAGGGCTTCACGTTCTGATCTCGTCAACGTAAGCACCTATTATCATATATCTTAGTCAATCTGGTTCGGCTTCTCGATTTAGTCTTATCGGCCGAGATTCGCTTTAGGGTTTATGCCGGTATTGACTAAATTGCCTTGCTAGATTAGATTGGCTAAGGTATCCACCACCCTGAAAATCAGTCAAGGGCTTGATTGTCTAGGTCTTGCGTTTCTTCTCATACTTAGTGCTGCATCAGTTCGGTTTGACCTACTAAGTCGTGATTAGAACCGTAATCTCTAGCCTGCTTATTGACTGCCAATAAGGGTTTCATCGGGGTTTCAGCCGGTGAGTTATCTGGACGTTGCATCGGCCCAAGAGTTTTACATATAGATTGGATCTGGCCGATGACAACAGAGTATATATTGTTTATCTGCTTGTTGAGAGTTTATGCCATCGGACTTCTGGCCGATGTGTGCTTTAATCTTCATATCAATGTTTATCTTATATTTATCTGGATTATGCTATATCATATTGTACATCATCATGTTATCGTCAGCCGATCGTCTCTATATAGATATTTGTTCAGTACATCGGCTGGAATTGTGCCATCGGCTCATCGGCCGATCAGTTGTTTTGGCTATCGGCCTATCGGCCGATAGTCACGGCCTATCGATAGACTTTCTGTTATGTTGTTTTGCATATCTTGTCAGTGGCAGGATCAAACTGACTGGCACGCCCGCGCTTCATCAATTTTAGGACCTGCACTGGAGCTAAGCAGATCTCCCAGGCCTTCGTGTGTCCGCACGCCGGATCCTCATCGGCGGTACGGATTTGGCGTCAACACATTTTTGGCACGCCTGGTGGGACCGTGTTTTGGATTGATGATTTTTACACGGCTCGTGGAACCCACGATCACAACAATATGTCTGATCAAGAAGTCAAGGCCAAGGAAGAACAATCTCTCAAGCCAGTAGAGGAAGAAGAAGAGCCGATGGATGATGAGACGCTTCAAAAGACAGTTGATGAAATCGTTCGTCGCGCTGTGTTTGATCGATCTGGAGTTTTGGTGAGTACATTACATGATTTGATCGAGAAGATAGTTCCCAGAGTGATTGCCTTAAGAAATCAGATTGGGGGGCAAATCGACGAACAATTTCAGCATCATCGGCAACAGCGACATTGGCTTGGGGGGCAAATAGATCAGCATCAGCCTGGAGAGCCACATCAACAATATCGGCCAGAAGAAGCTCAAAGATATCAGTCTAAAGAAGATTGGGCCGATATGATTGCAAAAGTAATAGAGGAACAGTTTGGAATTAAACCTAAGGATCAGACTTCTATGTATCGGCCGCCGTATCCTGAGTGGTTTGATAGGGTTCCACTTCCAGGCCGATACAAGATTCCAGACTTTTTCCAATTCTCAGGGCAAGGTAATATGACTACAATGGAACATATCAGCCGATTTTTAGCTCAGTGTGGGGAGGCATCGGCTGAAGAAGCTCTGAGGGTTAGATTTTTTCCATTATCTTTGACTGGATCGGCCTTCACATGGTTTGCGTCATTGCCACCAAATTCGATCAGAGGTTGGGCCGATCTTGAGAAGCAATTTCATCAGTACTTCTTTGCTGGGGACAATAAGTTGAAGTTTTCAGATTTGATTTTAGTCAAACAGCAAGAAGGGGAATCGGCTGTGGAGTATATTCAAAGATTTCGTGATGTCCGCAACCGATGTTATAGCTTGAGCCTAACTGATGAACAACTAGCAGATCTTGCGTTCCAAGGGTTGTCAGCGCCTATAAAAGATAGATTCTTTTTCCATGAGTTTGACAGCCTGGCTCATCTAATACAGAAGGTATCGGCTTACGAGAGCCGATGTCAAGAAGAAGAGAAGAATCAGTTTTGGGGCGATCAAGGCAAGGGTAATTTTGAAGCATGACTTCTCATACTCCAAAACTGGGGGGCATGTGTTAACACCAGAATTTGGTAAGCCCCGAAGTCCTCATCGGCCCAGGATCTATATCGGCTCAAAGCTATATCGGCCTAGAGTTCTACATCGGCCGATGGGGGTTATCTCAAACCAACCACCAATAGCAGTCGGATTCTTGTTAGATTCGGGAAGATCTTATCCAGAGAAGACCGAATTTGAGGAGGATGCGGCTTGTATCTTTTAATTAGGATAAGTTTGTTAGTTTCCTTCTTATCTTTAGGAAAGTTTGAGTCGTATTCTGTTAGGATTTTTGTTAGCCTATGGGTATAAATATGTAAGCCCGTAGTTCATGTAATTTTTATCACACGATCAATACAACTTCGGCGCATCGCCAACCTTTTACTTTCGTCTTCTTCGGCGAGTTCATGCCCTTCTCACGAGGGGTAAGTCTCGTTATGGCTGCCTGCGTTGTCGGGGCTAGGGCTTCGTCGTTCTGATCTCCAACGTAAGCACCTATTATCATATATCTTAGTCAATCTGGTTCGGCTTCTCGATTTAGTCTTATCGGCCGAGATTCGCTTTAGGGTTTATGCCGGTATTGACTAAATTGCCTTGCTAGATTAGATTGGCTAAGGTATCCACCACCCTGAAAATCAGTCAAGGGCTTGATTGTCTAGGTCTTGCGTTTCTTCTCATACTTAGTGCTGCATCAGTTCGGTTTGACCTACTAAGTCGTGATTAGAACCGTAATCTCTAGCCTGCTTATTGACTGCCAATAAGGGTTTCATCGGGGTTTCAGCCGGTGAGTTATCTGGACGTTGCATCGGCCCAAGAGTTTTACATATAGATTGGATCTGGCCGATGACAACAGAGTATATATTGTTTATCTGCTTGTTGAGAGTTTATGCCATCGGACTTCTGGCCGATGTGTGCTTTAATCTTCATATCAATGTTTATCTTATATTTATCTGGATTATGCTATATCATATTGATACATCATCATGTTATCGTCAGCCGATCGTCTCTATATAGATATTTGTTCAGTACATCGGCTGGAATTGTGCCATCGGCTCATCGGCCGATCAGTTGTTTTGGCTATCGGCCTATCGGCCGATACGTTTTTGCCCTATCGGCCTATCGGCCGATAGACTTTCTGTTATGTTGTTTTGCATATCTTGTCAGTGGCAGGATCAAACTGACTGGCACGCCCGCGCTTCATCAATTTTAGGACCTGCACTGGAGCTAAGCAGATCTCCCAGGCCTTCGTGTGTCCGCACGCCGGATCCTCATCGGCGGTACAGATTTGGCGTCAACAGAAGCACGTTGGATATTTCTGGCCGACAATGCTAGAGGATTGTTTCAAGTACTATAAAGGATGTCAAGATTGTCAAAAGTTTGGAGCAATTCAGAGAGCACCGGCATCGGCTATGCATCCAATCATAAAGCCGTGGCCGTTTCGTGGATGGGGTATAGATATGATCGGACAGATTAACCCACCATCCAGCAAAGGACACAAGTATATTTTAGTGGCTACAGACTACTTCACAAAGTGAGTTGAGGCCATCCCTCTGAAGAAGGTTGATTCCAAGGATACCATCCAGTTTGTCAAGGAGCATATTATATACCGGTTTGGACTACCACAGACATTGACTACAGACCAGGGATTAATCTTCGTGTCCGATGAGTTTGTTGAGTTTGCTGAAAGTATGGGCATTAAGCTGTTGAATTCTTCTCCATATTATGCGCAGGCTAATGGGCAGGCAGAAGCTTCTAACAAGGCTTTAATCAAGTTGATCAAGAGGAAAATTGACGAACAGCCGAGACGGTGGCATACCACGCTGGCCGATTCCCTTTGGGCATATCGGATGGCTTGTCATGGTGCAACTCAAGTGCCGCCTTATCAGCTGGTTTATGGACATGAAGCTGTGCTGCCGTGGGAGACCAGCATCGGCTCAAGAAGGATTGCATTGCAAGACTACTTGACAGCCGATGAGTACCACAATCTTATGGTTGATGAGTTAGATGATTTGGCACACGTCTGATTGCGGGCTTTGGAAAAAATAAAGCGAGATAAAGATTGAGTTGCTCGTCATTATAACAAAAAGGTTGTAGCCAAGTCATTTGAGGAAGGGGATCTTGTTTGGAAATTAATATTGCCAATCGGTTCTAGAGATAACAAATTCGACAAGTGGTCACCTAATTGGGAAGGCCCTTTTCAGATTCATCGATGTGTTCCTCGCAATGCTTATCTACTAAAAGGATTGGATGGAGAAATTTATGGCAGAGCCCTTAACGGCAAATACTTAAATAAATATTACCCAAGCGTATGGATAGATTCATGATCGGCCTGTCAGCCGATTTATGATAACAGCCGATGTACAACGCTTCGCCTTTCGATGGCCGATATACACTATCGCCCTTAGTTCAAATTTTACAACATGAGCCCTCATCTTCCAAAATTTGGGGGGCATATATATACAAGCAAGCAATTCTCCAACATTCTTCAAGTTTATCAGATCGATTCAAATTTATGGACTTCAAAAATTGTTTCGATTCAGATCAAATTTGACTAATTGGCCGATGAGATATATATTAATCAAAACAAGAGGTTATCTTTTTACAAGAAGAACATAAAAAGTATATTACATCAGCCTATGAAGTTTTGGATAGCTGCAATGGCCTTGCGACGAATTTGATCGATATCTTCTATCGTCTGAGCGTCATCGGCCGTCAACCCTGGAATTGGCTTCAAGGACTTGCTTAGGGTCGCAAGATATTTGGCCGATGCCTTCAGCTTCGCCGTTTGATCTTCTATGGCCTTTGGTGATGCAATTATCCTGGCTTCAACTTCTTGGATTTCTTTGCAAGTTGCTTCAAGCTTCAACACTAGGTCTGCTTCGAGGCGGCGGAGTTCTTCAAGCCTTTTGTTTGAGGCGATCGGCTCAACAGCCAACTCATCCAACTTAGCCTTGTCAGAATTAACTTGAGCTTTGCTGGCAGTTAAGGCCGATTCCAAGCTTTCACGTTCTCGCCTCTCCGCAATTCTTTCTTTAGCCCTGTGAAGCTTGAAGTGGTATTGTTCCAAGAAGATGGCTGGTGTCAGGGTCTTCATCAGGTCTTCAGGCAGTTGATCTTGAATTTCTTGTACCGTACTCCTGATGGGATTGCAGTTCTCCATCAATGACTCTAACGATGACTCCAGCCGATTAGCGATATCGAACAGCCGGTTCTTCAATTCTTCAGAGACTGATGCCTTGGCTGTGCTGGGTGGCTCTTTGTCCTCATCATCGAGAAATTGGCTGATATTAAAAGTAAACATATCGGCTAAGTTCTGCAAACATCAAGATAGGGCATGGTTAACCCAGTCAAACAAAAATCGGCAAGGGATTCGAAGTGATCTGGTTTACCTGTGATGGGACATCGGCTGTGCCTGCATCAGCCTCCTTTTGTTGTTCTGAAACGGCGGGCGAGGGGTTGGCCAATGTGGTGTAGGTGATGAAGCTCGCGGCTGAAGAAAGGCAAGAAAACAGTGATCAGATCCATATTATCAGAGGAATAAGGCAAAAAGATCAACTCTTACCGAAGCAATCGGAGAGGGTGGTGGAGAAGGAGATGGTGTTCTCAATCGGGCCTTGGCTTGTTCGCGTCCTTGCAAGGTTGCTTTCTTAGTTCTTGGTAAAGGGGCCGATTGAGTTCTTTCTTTGAGTAAAGACGATGCGACGACCTGAAAGGGAAATCAAGTTATAATAGACCAGCAAAAGGAAACCGTATAAATTCAAGAAGGGGATTATATTAACCTTGCGGACTGCATGTTTGGTTCTCCTTGGTTGAGCAGCGTCGGCTTGGTCATCAGCCGGTGGAATCGCAGTGGTCGTAGCCGATGAATCTTTAGTTAACCTGGCCGATGGCTCTTTAGCAGTGTTGGCCGATGGGTTTTCTTCTTCAGGCAGATCGGCGGCTGCTGCATCGACTTCCTCCTCCATTACTTGGTCGTCTAGGAATTCTTCCATGGAGGGGTCTAGCTCGTCGAGATCGGCCTGGTTGTCAGTCCTGGGTTTCTTGCTGGGTTTTTGAATTTTTTCTTTTACAGGCGCCTTCCTCTTAGAAGTTTCTTTGATTATCTGCCCTTGGAGCAGTGATGATACCTTTGGGGCAGTAAGGCCGATAATTGACTCCAGAACAGTTCTTCCTGATGGAGCCAGGACCAGAGCATAAGATATTTTCTGCCCACTGTTGCTGACTGATGGCATTGGGGCATCAGGGACCTGGGGACTGATATTGTCGATGAGCTCTGTCAGATAAAACCTGGCCGATTGATAGAAGAGGTGAGTAGCCCACTCCTGCCACCATGATTGGAAGCTGATATGGATGAAGGTGCTCAACCACAATCGGTCGCAATCGCCCAAGTTTGGTGTTCTGATCTCCAAGGCTTTACTCATGATCAGGGCTGATGAGACTGTACCTCTGCTCTCTAGGAGCCGATGGAAGTGCAGGCTAATAGGAAGTTGGCCAAGCCCGCATTGTCTGGCAGCTACCATGGGGTTGTAAAACTCATATGACAAGCTGGTACTTCTGCCTTGAAACACACCTATTGGGAGCAGGCAAGGAGTGATGCCGATCATGAAGATTTCCCTCGAGACCATGTCATCATTTAGCTGACTCAGGGTCAGATCGGCAGGAAGCTCAAATTCAGAGTCCGAAGGATAGACAAACATGTCCATCTTGGCTGATGGAGGGCCAGTATAGAATCGGACGAACCAGGTGGATATTTCTTCGGTCAATTGATCTGCTCCAGGGTAAATTGAAGCTGCTTCTCCAAAGGACATACATCTCCTTGAGGAGGGATCTTCGTTGTCAGTATAGTCCGATGGGAAGGCCGAGTCTGATAATGGAGGCCGATCGACCATGATGTTGGTGTGGATTGTTAGCCAGAGTTGGATAAACCACCATGGACCTCCATGTGCCACTGTCCGTTTTAACATTAGATCTTGAGTGGCAGAGTAAAGCAGCCGATAGATAACTCCGAGGAGATATCGGCCAAGGGGAATATGTTTCTTTTCAACCAGGGCCTGAGCTAAATGTTGACAGTTCAAAGTGGGGCCACAGGTTGATCCACAAAAGACGAATCTTTCTAACCATAGAGTCAGAAAGACCACGTGCTCTCTCTCTGAGACAGATCCTTGTTCCATGACTTCAGATATATATCCAGACCAGCCTCCAATCTTCTTGGTCTTCAGCTTATGGCTGCTGTTAATAAGGAGGTTGAAGGAATTGATCTCAGAGTGTATATCCAATCCTATCAGCATCTTGACATCTATTAATGTTGGGGTCATCGGACCTTGCCAGAATAGGAAGGCATTTAGGGTGCTGGCCAGAAATAGGTGGCTGCTGACATAAGGGGTTCGTTCTTCTTGGTATCGGCCAAAGACAGAGTAATGAATTGGCCGATTCCTATTTCGTCCCAATGAATTTGCTTGGCCGCGGCAATCCTCTTGTACCAAGACCTGTAGCCATTGAGCTTTGATGGCCAAGATCTGAAAGTGTGCTTCCATGAAGAGGCATTGGGCTTTACTTGTTTAAAGGGAATTCTGTTCGTCTCTGCATTTATCAGCCAGGTTGGGTCAGAATTGCCCATGGGGCCCAGAAGGAACCGGTGTGATTTGTCATTGGTAGGGATTAAAATCTGGTTCTTGAAGACCTACGGCATATAAACAGTGATGAAAAATAAGACCCGGGGGGCAAGAGCAGAAACCCTAGTTTGAAAAAACTTGGCGGGAAAAATGAAAATGTGAACTTAGAGAGGATTGACTCACCATAGGGATATCGGAAGCGTAGAACGGCAAGGAAGCCATTGATGCTGTTGAAGAGGTCGTCGATGAGGGAGTCGATGCCGAAGAGATGTCGAGGAGTCACCGGAATCAAGAGGCACGAGTGGCTAATGAAGACCTGCGCAAGGAAATCGGCAGCGGAGGGCTGCGAATCTGGATCTGCACGGTTTTCAGACAAACCCTAGTGAAGAAGTCGATGGGTTCCTATTAACAGCGGATTTTCGTAATCGACCCGGAGAAGGAAGAGGAAACCGAAGCAGAGACAAAGAGCTAAGTTGGAGTTGAACCAGGTCTCGTATCGGACACGGTCAGCGTATCGGACTCAATGAGGCGCTGGCAGAAAGACTGTATCGGCCGATTCGGATTTGTATGGTTATCGGCCGATAGAGGTAAGAAGTTGGCAGAGTCAGCATGGGCTTGGTTTGGGCTTAAGATAAGCTTCAAGAAAGTTGCCAAATAGAGATAGAGCTCGGTTTTAGGCAATTGTATCTTGTAAATCAAGTAGGTTTAGATCTAATCTGTGGCAAAAGTCTGTCGTAAAGACTTGTTGTTTGTTAGAGATAACATCGTGTCCTATATGGACCCTATTGCAATCTCGGGTATAAATATCCCGATAGTTTGTACATAGAAACTCTCTCACAACTCAATACAAAAAATCAGTTTCAATCTACTTCGGCGCATCGCCAACCCTCGCAAGAGGTTGATTTCGATGAGTTCTTGCTTCCCGGAGCAGAGGTAAGAACTCGTTCCCGACGATCTACATCGTCGGGGCTAGCGTGTCGCTTTAGACACGTTAAGCCTCGATGATGTGATCATCGTTTATCATGTCTTGGGTAATCTTGACAGGCGTTTTAATTATGCTTCACCAGCGATTTACTCGTTTTAGGGTTCGTTGCCGGTGATGGTTTAATTATTATGCTTGGCTAGATTGTTCAGTGCATCTACCGTCCCCAAAAGCAATCGGTGACTTGATTTTCTTTATGTTAAGTCTTGAATCACACTTTGAGTTGTCATCGACCTTAGTCCTGTTTTGAGATCTAACACAAAGCCTGTTTTCGGTTGTAATTAAGGATAGCACTGGGGTTTCAACCAGTCTTACCTGATGCATATGATTATCACTAGATTCTTATATGTATCTGCCATCTGCATGAATGGATCGATGAATATAGATGCATCTGTTATAGACTAATCCTTTGGGTTTATTTGTGATGGACGTATTTGTATTGATTGGTTGGCTCATATAGATTTGTATTAGAGTTCTAGCTAGTGCAGTAATCTTTATCATCCTTTATCGGCCGATGCTGTTGATTGACATTAATATGCTAATGAAGGCCGATAAGCTTGGATTCATGCTTTAACCTTATCTTATCATGAGTAAGCTGATATAGCTTTGCCCTATCGGCTAGGCTATGACGATGTGTCATCGGTCTATCGGCCGATCGGCCATTGTCTTTTGACATGGTTTACTTGTTTCTTATTGATTGCAGATCAAATCAACTGGCACGCTCTGCGCACGACTAGGCAAGCCATTTGGACCTGCACTGGAGTAAAGCAGATCTCCCAGGCCGCTGTGGAAACGTGGAACCCGTTTGGTTGCAAGGCGGGTCAAAATTCTGCGCCAACACGCTTTTGGCACGCCCAGTGGGACCTCAAGAACGCAAGCTTTGCAATAGCAACAAGATCACCTCAATATGTCGAAGCAGGCCAAGATCTCCGAGGAGAACGTCGTCTCCATAACCGTCGACCAGCTCAACGCAGAACAAAAAGCCGAGATGGAGAAGCTGGTCGAGCAGTTCCAGAATATGTACTTGCAAACATATTCTAGGACTTGGTAAGGCACCTTGATCCAAAAGTCTAAGGTAGTAATGCCGAGTCCTGGAGATGGAGCTAGCACATCGGCGGCGGCACACAACCACGCCGTCAAGACCGAGGATACCGCGACGCCGACGTTGCAAGACAGAATTGACTCCGCAGTTCACTCTGCGCTAGTCAACCAGTCGGGGATCCTGGTGAACACATTGACCAATATGGTCAAGTCGATCCTAAACGGGTCGATCCACCAGTATAAGCCTCAGGGCCCGATTTTCTTGCCAGAAAATAAGTTCCCTGCCTATCGGACCCTGAGGAACGACCTAAGCACGGTTCAGACGACAGCACCGATGCCATCCTCATCGGCGCAACCAACAACCCTGCCGCTAGTCCTCACCAAGCAGGCAGGAGGAAGCCCTCAGCACATCATGGAGGAGCAATATGCTCAATGGACAAAGGGGAAGCAACCAGTGATCGAGCCGATGCAGCAAGTTCCTGTCAACCAGCCATCGGCCGGATAATCACAAGCCCCTGTGTTCAACAACCCTCCACCACAGGCTGCTTACAACACGCCACAAGGCTACCAGCAGCACACTACAGGGCAGTATGGCGCGCAGAACCTTGATCACCATTATCAGCCGTACTCCCCCAGGCAGTATCAAGCAGAGGGCTTGCAACAATCGTATCAGCAAGACCTCCCGCATCGGCCCGCAGGATACTGGGCTGATATGATAGCCGAAGTGATGCGAGATCAATTCAGCTTGAAGCCCAAGGAGAATTCTACGGTGTATCGGCACCCGTACCCTGAGGAATTTGACAGAGTGCCATTGCCAGGCCGATACAAGATCCTGGACTTCTCCAAATTTTTGGGGCAGGACAATGTCTCGACATATGAGCATGTGAGTCGATTCCTAGCACAGTGCAGGGAGGCATCGGCTATCGAGGCGTTGAGGGTGAGGTTTTTCCCTCTGTCCTTATCAGGGTCTGCATTTACATGGTTTTCATCCTTACCCTGCAATTCCATCAGGGGATGGATAGATCTTGAGAAACAGTTTCATAAATATTTCTACAATGGTGTGCAAGAGATGAAACTGTCCGATCTCACCGCCATTAGGCAACGAGTTGATGAATCGGTCCCAGAGTATATCCAAAGGTTTAGGGACATAAGAAACAGGTGTTACAGCCTCAGCTTGACCGATTCTCAATTGGCCGATTTGGCATTTCAAGGATTACTCGGGCCGATACGAGAAAGGTTCTCGTCACAGGAATTTGACAGTCTAGCTCAGCTAGCACAGAGGGTATCGGCCCACGAGCAACGATTCCAGGAGGCAAAGAAGTTTGCAAAAAAGATCAATACGATCTATCAGTATGCCTCTGACGATGATGATGAGGAAGATGTCGATGTCGACCTGGCCGAGTGGGCCCGGATGAAGAAGCCAACAGCCTACCAGTGGGCCAAAAAGGGCGATAAAAAGGACAAGTACGACTTTGACATCAACAAGGCCGATAAGATATTTGATCTACTGTTGCAAGAAAAGCAAATTCAGCTGTCAGTGGGTCACGTATTGCCATCGGCCGAAGAAATCAAGAAGAGAAGATATTGCAAGTGGCATAACTCTTATTCACACCATACCAATGAATGCAAGATCTTCAGACAACAAATCCAATCGGCCATCGTGCAAGGCAGAATCAAGATCGATGATGCTAAGAGGCCGATGAAGATAGAAGGACACCCGTTCCCAGTCAACATGGTGTGGGCGGACAGGGCTGACGACGGTGGCCATCGGACCAGCAAGCGACCTTATCAGACCTCTGAGGGCCTGATCAGAAAGTACCAGCGGAGGCAGGAAGAACAAGCTCAAGACTACACCGATCAAGACAACTCTTACGACCCACATTGGGAGTGCGAGTTTTTCCGGTTCTGCTGGAATGAGGGAATGAGGTTGCTATCCATCCAGGAGTGCCCTGCGTGCAATAACGCAAAAGACTCTTATCAGGGCAGCTCAAGCAGACAAGCGCATCGGCCGGCCAAGAAAAGAAAATCTGTGCATGAAAGGCTGGGGCCGATGCGCCAAGAGCAACAGATTGAAGCCGACGAGCAGATCCAGAACCTCCAATGGTGCCCAAGCAATGTATTCAGCAAGACACAAAAACGGCGGGTTCAGAGACTAAGAAGGAAGGAACAAATCCAAGAACAACAGGCGACAATAGCCCATCGTCTGGCCAAGACCAAGAAAGAGTGGAGGATAAAACCCACGGTGGTCACGGCCGATGAGGGCACCTCCGATACAGCTCGGGCATCTGCGGCTTCAAAAGGTAAAGGAGTGGCATCGGCGTCTGTTAATATGGTTTTTATACTGCCAGCAGAATACAGCGTGCAGGCGGCCGATGAAGCAATGGCCGACGACGAACAATCTTCGGCTAGACTACAGTTGTCACCAGACCAAGCCATATTCAACAAGCCAGCTGACGACAACCACAGGCACCTGCGGCCGTTATACATCAAGGGATTTATCAACGGGCGACCGATGACGAAGATGCTGGTCGATGGCGGCGCAGCGGTCAATTTGATGCCATACACAACCTTCAGGAAGCTTGGAAAAGTACCTGAAGACCTTATCAAGACCAACATGGTGTTAAAAGATTTTGGTGGCAACGCCTCTGAGGCGAAGAGGGTGCTCAACGTGGAACTCACTGTGGGCAGCAAGACGATACCCACAACCTTCTTCGTCTTCGATGGAAAGGGTTCCTACAGCTTGTTGTTGGGACGAGACTGGATCCACGCGAACTGTTGCGTACCTTCAACAATGCATCAATGTCTGATACAATGGCAAGGGGACCAGGTCGAGATCGTGCAGGCCGATCGGTCAGTACACGTGGCCAATGCCGATCTCGCAGTATGGGAGATGGAGGGAATCGATTGCTTGTCCAGGCGAGTCTGGGACGCCGATTTCCTCAAAGTAACTGATTGCGATATCGAGACGATTGAAGATCAAGACAAGCAGTTGCTTTAACAAAGATGTGCCATCCACTGTCCATGACGAACAAGCTAGTCCCTACACAGACGATACGGTGGATGAGTTAGATGGAAAAT
The DNA here is from genome assembly GCA_008326285.1 of Oryza officinalis. Lineage (NCBI taxonomy): Eukaryota > Viridiplantae > Streptophyta > Magnoliopsida > Poales > Poaceae > Oryza > Oryza officinalis. The sequence continues at coordinate 49,001,353 of BDMV01000006.1, forward strand.
TGGGACAAGGCTTTACGTCGGCCGATCAGCTCGAGGAAGTTGATATTGGAATAGGTGATAAGCCTAGGCCGACGTATGTAAGTGCAAACCTACCAAAGGAATATAAGAATAATTTGATAAATCTTTTGAAAGAGTTCGTAGATTGTTTTGTATGGGAATACCATGAGATGCCAGGACTAAGCCGATCAATCGTAGAACATCGGCTACCTATCAAACCAGGCTATCGGCCATTTAAACAAGCTCCTAGGAGATTTAAAGCCGATATGCATGAATCTATCAAGGCAGAGATAGCAAGACTTTACGACGCCAACTTTATCAGACCCTGCCGATATGCGGAGTGGGTTTCCAACATAGTTCCAGTGTTAAAGAAAAACGGCAAGCTTAGGGTATGCATCGACTTCAGAGATTTGAATAAAGTAACACCAAAAGATGAGTACCCTATGCCGCTGGCCGATCTGCTAGTAGATGCCGCGTCTGGACACAAAATCATCAGTTTCATGGATGGGAACGCAGGCTACAACCAGATTTTCATGGCTGAGGAAGATATCCACAAGACAGCCTTCCGGTGTCCGGGGGCAATCGGCCTGTACGAGTGGGTTGTTATGACTTTCGGCTTGAAAAACGCTGGAGCTACTTATCAGAGGGCTATGAATTACATTTTTCATGATCTTATCGGCTCGCTGATCGAGGTTTACATTGATGATGTCGTCGTGAAATCTAAAGAGTACGATATGCACTTGACCGATTTACGCAAGGTACTAGAAAGAGCAAGGAAATATGGTTTAAAGATGAACCCTAACAAGTGTGCCTTTGGCGTATCGGCTGGTCAGTTTCTGGGTTTCTTGGTCCATGAAAGAGGTATTGAGATCACGCAGAAGAATATTGATGCCATAAAAAATATCAAGCCTCCAACAAACAAAACCAAGTTACAATCTCTACTCGGGAAGATCAACTTCGTCCGGCGTTTCATATCAAACCTGTCAGGCAGAATAGAGCTATTCACTCCATTATTGAGGATAAAGGACGATGAAGAGTTTATATGGGGTGATAAGTAGCAGAAGGCGCTGGACGACATCAAGGAATATTTGAGCTCCCCATCAGTTCTAATCCCTCCACGGAAAGGGATTCCATTCAGGTTGTACTTATCGGCCGATGAGAAATCCATCGACTCAGTCTTGGTTCAAGACATTGACGGCAAGGAACGAGCTATTTTTTATCTCAGCAGGCGGTTGTTAGACGCCGAGACAAGGTACACGCCGGTGGAGAAATTATGTTTGTGCTTATATTTTTCATGTACTAAGTTAGGGCATTATTTACTTTCCAATCAATGCATTGTGGTCAGTAAGGCCAATGTGATGAAATACATGCTATCGGCCCCTGTTTTAAAAGGAAGAATTGGGAAGTGAATTTTTGCTCTAACAGAATTTGACCTCAGATATGAATCGGCCAAAGCAATCAAAGGACAAGCCCTGGCCGATTTCATTGTTCAACACTGAGACGATTCAGTCGCATATGCAGATATCGTACCATGGACGCTGTATTTTGATGGATCTGTCTGCCGACAAGGATGCGGTATCGGCCTGGTCATTATATCCCCTCGGGGGGCAAGCTTTGAGTTTGTTTTTACTATCAAGCCTTATTATACTAACAATCAAGCAGAGTATGAAGCGGTACTTAAAGGTTTGCAGTTATTACAAGAGGTCGAGGCCGATTCCGTCGAGATCATTGGTGATTCACAGTTGGTAATTAATCAACTTTCTGAAGAGTACGAATGCAATGATATTCTCAAAGTCTACAATGAAGAGTGCAAGGTGTTGCTCCAAGCATTCAAGATGGTGACGATGAGACATATACCCAGGAAGCAAAACTTCGAGGCCAATGATCTGGCTCAGGGGGCATCGGGATACAGGCCGATGGCTAAAGATGTTCCGATTCAGGTTGCTATCATGGATGCCGATGACTGGAGGTTTGATATCATTGAGTATTTGAGAAATCCTTCTCAATCGGCGTCACGACGAATGAAATACAAAGTATTGCAGTATGTCCGGTTAGATGATGATTTATATCATCGGACGATTGATGGTGTCTTGCTCAAGTGCCTAGGTCCTGAGGAGGCCAAAGTCGTCATGAGCGAGGTCCATGAAGGGATTTGTGGAACACATCAATCGGCCCATAAAATGAGATGGCTGTTGAAACGCATTGGATATTTTTGGCCAACAATGCTAGAGGATTGTTTCAAGTATTATAAAGGATGTCAAGATTGTCAGAAATTTGGAGCAATTCAGAGAGCACCGGCATCGGCTATGCATCCAATCATAAAGCCATGGTCGTTTCGTGGATGGGGAATAGATATGATCAGCCAGATCAACCCCCCATCAAGCAAGGGACACAAATATATCTTAGTGGCTACAGATTACTTCACAAAGTGGGTTGAGGCTGTTCCCTTTAAGAAGGTTGATTCCAAGGATGCGATTCAGTTTGTCAAGGAATATATCATATATCGGTTTGGGTTACCACAGACAATAACCACCGATCAGGGATCAATCTTCGTGTCCGATGAGTTCGTCCAGTTTACCGACAGCATGGGCATTAAATTACTAAATTCTTCTCCATATTACGCACAAGCTAATGGGCAGGCAGAGGCTTCTAATAAGACTTTAATCGAGCTGATCAAGAGAAAAATCGACGAACAGCTGAGACAATGGCACACGACGCTGGCCGACTCCCTTTGGGCATATCGGATGGCTTGTCATGGTGCGATTCAAGTGCCTCCGTATCAGTTGGTTTATGGACATGAAGCTGTGCTGCCATGGGAAACCAACATCGGCTCAAGAAGGATTGCTTTGCAAGACGACTTGACAGCCGATGAATACCATAATCTTATGGTTGATGAGTTAGATGACTTGGCACATGTCCGATCGTGGGCATTAGAGAAAATCAAACGAGATAAAGACAGAGTGGCTCGTCATTATAACAAAAAGGTCATTGCCAAGTCATTTGAGGAAGGGGATCTTATTTGGAAATTAATAATGCCGATTGGTTCCAGAGATAATAAATTCGGCAAGTGGTCACCTAATTGGGAAGGTCCTTTTCAGATTCATCGATGTGTTCCCCACAATGCTTATTTGCTTAAGGGGCTAGATGGTGAGATTTATGGACGAGCTCTTAACGGCAAATACTTAAAGAGATATTATCCAAGCATATGGATCGACTCATAATCGGCCCTCCAGCCGATTTATGATTACAGCCGATGTGCTATACATCGTCTTTAGATGGCCGATATTCATTATCGCCCTTAGTTCAAATTTTACAAAATGAGCCCTCATCTTCTAAAATTTGGGGGGCATATATACATCAAGCTTATGGGAGTTTTTCAAGGTTACGAAAAGTGGCTTAAGTTCATGGGCTTCAAATTTTATCGTGTTTAGACTGATCAAATTCGGCTAGAAGGGCTGATGAGATTAAGTAGTTCAAGTTCATGGATTTCAAATTTTTCAAACTGGGACTGATCATGTTCGGTTAATAGGCCGATGAAATCAATTACATTAAGAAGGTATCTGTTTACAAGAAGGACATGACATATATTACATTATCCTATGAAGTTTTCAATAGCTGCAATCGCCCTACGACGGATTTGATCAATATTCTCTATAACTTGGGCGTCATCGACCACCGACCCTGGGATTGGCTTTAAAGACTTACTCAGGGTTGCCAAGTATTTGGCCGATGCCTTCAGCTTCGCCGTCTGGTCTTCTATAGCTTTCGGCGATGCAGCTATCCCGGCCTGGACTTCTTGGATTTCCTTGCGAGTTGCTTCTAGCTTGGAGATGAGGTCTGTTTCGAGGCGTTGGAGTTCTTCAAGTCTGTTCTTCAAGACAATTGGCTCCACAGCTAGCTCATCTAATCTGGTCTTGTCAGAATTGACTTGAGCCTTGCTAGCAGATAAGGCCGATTCCAAGCTCTCACGTTCCCGCCTCTCCGCAGTCCTTTCTTTGGCCTTCTGAAGCTTGAAGCGGTATTGTTCCAGGAAGATGGCCGGTGTTAGGGTCTCCATTAGATCTTCGGGCAGTTGGTCTTGAATTTCTTGTACCCTGACTTTGATGGAAGTACAATCCTCCACCAAGAACTCCAGTGAAGATTCCAGACGATTGACGATATCGGACAGCCGGTCCTTCAATTCTTCAGGGATCGACACCTTGGCTGTCACGGGGGGCTCCTTGTCCTCATCGTCAAGAAACTGGCCGATATCAAAACAGAACATATCGGCTAGGTTCTGCAAATATCAGTACAGGTCAAGGTTAACCTAGTCAAGCAGGAATCGGCAAAGAGGATCAAGGTAATCGTGGTTACCTGTGTTGGAGCATCGATGGTGCTTGCATCGGCTTCCTTTTGCTGTGTGGAAGCAGTAGGCGAGGGAGTTGGTCGATGTAGTGCAGGTGATGGAGCCCTTGGCTGGAGAAAAGCGAGAAATTGGTGAACAGATCTATGATAGAAAGACAATGTAAAATCAACTCTTACCGAAGCAATCGGAGAGGGTGGTGGAGAAGGAGAAGGAGTCCTCAATCGGGCCTTGGCCTGTTGACGCCTTTGTAGGGTTGCCTTCTTGGTTCTTAAAGGGGCCGATTGAGTTCTCTCCTTGAGTATAGACGACGCAGCAGCCTGAAAAGGATATCAAATTATAGCATACCAATAAGAAGGGGATTGCGTGAAGACCAGTAAAAGAAATGTGTTAACCTTGCGGACTGCATGTCTAGTCTTTCTTGGTTGGGCAGCGCTGGCTTGGTCATCGGCTGATGGGATTATGGTGTTCTTGGCCAATGGTTTCTTGGCAGTCTCAGCCGACGAATCTTCTTCTTCAGATGTATCTCCAGCTGCTGCATCGACCTCTTCCTCCATCACTTGTTCATCAAGAAATTCTTCCATAGAGGGGTCTAGCTCTTCAAGATCGGCCTGGTCATCAGTTTTAGCCTTCTTGCTCGATTTTTGAGATTTTCCTTTGATTGGCGCTTTCCTCTTGGGATTTTCTTTGATCATCGGCCCTTGGAGTAGTGAAGATGCCTTTGGGGCGGTGAGGCCGATGATGGATTCCAGGATAGTTGATCCTGATGGAGCTACAGCTTGAGCATGACAAATTGTTTGGCCACTGTTGCTCACAGATGGGATCGGCTCGTCTGGGACTTGAGGGCTGATACCCTGGATGAGCTCTGTCACGTAGAATCTGGCCGATTGATGGAAAATGTGAGCAGCCCATTCTTGCCACCATGCCTGGAAGCTGATATGAACGAAGGCGCTCAGATGCAATCGGTCGCAGTCACCCAGGTTCGGGGTTCCGATTTCCAATGCTTTGCTCATGATCAACCCTGATGTTACTGTGCCCCTGCTCTCTAGGAGTCTATGAAAGTATAAATTAATGGGGAGTTGTCCAAGCCCGCATTGTCTAGCAGCTACCATGGGATTATAGAACTCATAAGACAGGCTGGTGCTTCTTCCTTGAAATATGCCTACTAGGAGCAGGCATGGGGTGATGCCGATCATGAATGATTCTCGGGATTCCATGTCATCATTTATTAGGTTCAACTGCAGATCGTCAGGGAGTTCAAAATCCTGGTCCGAGAGGTAAAGGCATATATCCATCTTAATTGATGGGGGTCCGGTGTAGAATCGGATGAACCAGGTAGACATGTCTTCGGCCGATTGATCCGCTCCAGGATAGACAGAGGCCGCCTCTCCAAAAGACATGCATCTTCTGGTTCTATAGTCCTCATGATCGGCATGCTTTGATGGAAAAAGGGAGTCCGATAGTGGAGGCCGATCAGCCATGGTGTTGGTATGAATGGTTAGCCAGAGCTGAATAAACCACCATGGTCCTCCGTGAGCCACAGTTTGCTTCAACATCAAGTCCTGAGTGGAGATATGGAGCAGCCGATAGACAGCTCCCAGTAGATATCGACCAAGGGGGATTTGCTTCTTGTCGACCAAAGCTTGAGCCAGATGTTGGCAATTGGTAGTAGGGCCACAGGTCGATCCACAGAAGACAAATCGTTCCAACCACAGTGTCAGGAAGGCCACATGTTCTCTCTCTGAGACTGACCCTTGTTCCATATGCTCAGAGATGTATCCAGACCAGCCTCCGATCTTCTTGGTTTTCAGTTTATGGCTGTTGTTTGCTAGGAGGCTGAAGGGGTTGATATCAGACTGAATATCTAGTCCTGTTATCATCTTGATATCGATCAGAGATGGGGTCATTGGACCTTGCTTGAACAAGAAAGCGTTCAAGGTGCTAGACCAGAAATAAGTGGCTGCTGACATGAGTGGCTCGTTTTTCTTGGTATCGGCCAAAGACAGAGTAATGCATTGGCCGATCCCTATCTCGTCCCAGTGGACCTGCTTGGCTGCAGCGATTCTCTTATGCCAGGTCCTGTACCCATTGAGCCTTGACGGCCAGGATCTGAAGGTGTGCTTCCATGAAGAGACATTGGGCTTGGCTTGCTTAAAGGGGACTCTGTCTGTCTCGACGTTTATCAGCCAAGTCGGGTCGCAGTCGCCCATGGGGCCTGGCAGGAAGCGGTGTGATTTGTCGTTGGTGGGGATCAAGATTTGGTTTTTGAAGACCTATGTCAGAAGAACAACGATGAAAAAATAAAGACCCGGGGGGCAAAAAGCTGAATCTTTAGTTCGAAGAAATCGGCAGGAAAGTGAAAATGTGGGTTCGGAAGGGATTAACTTACCGCAGGGATCTCGGAGGTGTAAAATGGGGCGGAAGCCATTGGTGTTGTTGAAGAGGTCGTCGTTGTGGGGGTTGATGCCGATGGAATGACGAGGGGTCGCCGGAGTTGAAGAACGCGAGTGATTGCTAAATCGGTGGCGGATAGTTGCGAATCTGGATCTGCGAGGTTTTTAGCACTACAACGGTAACCCTCATCTATGTCGGGCTGCAACCGACATCTGTGTCGGGTATGGCGTCCGACACAGCGCAAAGGTTAGTGATATGAGGAATCATCTCAAACGGGCATAAGTCCGTCACGAATGAAGCTATCTCAATCGGGCCTCAACTAATGCCCGTCACCGATAGCTTTGACCCAGACGACCAGTCAAACTATAGCCCGTCACGGATGACCTATCTCAATCGGGCTACAACTAGTGCCCGTCACGGATGTCTGTCTATCTCAATCGGGCCCCAACTATAGTCCGTCACGGTTGATATAACTCAATCGGGCTTTAACTTATAGCCCGTCACCGATGAGTATGATCACAAAAAAAATAAATATTGTTTTTTTGGCTAGCCTCAGGCCTGTGCTAGCCATGCCCGCTGCAAAATAACAGAAACAGAAATAATATACATCCCAGCATCCCCATTCACATATGCCATTCACAACATCCCCATTCACATATGCCATTCACATATATACATCCCAGCATCCCCATTCACATATGCCATTCACATATATTTCACAGAAATAACAAATATAATAAACATAAATATTACATAATAACATGTGTTCGACAATTCAAACAGTTCGTTAAAAAATATTCATCACTTACACCTGAACCCTAAACATTCCTTTAGGGTGAATAATTTCGCGGAGGATGAAGTCGGCAATCTCCTCACGAATGTCCTCAAAGCTGCTACGCGGATCCTCTGAAAATTTGTCCTACATGTACATAATTCGAAATTAGTCGAACGATCTTTACATACATATACATATATATATATATACTTCAATTTAGTTACAACATGTCAGGAATGAGACCACAAACCTCCAATTCAGCCAAAGTCTTCACCTTTTCTTTGCACAGAAGGCGCATGTTGTGGCAGACATGGAATCTGCACTGGTCGCCTATTTGTTGTTTGACTGGGAAGTCCTTCTTGTGGATAAGAGTGTCTTGTCCTGTCTTTCGAAGGCCTCCTTTTTGCACATATTGGCCCCACGCTTCATCTATTGCGAGTTGAATCGCGGTCCAATCGTACAGTTGCTTGTCAATTTTGGAGTTTAAGTAGTGGCATGTACTCCACTTAGGCGTTATTACCAATAGGATCCAATGTCCACTGCGGCATTAAATTAGTTAAGGTTAATACTAAAGCTAGACGTGTAATACAATGTATTTAGGGAGCACACTTACTATTGATTGTAGGCGCACATGATGTACTCCTTGTCTTGTCGGGCCCAGAAGGTGTCAAATAAGTAGTTTACCATTCCACTACGGTCCCCTTGAAGATTTGTGACATTGACTACCTGAGGATCAAGGAAGGCAACTTCCGGTGCATTCTTGAGACACCACTTCCAACTATACCTACACGCAAGCCAAACGCTCTTATAAGCATGTTACACGGATTGAGATGAATAATTTTCGTGAGCAAGAGTACTTACAAGGAGTAGCACTTGAGGAGGGTTGTGTCCACCGAGCGGAGCCTATAGAGGTCGAACAGATCCTTGAAGTCTATCACGATATAATTTGATGGCCCAAGGAACGGCGCTCTGGCGTGTTCGCCTATTATATCATTTTCTCTATTCTTCCTCCTCACGTTAGATTTCTCCATGTAGTACATGTGTAGCTCCTTGCAAGCGGTGCCCATCGTTGCTAGCACGTCGTCTCCAACCAATGGCATGCCTAGTTGGTAGGACGATGGAGGTACGGGCTTCCTATGTGTGACGGGCCCCTTGCTGAGATCTAACTTTGTTGGAGCAAGACGTGAGAGGTGCAGCTTTCCTTTTCCTCGCACCCCTGCAGCAGGTTTTTCGATAACTCTTCTCTGCGGGGAAGAATGCGCCTTCCTGCTCTTCTTCATGGGTGGGGGTTTGATGATCGCCGTGCTGTCGACCTCCATAGGCTCGCCCCCAAAGTCCGTGTCGTACTGCAACTGGACATCGTCAATTTCATGACGACCGGGAGCTGGAGGGGCTGAAGGAGCAGGGGTAGTTTGTACTATTAGACGACCGCTTGGTGCAGTGCTTGGCCTCGGGATCACCCTTATCTCAATGAGGTCCTTGGGCCATTGGATGAAGGTTCCATGAGCATTTCCAAGGGTTAGGACCTCGTCGTTCGGTGCCAGAGGGAGGGGGAAATGATCGAATTCGGGCTTCACTGAGTCAACTTGCACTTTCGCATAATCAGCCCTAAGTTGCGCCCTATGCACTCTTGTCTCCGGGGTCGGCTTGAAAGCAAGGCCCTCAGCTGCAGGAACAGAGAAGGTCGGCACCACCCTTACTGTCAGGGTGCAGCTAGTTGGTTCCTGCGATAGATTCATAAATATTGTTAGAATAGTACTTACCATATGGAATCGTTAAGAACTCAATGCGTACTATATTATCGTACCGTTATTTGGTCGACGGCGGCGGGGACCGATGACGGATCTTCCCCCGCCTCAGTTGATGCACAACTGCTGCGCCTCTGCGTGGGACTAGCTAAATCTTGTTGCGTAGCAGCAGCGGCAGCCACCGGGAGATGTTGCTCTTCTCGAATCTCTTGCCTGATACGAGCCCTCATCGATTCAAGCTTTTCGTCGAATTCAGAGCTCAATTCGGCTCTGACCTGCTCCCGGATCTGGGCGGCAAGGCGGGCATCTTTCTCCGCCTTCGTGACTGTCCGCTTCTTGTACTGCCACGCGTAGTCTGGAAATCCAAATTTCCATGGTACGTTTGCGCCAAGTCCCCTTGTCCGTCCACGGTGTTCCTTGTTGCCCAACGCTTTACTGAGGATGTCGTCCTCGCGTCTTTGAGAGCTGACCTCTTGCGAGGCTTCTTGGGAGGCAACCAACTCCTTCTGCAGTTCAATTGAGATCGGATTCAATGAAAAGTTCAGGCTGAAACAGTGCGAACAAATACTGAGATTAGGCACTTACTATATTATCGTACACTTGTTGATCTTGGGGATTTGGAAGCGAAACTGTCCCATCCTCATTCTTCTGGTACCTCGCCCGGGCCCAATTCCTTGCACGTGGGTGTGGGATATCGGCAAACACCAGCGGTGTGTTCGCTGCTGCTGCCGCTTCATCCTCCTCTTGCCATTCCTCTAGCTTCCCGACATATCCTGCGGTGCCTAGCCGGTGTGGGTGCACGTTCCTGGCCTGCAGTGCTCGAAAAGCTTCGCTTCTGGCCCGGGATTCTGGGGTCGACTTCTTCTCGTAGAATTGCTCCCAAGCTTCAGCCGTGATGAAGGGCCATTGCTCTGTTGGATCAGGGGTCGTCGGATTGAAGACAAACTCCGTGACCAGCCTGCTCTTGAAGTTCTTCCAAGCATTGCCCATAGTCTTCAAAGCAGCCCGCTTGAGACGGTCCTCGTCGGCTGCAGGATACTCGAAGCGTTCCTTGAATATGAGCCAAGCTGCGTTCTTCTCCGCTTCGGGCACATGCTTGATGTCATCAACAAGGATTGTGAAGTTTTCCCTCCCTAGGACACCGCACGTCGACCTAAACTTGGCTAGGACAGTCCGAGGACGCGTCGGCAGTCCAACCTGGTTCACCTCTGCTATGGTGTATCGTTCCTTAGGGATTTTGTTCCCTGTCCTACGACTCCGTGCCCTTGAGGACCCACTGGTTGTCGTCGACATTGGTTCACCTTGCTGAGACATCATCTAAATAACTTAGAAAATAACAAAGTTAATTTCACTACATACGGATAAAATAACCTAAAAATAGTGCCTAAGAGTAAAGTATTTTCATTAAATTAATTCAAAATCACTAAAATAACTAAGTGCCATCGTATCTAAATACGAATATCACTAAATACGGATAAAATAACCTACATTTCTTCTAAAATCACTAAAATAATCTAAAAGTAAAGTATTTTCGTTAAATTAATTCAAGATCACTAAAATAACCTAAAATTAAAGTATTTTCATTACTTTAATTCAAAATCACTAAAATCACTAAACTTAACTAAAATAACCTACATTTCACTAAAATCACTAAAATAACCTAAAAGTAAAGTATTTTCGTTAAATTAATTCAAGATCACTAAAATAACGTAAAAGTAAAGTATTTTCGTTAAATTAATTCAAAATCACTAAAATTAGTAAACTTAACTAAAATAACCTACATTTCCCCTAAAATCACTAAAATAATCTAAAAGTAAAGTATTTTCGTTAAATTAATTCAAAATCACTAAAATAACGTAAAAGCAAAGTATTTTCGTTAAATTAATTCAAAATCACTAAAATTAGTAAACTTAACTAAAATAACCTACATTTCCCCTAAAATCACTAAAATAATCTAAAAGTAAAGTATTTTCGTTAAATTAATTCAAAATCACTAAAATCATGTAAAATTAAAGTATTTTCATTAAATTAATTCAAAATCACTAAAATCACTAAACTAACCTAAAATCACTAAAATCAGTGAAATAACTAAAATCCCTAAAATCACTAAACTAACCTAAAATCACTAAAATCACTAAACTAACCTAAAATCACTAAAATCAGTGAAATAACTAACCGGCAGCGGCGTTGGCGGTCGAGCAGGCCGGCGGCAGCGCTTGCGGACGAGGAGGCCGGCGGCGGCTGTGGCGGACGAGGAGGCCGGCGGCGGCGACGCTTGCAAACGAGGAGGCCGGCGGCGGCGCTTGTGGACGAGGAGGCCGGCGGCGGCAGTGGCGGACGAGGAGGCCGGCGGCGGCGCTTGCGGACGAGGAGGCCGGCGGCGGCGGTGACGGACGAGGAGGCCGGCGGCGGCGGTGGCGGACGAGGCGACCGGCGACGGCGGTGGCGGACGACGAGACCGGCGGCGGCGCTTGCGGACGAGGAGGCCTCTGCTAGGGTTCTCTGACTTAGAAAAAATTTCGTTTGCTCAGTTCGCGGTGGCCTCTGCTAGGGTTCTGTGACTTAGAAAAATTTTCGATCCAGATCCAGATGAAGATGCAGTGTTCTGTGACATCTCAATCGGGCGTAAATAAAAGCCCGACACGGATGACTCATCCGTGACGGGCTCTAGTGTACGCCCGATAGAGATGACGTCTTCTCTATCGGGCCTACACTAGGGCCCGTAACGGATGATAGCATCCGTGTCGGGCCCTAATTTAAAGCCCGATAGAGATTACGACATCTCTATCGGACATTAAATTATGGCCCGTCACGGATGCTGTCATCCGAGACGGGCCGTAGTGCAGGCTCGATAGAGAAGACGTCATCTCTATCGGGCGTACACTAGAGCCCGTCACGGATGAGATTTGACTCCTGTTCATCATTGACCTGAACTTTAAATAAATAACAGCAAAAAAATACTTCACAATGAAAGTTCACAAATTTTTCATTACTCACAATAATTAACTTATTATCCCAAATAATTAAGTTAAGTACAATAATTCACTAAATTCGCAATAAAAATTATTACAAGTTGCACCAATTTACCTAAGCTTTTTTTACTAATACAAAATACTTCATGTGTACAACGGGTTGGGTCACAAGGTTATGCCTTCCGTATGATCTGATCGAGTATATGCCACAGGCTCTTGTGGATCATCGTCAAGGTCAATTTGAGGTCGTACATGAAGATTCTGGTTGTATTCTTCTTCGTCGACGACGTTGTCAACACCAACAATTCGGCGCTTGCCATCCCTCACGATGTGCATCTTCTTGTTCGCGGGGTCCTTTATGTAGAAAATTTGCTCGACCTGTTTCGCAAGTACGAATGGTTCGTCGGCGTATCCAACCTTGGATAGATCTACTAAAGTGAAGCCTTCCTTATCGACTTTAACACCAGTGCGTATATTGACCCAACGGCATCGAAACAAAGGAACCTTGAACTTCACGTAGTTCAGCTCCCAGATCTCCTCAATGCGGCCGTAGTATGTGTTCGACCCCACTTGATCCTGGAAGGCATCTATACGGACTCCGCTGTTTTGCACTGTGCTTTTGTCATCTTGCTGGACGGTGTAAAATGTATATCCATTAATATCGTATCCTTGCCATGTGTCTATGGCCCAACACGGTCCCATTCCCAACAAGTGTACAGTCTCATTTGGGATATCCGTCGAGATGGTGACACGATTCTTGAACCATGCGTTGAACCGAGAGTTATGTTCTCTATTAATCCACGTCTCAGATCGACCCGTGTTCTCCAGCCGGATTTTGGCTAAGTGCTCCTCAAAGTATGGGCTAACTTCTGCCATATGTTGTAGCACAGCAAAATGAGCCTGCCCGTATGAAGCTTGATTGGGCCTAAATCTTTTCCTCCCGATTGTGCCAGCACCTGACAACCTTCCTTCGTGACGAGACGCTGGAACTCCGATAGGCTCGGCTTCGGACATGTAATGCACGCAGAACTCAATGACCTCCTCGGTCGTGTAGCCTTCAATGATGCTCCCCTCCGGTTTTGCTCTGTTCCGAACGTATGCCTTCAGAACTCCCATGTACCTCTCGAACGGGTACATTTCTCTTAGAAAAGCCGGGCCACATAATTTTGTTTGCTTCACAAGATGAACAGGGAGATGAACCATGATATCAAAGAAAGACAGTGGAAAAAACATCTCCATGTGGCAGAGGGTATTGACAATATCGGTCTGCAACCCATCTAGATCTTCGGGATCTATAACTTTCTGTCCGATGGCATTGAAAAAGGCGCACAGACGTTGGATTGTATGACGGACTTTCGGTGGAAGAATGCCTCTGATAGCAACTGGCAAGATTTGTGTGATTAGCACGTGGCAATCGTGCGACTTCATTCCAACCAGTTTTAGGTCTTCCGATTTGACGTACTTACTAATCCTCGCTGAATAGCCCGATGGAACTTTAATATCTTTCAGGCATGATAACATTGCGATCTTCTCATCCTTCGACAGTGTGTGGCAAGCTGGAGGGAGGTACACTCTACCTGTCTCAGCATTTGTTACGGGCTGGAGTTCACTACGAATGTTCATTTCACTGAAATCAAGGCGCGCGTTCAACCCGTCCTTTGTTTTGCCGGGAATATTCAGCAGCAGGCCAACCAAACTCTCACACACATTCTTTTCTACATGCATGAGATCAATGCAATGACGGACCTCAAGATCTTTCCAGTAAGGTAATCGCCAAAATATTGACTTTTTCTTCCACATACCCTTGTCCTTTGCCTGACTACGTTTTCTTTTCTTCCCAAACTCGTTGGTAATGTCCTTGACCAAGTTGTGGACCTCATCTCCGGACAAATCCTTGGGAACAGGCTGAAGTTCTCTCTTACCGTTGAAAATATTCTTCTTCCTTCGAAATGCGTGACGTAGCGGGAGCCACCTCCTATGACCCATATAAACCATCTTTCGTGATTTCTTCAACCACCGGCTGCGTGTATGTTCCATGCAGTCGGAGCATGCTTTCTTTCCTTTCACGGTTTGGCCAGAAAGATTACCGAGGGCGGGATAGTCATTAATGGTGCAGAACAGTAGAACTCGTAGCTTGAAATTCTCCTGACCATATGCATCCCAAGTTTCCACACCTTCTTTCCAGAGCATCTCAAGATCGTCCATAACAGGCTCCAAGAACACATCGATATCATTGCCCGGTTGTTTCGGTCCTTGGATTAGCAAGCACAGCATAATATATTTTCTTTTAAAGCACAACCATGGCAGTAGGTTAAAGTTTGAAATAAGAACTGGCCAGGTGCTGTGAGTACTACTCATGTCTCCAAAAGGATTCATGCCATCTGTACACAGACATAGCCTCATGTTTCTGGGGTCGGCAGCAAAGTCTTTGTGTTTTCGATCGATATTCCTCCATTGAATCGAATCCGCTGGGTGTCTTAGCATACCGTCGTTCCTTCTCTCCGTGGCATGCCAACGTACTAAATTTGCCTCCTTGGGGTTTGCAAATATTCTTTTGAAATGATCAATGATAGGTAGATACCACACAACCTTCGCGGGACCACCCCGCTTTGATTTTTTTCCTTCGTCAGGACTTTTCTTACGCTTGTATCGAGAGACCTTGCATACAGGACAAGCATCTAACTCCGCATATTGCTTGTGGTACAATATGCAGTCGTTTGGACAAGCGTGAATTCTACGGACCTCTAACCCCAGGGGACACAAAACCTGCTTTGCTTCATATGTTGTCTCGGGCAATGTGTTCCCATCAGGCAGCATGGCCTTCAAAATTCCCAAAAGCTCTGTGAAACTCTTGTCTGTCCATCCACTACTTGCCTTTAGCTTCATTAGGTCCAAGGTAGCTGATAATTTGGTCTGCTTTGCTTTGCATCCGGCGTACAGAGGCATCTGCGAGTCACTGACCAACCTGCTGAACTTTACGGAATCTCTCTCGTTGTAAGCTGGATCCTCAACGTCACGTAACATGTCTTGCAGCAGATCATGATCAACATCAACCATTTCACCGCCTAGTGGAGAAGGTACAAACATGTCATGCTCATCTTCATCTTCCTGATTTTGCGCACCAGTACTGTTTGCAGCAGCATCACTTCCTGATTCCTGCTCTCCATGCTTAACCCAACATGTGTACCCTCCATGAATCCTCGTTGTATCAGATGAGCGTGTACGTCCATTCGGCTATCAAACATATTTTCATTCTTGCAATCTGCACATGGACAACACATGTAATCGCTGTTTCTTCTTTTCCTATCCTCCTCCGCGACGTTAATAAAATTTAATACCCCATTTCTATACTCTTGACTATGACGTTTCACAGATTTCGCATACATCCAACTTCGATCCATCTCTACAGAAATGAAAAAAGAATCAGAGAAACATCTTATAAGATAAATACTGCTAAATTCATAAGAATTGATGAATTTTCTAAATTAATGATTATTATTTGTTATTTACCTTTATGAATTTACTGTTTTCTTTGGGAAAAAAAAATTTCGCCCCCTCCAACCTCCCACCAGATTTGTGAATAGTGGGATACAGATACTCTGGCGGTTGCGGGTATTTATAGTGTGCACTAACTATCGGGCATATCAGGTATCTTTATCGGGCCTAAAAAAAAAGCCCGTCACAGAGGAGTGCCATCCGTGACGGGCTTTGTAGATATCTCAAACGGGCATCAAGATGGCGCCCGTCACAGATGATTGTCATCTGTGACGGGCTGCAATTACAGCCCGATGAGATATTTAAGGTTATCTCAATCGGGCCTTAATTCGGGGTCCGTCATAGATGATTGTCATCTGTGACGGGCTCCAACTACGGCCCGATTGAGATATTTAAGGCTATCTCAATCAGGCTCTAGTTTAGGCCCGTCATAGATATGTGTCATCCGTGACGGGCTTCAGTTCTATGCACATTTAACATGTCTCTCCGACCATATCTCAATCGGCCTCTTTTTAGGCCCGTTTGAGATGTTTTCTTTGTGACGGCCCGCAAAATCCAGTTATATTACAGCCCGTCACAGATGAGAGGATCTGCACTAGTGTAGACAAACCCTAACGAGGAAGTCGATGAGTTCTTCGGGGCTAATTCCGCCACATTATATAATGAAGCGGAATTGGGGGGCATGTGTTAACAGCGGATTTTCGTAATCGACCCAGAGAAGGAAGAGGAAACCGAAGCAGAGACAAAGAGCTAAGTTGGAGTTGAACCAGGTCTCGTATCGGACACGGTCAGCGTATCGGACTCAATGAGGCGCTGGCAGAAAGACTGTATCGGCCGATTCGGATTTGTATGGTTATCGGCCGATAGAGGTAAGAAGTTGGCAGAGTCAGCATGGGCTTGGTTTGGGCTTAAGATAAGCTTCAAGAAAGTTGCCAAATAGAGATAGAGCTCGGTTTTAGGCAATTGTATCTTGTAAATCAAGTAGGTTTAGATCTAATCTGTGGCAAAAGTCTGCCGTAAAGACTTGTTGTTTGTTAGAGATAAGATCGTGTCCTATATGGAGCCTGTTGCAATCTCAGGTATAAATATCCCGATAGTTTGTACATAGAAACTCTCTCACAACTCAATACAAAAAATCAGTTTCAATCTACTTCGGCGCATCGCCAACCCTCGCAAGAGGTTGATTTCGATGAGTTCTTGCTTCCCGGAGCAGAGGTAAGAACTCGTTCCCGACGATCTACATCGTCGGGGCTAGCGTGTCGCTTTAGACACGTTAAGCCTCGATGATGTGATCGTCGTTTATCATGTCTTGGGTAATCTTGACAGGCATTTTAATTTTGCTTCACCAGCAATTTACTCGTTTTAGGGTTCGTTGCCGGTGATGGTTTAATTATTATGCTTGGCTAGATTGTTCAGTGCATCTACCATCCCCAAAAGCAATCGGCGACTTGATTTTCTTTGTGTTAAGTCTTGAATCACACTTTGAGTTGTCATCGACCTTAGTCCTGTTTTGAGATCTAACACAAAGCCTGTTTTCGGTTGTAATTAAGGATAGCACTGGGGTTTCAGCCAGTCTTACCTGATGCATATGATTATCACTTGGTTCTTATATGTATCTGCCATCTGCATGAATGGATCGATGAATATAGATGCGTCTGTTATAGGCTAATCCTTTGGGTTTATTTGTGATGGACGTATTTGTATTGATTGGTTGGCTCATACAGATTTGTATTAGAGTTCTAGCTAGTGCAGTAATCTTTATCATCCTTTATCGGCCGATGCTGTTGATTGACATTAATATGCTAATGAAGGCCAATAAGCTTGGATTCATGCTTTAACCTTATCTTATCATGAGTAAGCTGATATAGCTTTGCCCTATCGGCTAGGCTATGACGATGTGTCATCGGTCTATCGGCCGATCGGCCATTGTCTTTTGACATGGTTTACTTGTTTCTTGTTGATTGCAGATCAAATCAACTGGCACGCTCTGCGCACGACTAGGCA
This sequence comes from Oryza officinalis, assembly GCA_008326285.1. Taxonomy (NCBI): domain Eukaryota; kingdom Viridiplantae; phylum Streptophyta; class Magnoliopsida; order Poales; family Poaceae; genus Oryza; species Oryza officinalis. Next base: position 49,019,080 of record BDMV01000006.1, read on the forward strand.
AGCCAATTGGACCTGCACTGGAGTAAAGTAGATCTCCCAGGCCGCCGTGGAAACGTGGAACCCGTTTGGTTGCAAGGCGGGTCGAAATTCTGCGCCAACAGTTCCTTGGAGCTAATTCCGCCACATTATATAATGAAGCGGAATTGGGGGGCATGTGTTAACAGTAGATTTTCGTAATCTACTCAGAGAGGGAAGAGAAAACCGATGCAGAGAAGAGGGGTCAAGTTGGAGTCGGACCAAGTCTCGTATCGGACTCAGCAAGCATATCTAACTGGAAGAAGCAATGGTAGAAAGGGTGTATCGGCCGATACGGACTCAATACGGCCATCAGCCGATAGAGGCAGAAAGTTGATAGAGTCAGCATGGGCTTGGTTTGGGCTCAAGATAAGCTTCAAGGAGATTGCCAAATAGAGATAAGGCTCGGTTTTAGGCAATTGTATCTTGTAAATTAAGTAAATTTAGATCTAATCTTTGGCAAGAGTCCACCATATGGACTTGTTTGTTAGTTAGAGATAAGATCGTGTCCTATACGGACCATGTTGTAATCTCAGGTATAAATATCCCGGTAGTCTGTACATAGAATCTCTCTCAATCAATTCAACACAATTCAATCTACTTCCGGCGCATCGCCAACCCTCGCAAGAGGTTAGCTTCTGACGAGTTCTAGCTTCCCTAGAGCAGAGGTAAGAACTCGTACCCGACGATCTACATCGTCGGGGCTAGCGTGTCGTTTTAGACACGTTAAGCCCTGGCGATGTAATCGTCATCTATAATGTTTTGGCTAATCTCGATGTGGTTTTCTAATTTTATTTCGCTAGCAATTAACTCGTTTTAGGGTTTATTGCCGACGATGGTTGAATTAGTTTGCTCGTTTAGATTATCTAAGGCATCCACCATCCCCAAAAGCGATCGACGGCTTGATTTTCTTTGTGTTAATTCTCGATCTACACTCTGAGTTGCTATCGACCTTAGTCGTGTTTCGAGGTTTAACTCAAAGTCTGTTTTCGATTGTAATTAAGGATAGCACCGGGGTTTCAGTTGGTCTTACCTAATGCATGTGATTATTTTATTTTTTTGCATGTATTTGCCACTTGTATGGGTAGATCGATAGATATAAGTGTATTTATTACAGATTGATCTCAGGGTTTTTTCTGTGATCAGTATGTTTATATTGGCCGATTGGCTTATACAAGTCTGCACTAGAGTATTAGCTAGTGTATTTATCTTTTATATATTCTTCATCGGCCAGTGTCATCTAATTAATATTCATATATTACTAAAGGCCGATGAGATTAGATCTGTATCTCATTCTTATTTCATTATTACTTCAAGTAGGCCGATACAGCTTTGCCCTATCGGCTAAGCCCTCACGATGCGACATCGGCCTATCGGCCGATCGGCCATTGTTGTCTAACATGGTTTACTTGTTTATTCTTGTTGATTGCAGATCAAATCAACTGGCACGCCCTACATGCACTTAGGCAAGCCATTGGACCTGCACTGGAGCTAAACAGATCTCCCAGGCTGCCGTGGAAACGTGGAACCCGTTTGGTTGCGAGGCGGGTCAAAATTCTACGCCAACAGCTTCAAAGCCATCGCATTTTATGGGCCGATTGATGTGTTCCACAAATTCCTTCGTGAACCTCGCTCATGACGACTTTGGCTTCTTCTGAACTCAAACACCTTAGCAAGACACCATCAATCGTCTGATAGTATAGATCATCATCGAGCAAGACATAATGTAGAACCTTATACTTCATCTTTCGTGACGCCGATTGAGAAGGATTTCTCAAATACTCGATGATAGCGAACCTCCAATCATCGGCGTCCACGGTAGCGACTTTAACCTCAACATCCTTCACCATCGGCCTGTATCCTGATGCTCCTTGAGTTAAATCATTGGCTTCGAAGTTTTGCTTCCAGGGTATATGCCTCATCGTCACAATCTTGAAAGCTTTTAACAATTCCTTGCACTCTTCATTGTAAACCCTTAGAATATCATTCCTGCACTCATACTCCCCAGAAACCTGATTAATCACCAACTGTGAATCACCAATAATTTCTACAGAATCGGCCTCGACTTCTTGCAATAACTGCAAACCCTTGAGAACAGCTTCGTATTCTGCTTGGTTGTTAGTATAATAAGGCTTGATAGTAAACGCAAACTCGAAACTTGCCCCCCGAGGGGATACGATGACTAGGCCGATACCGCATCCGTGTCTGCAAACAGATCCATCAAAATACAGTGTCCATGGCATAATATCTGAATATGTGATTGAATCCTCTCGATGTTGAACAATGAAATTGGCCAGGGCTTGTCCTTTGATCGCCTTTGCCGATTCATACCTGAGGTCAAACTCTGACAAGGCTAAAAACCACTTCCCAATTCTCTCTTTCAACAAAGGGGCCGATAGCATATATTTCATCACATCGGCCTTACTTACCACAATGCACTCGTTGGAAAGTAAATAATGCCTCAATTTAGTACATGAAAAATATAAGCATAAACATAACTTCTCCACTGGCGTGTACCTTGTTTCAGCGTCCAACAATCTTCTGCTGAGATAGAAAATAGCTCTTTCTTTGCCATCGATGTCCTGAACCAAAATAGAGCCGATAGACCTCTCATCGGCCGACAGGTACAATTTGAATGGAACTCCCTTCTATGGAAGAATTAAAACTGGCGAGGAACTCAGATATTCCTTGATATTGTCCAATGCCTTTTGCTGCTTATCACCCCATATAAATTCCTGATCATCTTTCAACTTCAATAATGGAGTGAATGGCTCTATCCTTCCTGACAGGTTTGATATAAAACATCGGACGAAGTTGATTTTCTCAATCAGAGACTGTAGCTTGGTCTTGTTCTCCGGAGGCTGGATCTTTTTTATGGCATCGATGTTCTTCTGTGTGATCTCGGTTCCTCTCTCGTGGACCAAGAAACCCAAAAACTGACTGGCCGATACACCAAAAGCACACTTGTTAGGATTCATCTTTAGACCATATTTTCTTGCTCTTTCCAGTACCTTGTGTAGATCGGTCAAATGATCATCATGCTCTTTTGACTTCACAACCACATCGTCAATGTAAACCTCAATCAGGGAACCGATAAGGTCGTGAAAAATATAATTCATTGCTCTCTGATAGGTGGCTCCAGCATTCTTTAGACCAAATGTCATGACGACCCACTCATATAGGCCGATTGCCCCCGGGCACCTGAAAGCCGTCTTGTGAATATCTTCTTCAGCCATGAAAATTTGGTTATAGCCTACATTTCCATCCATAAAACTGATAATCTTGTGTCCAGATGCAGCATCGGCTAGCAAATCTGCCATCGGCATAGGGTACTCATCCTTTGGTGTTGCTTTGTTTAAATCTCTGAAATCGATGCACACCCTGAGCTTGCCGTTCTTCTTCAACACTAATACTATATTGGAAACCCACTCCGCATATCAGCAGGGTCTGATAAAATTGGCATAGTAGAGCCTTGTAATTTCTGCCTTGATAGCTTCATACATATCGGCCTTATATCTCCTGGGAGCTTGTTTAAACGACTCATAGCCTGGTTTTATAGGTAGCCGATGTTCTACAATCGATTGGCTTAATCCTGGCATCTCATGATATTCCCATGCAAAACAATCCATGAATTCTTTCAAAAGATGTATCAATTTACTCTTATATTCCTTTGGTAGGTTGGCACTTACATACGTCGGCCTAGGCCTATCATCTATCCCTATTTCCACTTCCTCAAGTTCATCGGCCGACATGAAGCATTGTCCCAATTTCCCATCTAATTCATCCACCGCATCTTCTGTGTAGGGACTAACTTGTTAATCTTGGCTTGTGGATGTTATACCTTCGTTAAAGTAACTGCTTGTCTCCATCTTCGATCGGCTCGATATCACAATCAGTTACCTTCAGGAAATCGGCTTCCCAAATTCGTCCAGACAGGCAATCGATTCCTTCCATCTCCCAAACTGCAAGATCGGCACTGGCCACATGTACTGATCTGTTGGTCCGATAGGCATCGCTATCGGCCCTGTCAACCCACAATATGTTAACTGGGAACGGGTGTCCTTCAATCTTCATCAGCCTTTTGGCTTCATCAAACTTGATCCTACCCTGTTTGATGGCCGATTGTATCTGTTGTCGAAAGATTTTGCATTCATTTGTATGGTGAGAGTACATGTTGTGCCACTTGCAATATCTCCTTTTCTTTATCTCTTCAGCCGATGGCAACACATGACCTACTGGCAACTGTATCTGCTTCTCTTGCAGTAGTAAGTCAAATATCTTGTCGGCTTTGTTGATGTCGAAGTCGAATTTCTCTTCTTTATCACCCTTCTTAACCCATTGACATGTCGTTGGCTTCTTCATCTGGGCCCACTCTGCCAAATCGACCTTAGCATCATCATCTTCATCTTCATCGGAAGCGTACTGATAGATGTTGTTGACCTTCTTTGTGAATTTTCTTGCCTCCTGGAACCTTTGCTCATGGGCCGATACTTTCTGCGCTAGCTGAGCTAGACTTTCAAAATCTTGAGACGAGAACCTTTCTCGTATCGGCCCAAGTAGCCCTTGGAACGCCAAATCGGCCAGCTGGGAATCGGTCAAACTAAGGCTATAGCACCTGTTTCTAACATCCCTGAATCGTTGAATGTAATCCGGGACCGATTCGTCAACCCTCTGCCTGATGGCGGTAAGATCAGACAGCTTCATTTCTTGTACACCATTGAAGAAATATCGATGAAACTGTTTTTCCAGGTCTATCCATCCTCTGATAGAATTGTAGGGTAGAGAGGAAAACCAAGTGAATGCTGACCCTGACAAAGATAAGGGGAAAAATCTGACCCTCAACGCCTCCACGACCATTGCCTCACCACATTGAGCTAAAAATCGGCTGATATGTTCATACGTGGAGACATTGTCTTACCCTGCAAAGTTAGAAAAGTCGGGAATCTTGTATCGACTTGGCAATGGCACTCTGTCAAACTCCTCTGGGTATGGGTGCCGATACACTGTTGCATTCTCCTTGGGCTTTAAACCGAATTGATCACGCATCACTTCGGCTATCATATCGACCCAATGCCCTTGAGTGACTCCTACGGGCTGGTGCGGAAGTTCTTGGTGATAGAGCTGTTGAAAACCTTCCGGCTGATATTGCCTAGGGGAGTGTGGCTGAAAGTGATGATTCAAATTTGGCGCCTCATACTGCCCAGTGGAGTACTGCTGATAGCCTTGCGGCGCGTTGTAGGTAGCTACTTGTGGAGGATTGCTTGGTAAGGAGAATTGGGCTTGCCCGGCCGATGTTGGATTGGTAGAGGCTTGCTGTATCGACTCAACCATCGGCTGCTGCAAGGCTATTGGAGCTTGCCTCACCCTCGTCCATTGCGCCAATTGGTCCTCCGTGATGTGTTGAGGGCTTCCTCCCGCCTGTTTTGTCAAGACCAACGGCGCGATCGATACTGGCTAGGCCGATGGAGGTGGGATCGGCGCCGTCGGCTATGAAGCCGTACTCAGATCAGTCCTCAAGGTCCGATATGGAGGGAATTTGTTATCAAGCAGGAAGATCGGCCCTTGAGGCTTGTGCTGGTGAATAGAACCATCTAGTATCAACTTGACTACATTGGTCAACGTGTTCACCAGGACACCGGATTGGTTGATTAGTGCTGAGTGAACCGCAGAGTCGATGCGGTCCTGTAACGTCGGTGCAGCGCAGCGAGTATCATCTTCAGCCTTGACAGCTTGATCTTGGGCTGCTGCCGACGTGCTAGCTCCATCCCCAGGGCTCGGCATTATCACCTTGGATTTTTGAATGATGGTCCCTTGCCGAGTCCTGGAGTATGTCTGCAAGTACATGTTCTGGAACTACTCGATCAACTTCGCCATCTCGGCCTTTTGCTCCTCGTTGAGCTGATCGGCGATCACCGAGACAACATTTTCTTCTGAAATTTCGCTTTGCTTGGACATCTTGAAGTGAACTTGTTGACGGTGTGAAGTTTGTGTTCTTCTTTGTCCCACCGGGCGTGCCAAAAGCGTGTTGGCGTAGAATTTCGACCCGCCCTCGTGTTAAAGCGGGTTCCACGTTACCACGGCGGCTTGGGAGATCTGCTTAACTCCAGTGCAGGTCCAATGGCTTGCCTAGGTGTGTGTAGGGCGTGCCAGTTGATTTGATCTACAATCAACAAGAATAAACAAGTAAACCATGTTAGCAAACAATGGCCGATCGGCCAGTAGGCCGATGTCGCATCGTGGAGGCCCAGCCAATAAGGCAAGACTGTATCGGCCTACTTGAGGTTATAATGAAGTGAAAATAATATATAGATCTATCCTCATCGGCCTTCATCAATGTGTCTGTGTTAATTTGATGACATCGGCCGATGAAGGATATGGGAAGTAAATGCACTAGCTAATACTCTAGTGTAAACCTGTATGAACCAATCGGCCGATATAAATATACTGATCACAGAGAAATCCGGAGATCAATCTGTGACAAATATATTTATATCTGTCGATCCACTCATAAAAGTGGCAAATACATATAAAAACATAAAGTAATCACATGTATTAGGCAAGACCGGCTGCAACCACGGTACTATGCTTAATTACGATCGAAAACAGGATTTGAGTTAGATCTCGAAACACGACTAAGGTCGATAGCAACGCAAAGTATGAGTCGAGAATTAACACAAAGACCATCAAGCCGCCGATCGCTTTTGGGGATGGTAGATGCCTTGGATGATCTAGACAAACAAACTGATTCGACCATCGTCGGCAGCAAACCCTAAAACGAGTTTACCGCTTGCGAGATAGAATTGAGATGCCATGTCAAGATCATTCAAAACATGATAAACGACGATCACGTCGCCAGGGCTTAACGTGTCTAAAACGACACGCTAACCCCGACGACATAGATCGTCGAGTACGAGTTCTTACCTTTGCTTTGGGGAAGCAAGAACTCGCCGTGAATCAACCTCTTGCGAGGGTGGTGATGCGCCGAAAGTAGATTGAATTGTATGTTTTTGGTTGTTGAAATTGAGAGAGTTTCTAAGTACAAACTACCGGGATATTTATACCCGTGATTTACAACATTGTCCATATAGGACATGATTTTATCTATAACTAACAAACAAGTCCTTATGGCGGACTCTTGCCATAGATTAGATTGAAACTACTTTAACTTCCTAATTTAAGAGATACGATTGCCTAAAATTGAGCCTTATCTCTACTTGGCAATCTCCTTTGAAGCTTGACTCAGGCCCAAACCGAGCCCGCTCTGCCTCCATCGGCTTCCTGCTTCCATCAGCCAATAGCCACATTGAACCCACATCGGCCGATACAGTCCCTCTCCTGGCACTCCGCTTGGTCCGATGCACCGCTGAGTCCGATACAGGACTTGGTCCGATACTCGGCTTGGTTCAATAGCGTAATCGATCCGACTCGAACTGCTCCTTCTTCTCTGCGTCGGTTTTCTCCTTCTTCTCCGAGTAGATTGCGAAAATCTGATGTTAACAATGCCGCAGGAGAACAGCGAACCGCTTTCCCACAGAACCGTAAAACAGGTACCAGTCCCAGGATAACGATGTTGGTACCAGCGGTAACCATAGTAAAAAACCCCGGACCGGTCGTTGAACCGTCCAAGCTCCTGGTTCACCGGTTCACCGGTTGAACCGGTGGACCGGCGATTAAACCGCGGTTCATAGAGTATATGATTTCATGTTGTTTTTCCCACATCACAACACAAAAGCTAGCCTGGTGGTCTCTTCAGCAATACTAAAGCCTCACCACCTGGGTTCGAACCCCTCTCCTAGCATCATTTTTGCACATAAAAAAGAAGTTGGTTCCTTGGGCCTTCCTTGGCCCATGCTTTGACGCCATCAATTGGGCTGTGAATAGTCCTAAGGCAATGACCCGACCGGTTTCGATCGTTCCGGTTGAACGGGTTTTACAAGAAACCGCCCGGTTTGGCCGGTTCACACTGGTCTAATTGCATGAACGGTCCTGGTTGGAGTGGCTAGTTTCGATTTTTTTCGGTTGGACCGCCGGTCCGATCGGTTTTTTCTACTATTGCGGTAACATGATGAATCAATGCAAGATTTAAATAAATACAATATACCTTTTTGTTGCAGCTTCGGGTAATCCCTAAGTTGCAACCTCCAATCAGAGTCAGCAACAGCGAAACTTAGCGAAGCTAGGACACCAAATCCACCGGCAGTAGTTTGGGTTTAGGGACGAAACTCCAACCTTCATCTTCTTCCTGAACTTAAGCCAAGAGGAGAAAAACAACAACAATGGGGGATTGAGTACTTTCGTACTCAGCAAGCCACTAGGAAATGTGTACATGTGTATATGTGTTAACACCAGAATTTGATAAGCCCCGAAGTCCCCATCGGCCCAAGGTTCATATCGGCTTGAAACTAGTATCGGCCTAAAATTCTACAGCGGCCGATGGGGGTTTTCTTAAACCAATCACTAACAGCAGTCGGATTCTTGTTAGATTCGAGAAGATCTTATCCAGAGAAGACCGAGTTTGAGGAGGATGCGGCTTGTATCTATTAATTAGGAAGAATTTGTTAGTTTCCTTTTTACCTTTACGAAAGTGTTTAGTGTCCAATAAGGAATTTATCTGTTTCCTTTTATCTTTAGGAAAGTTTGAGTCGTATTCTGTTAGGATCTTTGTTAGCCTATGGGTATAAATATGAAAGCCCGAGGTTCATGTAATTTTTATCACACGATCAATACAACTTTGGCGCATCGCCACCTTTTTACTTTCGTCTTCTTTGGCCAGTTCATGCCCTTCCTACGAGGGGTAAGTCTCGTTATGGCTGTCTGCGCTGTCGGGGCTAGGGCTTCGACGTTCTGATCTCGACAACGTAAGCACCTACTATCATATATCTTAGTCAATCTGATTTAGCTTCTCGATTTCATCGTATCGGCCGAGATTCGTTTTAGGGTTTACGCCGGTATCGACCAAATCGCCTCGCTAGATTAGATTGGCTAAGGTATCCACCACCTTGAAAATCAGTCAAGGGCTTAATTATCTAGGTCTTGCGTTTCTTTTCATACTTAGTGCTACATCAATTCAATTTGATCTACTAAGTCATGATTAGAACCGTAATCTCTAGCCTGCTTGTTGGCTGCCAATAAGGGTTTCATCGGGGTTTCAGCCGATGAGTTATCTTAACGTTGCATCGGCCCACGAGTTTTATACATGGAGATTGGTCCTGACCGATGACAACAGAGTATTTATTACATATCTTTTGGATGTTGTGTCATCAGACCTCCGGCCGATGCGTGCTTCAATCTTCAGATCAATATTTCTTTTATCATATGATTGGTTTATGTTAAATTATCATGTTATCGTCAGCTGATCGTTTCTATATAGATGTTTGCTTAGTACACAGCCGATGGATTAAAACCCTAACTACATCGGCTGGCATCGGCATCGGCTGGAACTGCACCATCGGCCTACCGGCCGATCGGCTGTTTTTGCCCTATCGGCCTATCAGCTGATATCTTTGGCCATCGGCTTATCGGTCGATAGACCTTTTATTCTATTATTTTGTATATCTTGTCAGTGGCAGGATCAAACTGACTGGCACGCTCGCGCTTCATCAATTTTAGGACCTGCACTAGAGCTAAGCAGATCTCCTAGGCCTTCGTGTGTCCACGCGCCGGGTCCACATCGGCGGCACGATTTGGCGTCAACAATATGCAAGCTTCACATAAGGGCTAAGTTTGTATAACAAATCATTTTAAAACACTTTTCTTTTAAAGGTTTAAGTATAGGTTTTCAAAATAACTTTTCCTTCGGAGAAAGGAATCTCACCTCAATCCGTCCACGAGTTGCTTTGCAACGACTCGAGCGGGAAAGTCAAATTTTAGCATTTATAACACTTTCTCCTTTATTAGTTTCTTTTCACTTTCAAAACATAAACCAACATTCTCTCCAACAATCATCCGTTAACCAAGTCTCATGGTTAACAACTTCGGGTCCGGTCCTCTCGACCTGCCAACCCAAACTCGGCCATCTCGGCCCTTAAACCGGCCTTCTCGGTCCTATGGTGCCAAACGACACCCCAGGTCACACAGGCATGTTCCCAACCACGAAGGTTGGTCGTCCGTCACAAAGAGGGACTTTGGTAACGGTTCCCATCCCACGAACCAATTTATTAAAAAAGTTTTAAAAACAAATCTACGCTATGGGCATCACCTCACATTCGTCCTTGACCGTGGGCACGGCTGTTCGAATAGTTCAAATAAACCTCTGCAGAGACTGTACGCTTTTCCCACAAGACATGAAGCTTACACCGATACTGCCAGTACCGGAAGTTTGTGACAAAGCCTTTCCCTAACCAAACCATAAATGTCCCGTGTCACACAGATGGGTAGATTCTCTCCACCAAGCATCAGGACAGGCTCAGGCCCTCATCTACTCAGGCCCCACCGTATGGACCCCCGACACATCCCTACTGCAGGAGATTGCCGTAAACTTCACCATACCGGTACTCCTCACCTGCCAACATGCTAGATATCTGTGTTTTAGCTAGTTACTCATCTAGGAGCATCCCATTCTACCCATGTGGTCGTACTATGAGATGCTCGGATGTAAAACCCAAAGGAATCGGTCCTTATGTGCGACTACGAAACCAAACCACACAGGAGAGGATTCGCACCGCAAGTTTTCTCCCATAAAACCTTTTTATTTTCAAAGTCTCCGACTCCCCGAGTCGGGTTTTGTAAACCTTTTACAACCCAAGTTTTTTCACATCGATAACCATGTATAAACCTGATATAAGCAAAAGGTGCAGAAGGATACTTACGCCCAGAGAGCGCAAGTACCGAGGTACTGCTGTGGTGGAGCGACAATGGTTAAGTTTAACAAGTTTCTACGGAAAATAATGCAACTACATAGGTTGGTCTGTCGATCGTGTGCTCGTAGACCGATGGCCGATCAAAATAATTATGTACGCTAAACATGCAAGTTTGCAATCAACACATTTTATAAACTAGGATCAATATGATCGAAGAGTGGCTTGCCTTATTGTTGGTCTTCAAATCTTCGAGAAAATCCACGTCCGGTGCATCTCCAAAACGTCTACTACGCGATCGAAAAGAGAAAACATCCAAAACTTAATAAGGTAGATAGTAACTATTATAAACTAATTATGCCATTGGATAGATCACATTTTTAGAAAAAATATGGAAGTTGAATGGAGTCAATCGGACCTCCGGTTGGGGAGATACGAATTTTGGAAGATTAATTGATTTTCTGAAATATGGAAATAAATTTATTAAATTGAAAAGGAATATTCCCAAGAATATTTCTTGGCTGTGATGTTGAGAGGGAGGAAACATGGACTTCATTTTGGGAAGTCTTGGGCTTTAGCCCAGAGATGAGGTAGGGACTCAAATTAGACTTCTGGGGATTAGCTTGAGGTGTAGAGGGACACAAATTGAACTTTAGGGGGAAGGGGCTGGTGGGCTCGGCCTGAATTTTGTTGGAGAATGTACTATAGACTTTTACAGGTCCATTCTTGGGCTCGGCCAGAGGAAACAGGGGATGTGTTATAGACTTTTGGATAGATTATCAGGCCGATTGGCCCAATGATTGCGGGGGACGTTTAGTGGACTTCTTGTGGAGGACTTATGTGCTTGGCCCGACAACGAGAGGGAGGTGGTATAGACTTTCCCAAAGTCTTCGGTCAAATGGGGCCCACGGGAGAGAATAACGTGGGTCCCACTGGTGGGTCCCACCTCCTTTCTTTTTCTTTCTCTTTTTTTTCTTCTCTCCTTATCGCTTCCTTTCTTTCTCCTTCTCTCCTTCTTTCTCTCTCTCTTTTCTCTTCTTCTGCTGCTGCTTCCCGAGCGGAGGAGAAGGTGGAGCGCCGGCTGGGCGAGGGCGCGGCGAGGGTGGCGAAGCGGCGCGGCGTGCTGGCGCGGTGGCTGGGAGCGGCGGCGTCGGCTCGNGCGCGGCTTGCGTGCAGGCCGGCCACGGCGGCAGCGCGCGGCGCGCGGCTAGGTCGGTGGCGGCGCTGCTCGGCGAGCTCGGCCGGGGGTCGTGCCGGCCGAGGCGGCGCGTGCAGGCCGGGCGGCGGCGTGCGGCAGCGCCGCGGCCGGAAGGCGGCGCTAGGGCGGCGCGGCTTGCGCGCGGGCCGGCGGCGGCGTCGGCCGGGCAGCGACGCGCCGGGGGTCGCACCGGTGGTGGGGCGCGCAGGAGGCGGCGGCGGCGACTTGGCCGACGCCTGCGGCAGGGAGGAGGCCGGCCAAGGCGGCTCGGGACGAGCTGGCCACGGCATCGGCCGGGCGCGACGACGCGGCAAGCTCGGCAGGGGCGGCCCTGGCTTGGGCCGGATGGCGTCGGCCGCGGCTCGACCGAACGACGGCCGGGGAGGCGACTTGGGCAGCTCGGCTGGACGTCGGGTGGCTCGGCCGAACGATGGCGACGTTCGGCCTGTCAGGCGGCGACGACAGTGAGCGAAAAAGGGCAGCTTTTATAACCGTCGTGGTCGGCGGATGACGACGAAGGTGGCTCAGTCGAGTGGGGCTGACTGCCCTGCTTGGCTAACGTCATCGGCAGGGCAGCACAGGAGAGCGAGGGCGGTGGCCGGTGCTACACGGTGGACTCGATGTTTGCTTTCAGCGTGGAAGCGGTGGCCGGTGCTACACGGTGGACTCGACGTTTGCTTTCGGCGTGGAAGCATGGCTCATGGCAATGCCGGTGTTTGGGGTTGTTTTTAACCTTGGTGCAGGAGGGTGCAGGAGGAGTTGCTGGGCGGGACAAACTCGTTTCTATTTTCTCTTCTCCCTCCATAGTTTCTCTCTCCTGCTGTCTGCATTACTCAGGAGAGCTACCAAACTCTCATAAATGCAGAGTCAGAGCTGAGCTAGTGCCTGCTCGCTTGTTTTGACGTGATTAATGGGGTGTCAGGGGGAGACAGGGAAGACAGAGGAGAAAATGCATGCATGCTTGTATACTATTTTTGTCCGTGGCTGTGAATATGTTTTTTGGACTTATAAAAGGAACTGTATCTGGACTGGAAATTTTAATGATTTGTTTTGGATTTTTGGACAGATAGAGAATTTGTTTGGAGAGGTTTTGGCTTTGGAAAAATAGCTAGGAATGAATGGAACGAGTAGAGCTTTAAACAAAATAATTTAAAACGGATAAAAATTGGAGGAGTGATTTAGGACGCAATTCGGATTCCAAAATCCAAACGCGGGGATTTTATTTGGAAAAGAAAGATTAAAGGAAGAATTCGGTTTTTGCTGGTTTTGTCAGTGCGCGATTAAATCCAACGGAAATAAGGACCGTCGATACGTGCGTAGAAATATTGATTTTAATATGCACATGTATAGGAAATATTTGTCAGGTGGTCGATGTCTAAAAATAATATTTTTAGACTCTCTGAATGGAAAGGAGATTATTTGATGACACAGTTAAAAATCCCGAAATCAAAATTTCAACCGTATGAATTTTTGGAAAGGTTTAGGAAGGAAAATTCAGACTTCAAAAATCCGAATAATGAGAATTTAATTTTTGGGAGATGATATCATGATTTGGGTTCAGAAATGAATCAATTGAGATCTTTGGCACAAAATTCTAAATACACTCAAAGAACAAAAATTTTAAAACTAGGATTTTAATAAAATAGGTTTTTTTTCAAGGGGACGAAAATCGGGGCGTTACAGAGTACGATCCTATGGTAGCTTGAGAATCTCTTGTCCGTTTAATTGCTAGACAAGATTTACCCTTGAACTTTGATGAGTGCTGCATTTAAAAATTACATCAAAACTTCTCATAATCCTAGGTTTCAAGCTGTTAGTAGACAAACCACAACCCGTGATTTGAAAAATGTCTATGACAAAGGTTCTGAATTACTGAAGAAATTATTTAGTACATGCACATTTTCTGTTAGTGTCACCTCAGACATATGGAGTAGTAGGGCTAAAGAGGATTACCTTGATGTAGTCGTATATTTCGTTAATGATGACTAGCAAATGCAAAAAAGAGTTCTTGGGTTAAGGTTAATTGATGTCGCACATACTGGTGAAAATATAGCAGAGAGAATTCGAGAGGTTATTAATGAGTATAACCTTGCAGATAAAATCTTTGCTGTGACAATGGATAATGCATCTGCAAATTCTAGGACCATGGAAATTCTGCAGCCATTATTTTGTATTTATGCTCAATCATTTCTTTTGCATCAGCGTTGCGCCCAAGGAAAGTCTAGGTTGGCGCTCCATCTCGGCCGGCATTCTGCTCTCGAGAGGGTGTGGTCCTTGAGCAAACTAGTCATGTGCTGTGTTGCCCCAACGCAGGGGCGTTCGGTGAGGAGCTACGTGTTAACACCAGAATTTGGTAAGCCCCGAAGTCCCCATCGGCCCAAGGTTCATATCGGCTTGAAACTAGTATCGGCCTAAAATTCTACATCGGTCGATAGGGGTTTTCTTAAACCAATCACTAACAGCAGTCGGATTCTTGTTAGATTCGAGAAGATCTTATCCAGAGAAGACCGAGTTTGAGGAGGATGTGGCTTGTATCTATTAATTATGAAGAATTTGTTAGTTTCCTTTTTATCTTTAGGAAAGTGTGTTTAGTGTCCAATAAGGACTTTATCTATTTCCTTTTATCTTTAGGAAAGTTTGAGTCGTATTCTGTTAGGATCTTTGTTAGCCTATGGGTATAAATATGTAAGCCCGAGGTTCATGTAATTTTTATCACACGATCAATACAATTTCGGCGCATCGCCACCTTTTTACTTTCGTCTTCTTCGGCGAGTTCATGCCCTTCCTACGAGGGGTAAGTCTCGTTATGGCTGTCTGCGCTGTCGGGGCTAGGGCTTCGACGTTCTGATCTCGGCAACGTAAGCACCTACTATCATATATCTTAGTCAATCTGATTTAGCTTCTCGATTTCATCATATCGGCCGAGATTCGTTTTAGGGTTTACGCCGGTATCGACCAAATCACCTCGCTAGATTAGATTGGCTAAGGTATCCACAACCCTGAAAATCAGTCAAGGGCTTGATTGTCTAGGCCTTGCGTTTCTTTTCATACTTAGTGCTGCATCAGTTCAGTTTGATCTACTAAGTCGTGATTAGAACCGTAATCTCTAGCCTGCTTGTTGGCTGCTAATAAGGGTTTCATCGGGGTTTCAGCCGATGAGTTATCTTAACGTTGCATCGGCCCACGAGTTTTATACATGGAGATTGGTCCTGGCCGATGACAACAGAGTATTTACTACATATCTTTTGGATGTTGTGTCATCGGACCTTCGGCCGATGTATACTTCAATCTTCAGATCAATATTTATTTTATCATATGATTGGTTTATGCTATATTGCTATATTATCATGTTATCGTTGGCCGATCGTTTCTATATAGATGTTTGTTCAATACACAGCCTATGGATTAAAACCCTAACTACATCGGCTAGCATCGGCATCGGCTGGAACTGCACCATCGGCTTACCGGCCGATCGACTGTTTTTGCCCTATCAGCCTATCGGCTGATATCTTTGGCCATCGGCCTATCGGCCGATAGACCTTTTATTCCGTTATTTTGTATATCTTGTCAATGGCAGGATCAAACTGACTGGCATGCCCGCGCTTCATTAATTTTAGGACCTGCACTAGAGCTAAGCAGATCTCCCAGGCCTTCGTGTGTCCGCACGCTGGATCCTCATCGGCGGTACGGATTCGGTGTCAACACTACGGTCCGGTGGTTGACAATAAATCCACTTAGGTCTATGTTGCCGCGATATTGTTCTATGGAAGCGGGTGGGCTGCTTTTTAGTTTTAGAAGTTCGGCCCGGTTCTGCTTCAGCTTCTGGTTCAGCTTCCGCTTCTGGGAGATCAGACGGAGCTCGATTAGTTTCTGCTAGACAAGGAATAAAGAACATAACCAATACGGGGAACAAGAGAATATCGGACCATATCTGCTTTTGCGCCATGACAATCTCACTCGAATTACAGGGACCTACACATATTAGTACAGTATACCGGGGTCCCCGGCCAGAACCACACGTGCAAGTTTCCCTGCATGTGGCTCGTCCGTGCTTTTATCTGAGGCGCTGCCTGCGACTCTGCATGGGAGAAGAGGGCTGAACTGCAAACTTTCGTGTTCACAGCATTGCATTGTCTAAGGGAGTAGGGTGAGTAAGCAGCGCCTACCAAGCTAAGCTTTTGTCGAAAAGGCGTCACTGCTTCCTTTTCGGTGCTCGCCCTTGTGCATGCCATATTATTAATCTAATTGTTAAATCTGTGTTTAAGAGAGTGAATGTACACATCGATGCCGTTCGTCAAGCAATCACGTGGTTAACTGCTTCAAATCCACGGATTGCACAATGGAAAAGATATTGTCGTGCATCGGGTAAGCCCCCACGTAAGTTTTTAACCGATGCGGAACATCGGTGAAATGCCACTTATTTTATGTTAAAGGTTGTATTACCTTACCAGGAATTACTTACTGTTTTCCTTCAAACACGTAATGGCCTAAGAAACAGTGACGGCCTGCCAATACTGACTGACCATACCTGGCACATTGTCGAGAGGTTCAATCAATTTCTTGAAACATTTCATGACTATACTCTTCTTTTATCTCAAGTTTATTATCCAACAGCTAATTTAATTTTGCATAATATTAAATTGCCACTTTGTTGAAAGAGTATGAAAATGATGAATTTTTAATGCCCATAGTCTTTAGTTTGAAACAAAAATATCTTAAATATTGGAAAAACATCCCCATGTTGTATGCTTTTGTATTTATTCTTGATCCTAGGGAAAAATTACGTGGATTCCTCAATGTTCTTGAACTTATTGAAGATACTATTAATGTTGACTATTCTACCTATTATTCTAATGTTAAAACTAAATTCCATGAGGTATTTGGAAAGTATGAATTAAAATTTCAGGGAGTTAGCTTGCAAAGACCCCCACCTGCCCCTGCAGCAGGAAAGAAAAAATTACAGTGGAGCAGAATTTTGGATGGCTCATCTTCTAGCCATGGCGGTGGTAGCAGTTCGTCAGCTGCAAGTGGTGACGCTAGATCGCATGGTCCCGCTGAAGAGTTGTCCAACTATTTGGATAGCGACACCATCAGGCATGAATCATTAGACTTCAACGTACTCGGGTGGTGGAATGATCACAAGATGTCATATCCTGTGCTTTCAAAACTAGCACGGGATGTGTTGACGGTGCCCGTATCTTCGGTATCCTCCGAATCAGCCTTCAGTCTATGCGGAAGAATTATCGAGGACAGGAGAACAAGTCTGAGCAGCGATCACATAGAAATGCTACTAAGCGTCAAAGACTAGGAGCTAGCTGCAGAACATGCCCAATACACTGCTGACAACCAAGAATTGGCCACTCAGTTCGAAAACCTTTATTTAGATGACGAACAATTAGAGTAGCTAATTTTTATTTTTTAAGTATTGACCCGTAGGCTATACTCTTTTCTTTGTCATGGTTTTCTCAAATATGAGTTTTTACATGACAAAGTTTTTAACGAGGCAGCATGTACCATGTAAACATCAATAAAGGTCATTACTCTTTTTTCCCATATTTTTATAATATTTTTCTAAGGCTGCGTTCGGTACTACTACGAACCCAGATAAAAGATAAAGATATTCGTGGCACGCTTTTCAAACTGCTAAACGGTGTGTTTCGTGCAAAAATTTTCTATATGAAAGTTATTCTAAAATATCAGATAAATCTATTTTTCAAGTTTGTAATAATAAAAACTTAATTAATCACACGTTAATGTCACCTCGTTTTACGTGAAACACTTAATCTTCATCTTTATCTTTATCTTCAGGACTTTCAAACACCACCTAAGTCTAATTATTTTTTATTTTTCTCTAACTATCCATCAATTTTCCTTCAATTTTTCCCTTCTTCCCTCGGCAACTCGGCCGAGCCGCCCGCTCCTTGGCTGACCGGCTCGGCTTGGCGGCTCCCACGCCCTCCCGGCCGCCACGTGTCGGCTGCGCGCCAGGCGTCTCCCGCGGCGGTGGCAACGTGGCGCGTGGAGGCGTGGTCCCGCTCCCACCTAGCCGGCTCAAATTTTCGGCCGACGGGAGCATGTGCGTGGCCGCGTGACCTCCTGGGCCGATCGTGCCAACGTGCCAAGCACGGCCCATGGGCCACTGATGGGCCCGTGCTGGCACAGCACGGCACGACATCCCCTTGGGCCGTGCTTGGGCTGAGGGAACGGCACGTGGGCCGGCATGGCACGACCCGCTAAAGGAGTCGTGCCTAACGGGTCGTGCCTTAGCAGGCCGTGCCGTCGGCGTGCCCATGTCGTGCTAAGCTGAGCTGCCCATTTGGCCAGGTATAGGTGTAACCCATAGGTAGACATGGCATGGCTTGGCATATCGGTCGGGTCATGTTGGTCCAACTGATCTCGGGTCATGTTTGGTCGTGCTTGGGCCGGGCTAGATCGAACGGCCCATTTGATCATCTATAACACCTGCTGATCGTGGAAGAAGACGACGACGTCCGCATGCTCCTCCAATTAAGTCCAAGGCATTCGACCTCTATTGTGCGGCCATCAAGGGGTACTTCCTCCTCATGCTGATGCTGCTGCTGCATCTGAAAAGAAAATCTTAAGATTCTGGCTTCTATACTACTACCAATAGTAGATAGAATTGGAGACGGTTGATATTGGAGCTTGAGTGAATGATATTAGAGGTGCGCCGGCCATGGCCGTCTCAGGATTTGGGTGATGCTGCTTTGCACAGTCGCACAGCACAAGATGAGAGATACAGATATGGTCGTGGTCGTGGTCGTGATCGTGGCTTCCTTTCCTTTCCTTTCCTTCATCTCTAGAAGCACGCGTCTAGTGTTTGTTTGTGCAAGCCAATTAGTTCGAGAGGATACACGTCACCTCGCGTCGGATGCGACTGTGCTGGGCCGTGCTTGCATGGGCCAACCAAACCATTTCCTTGTCTATTTATTGGAATAAGTATATTTTAGCTCCCTTATCTCTTGCCCTCAACTAAAACCGGGTATAACGCCTCCCTCATCTTCGAAAACCGGTGCAAATCGACTCCCAAGACAGTATTGAGTCCGGTTTTAGCTTATGTGGCGTCCACGTGGCATCTTGACTAGGTCTTCATCCCACGTGACATCTATGTGACACTCACAGTAAAAAAATTAGGTGGGACCCATGTGGGGCCCACGTATCACCCTTCCCCCGTCTCTCTTTCATCTCCTCCTCATCTCTCACCTTCCATCGGCAACATAGCCTGGGCGGCGGCGGGCGGCGCGGGGGAGGATCTCACCGAGAGGTGCGTGTGGGGGAGAAGCTCGTCGGCCAGTCGCGCGTGGGAGAGTAGTCGTCGGCCGGCCGTGCATTGGGGAGGGAGCTCGCTGGGCAGCCGCGCGCTAGGGAGGGAGTTTGTCGGCCGACCGCGCGCGAGGAGGAGCTCCTGGCTGGCCATGTGCGGGGGAAGAAGTCTACGGCACCGTCGTGGGCGGGGTTCCCTCACCTCTCCCCACCTCCGCCTCTGTCCTTGGCGGTGTTGTCGACGTCCCACGCCCACGCCGCTTGGTGAGCTCAATGACGCCGCTCGCGCTGCTCCCCTCTATCTCCATCACGGGAGCCCCTCGCTGCTTGGGAGTAGGACCCCAAACTCCCCTATGCTGCTCCCCTTCATCCTCGGCCGACCTCGGTGCTGGGGCGCCATCCGAGAGGGGGGAGGAAGGGGTCGTGGAGGACGAGGCAGAGGCTGCACAGGCAAACTCCTCCACGTCGATGGTGACGACGGCCAGCGGGGACACGGGTGGGGATAGGGGGTGGCCCTCATGCTCCGTCCCGTAGTCGCCTTCGCCATCCACCAGAGAGAGAGGGTAACTGACACATGGGCCTGATATCTATTTTTATTGTTTTACTCACTAATATGTGGGTCCCATTTAAGTTTGTTTTTATTTTTTTCACATAAGCGCCATGTCGATGCCACATGAGATGAAGTCAACCCGTCACGTAAGTGCCACATAGGATGAAACCGCTATTAAAACCATCGAAGAACTTTATTTGCACTGGTTTTTGGAGATGGAGGAGACGTTATACCCAGTTTTACGGTTAAGGGATGCGATTCAGAGTAAGGAGGCAATATAGACTTATTCCCTATTTATTAGATGGGCTGGCTGGGATACAAAGGTCTAGGATTGCGGTGCCAGCGCGGCAGCAGCAAACCTCTCGTTCCGTTCCGTTCCCTTCTCTCTCACTCCTCCTGGCCTTGGCTGGCTCCACCGTGTCAATCCCTGCCCTGCCTGCTATCGTAGTCGTCGTCGTCCTCCTCCTTTTAACAGAAAAAAAAAAACAAGTCGTCGCCGCCGCCCCCGCCGCCGGGTGATGGCTCGTGCTCGTCGGAGCGCCGGCGGCGGCCTCCACTGCTGCCTGGCCTTCCTATTCAAGTTCCTAGCCTTCCTCCAGGCCTTCGCCGCCGTCTCCGCTCTACTCTACGCCGCCTGGATCCTCTTCCGTTGGGCGCGCCACCATCATCTCCACCTCCAACACCTACTCCCCGACCTCTGGTATACTATTTCTTCCGATCAGAGACAGATCGCCCCTTGGGTTGGGGTTGGGTCCTTCAATATAATTATAATTGCTCGCTCGTCTCCTCCTTACCCTTACCCTACCCTACGTCGGCGGTCACAGGTTCGTCTGCGCCCTCATGGCTGCCGGCCTCTTCTACTGCCTGCTTCTCCTCGCCGGATGCGTTGCTGCCGAGATCAACAGCCCCTGCTTCCTCTATTTCGTACTGCCTGCTTCTCTCTCTCTCTCTTCATATATCTACGGACATATAGATTTCCCTAACTCAAATTCTCTCTATCTGTCTCACTCTCTAGTACACCATCTTGGCTGTCCTCATGATGATTCTCGAAGCTGCTCTCGCCGCTGATTTATTCTTCAACAAACACTGGATCCAGGTAATTTCCTTTCCTTTCCTTTCCCTTCCCTTCTTTGAACCAGATGAAACCCCACGCGTTGCCACGGGAGTTTAGTATGATAATAGTAGAAATAACGTGTAATATAGCTAGACGACGTAACCTTATAGAATTTGTATTTTTTATTGATCATTGGAAAAGGCTATAAACCACTTAAGTTGATGTGGTTTATCATAATTTAAATACTATATAGATTGATAATCCAAAAGTAAAAGTAAGGTGATGTGTCTTCATGAGAAAAAAAAAGAGGGAAATAATTTGGACTATAGATTAATTATCTAAAGACTAGAGACAATTGAGGCGATGTGGTTTAATGAGAGAAGATAAAAAACATTAACTAAGTAGGGATGAAGTATATAGGATATTGTAGAAAACGATGGAGAGATATATGTTGAAATATTATGTAAATTATGTGGGATGATGATTTAACATGCTTGTATTTTAAAGTTTTAGAATATAATAAATTATAGATGATATAGCATGTTTATATGATGATTAAGATGTAATAATTGCTAATGGATGATGATATGACATCTTTGCATGTTGAGCTTTAGGATGTAGTGGGTTGTAACTTTATAGATAGTATAGATACCAACAACTCAACCATACCATACACAACTTATATCGCTTGCACAGGATTTGCCATATGACCGCACTGGAGAACTCGATAATCTACTTTCCTTCATCCAAACAAATCTCGACCTCTGCAAGTGGGCTGCTCTTGCTATTGTTGCTACACAGGTAAACTAACATAATCATCTTTTACTAGTATCAATTTACTTCACTCTTTCCATTTTACCCTCACAAAATCGAGTCATACCACCCTCATTTCTTTACACAGGCACTTTCACTTCTCCTGGCAACCATCTTACGAACCATTCTTTCTACCCCGACTGCCGACTATGACAGTGATGAAGATTTTGTGGTCATAAGGAGGCCACTTCTGGTTGCCCAAGGTGCTCCCGCTTATCTTCCTACCACCGCCGATACTAGAGGTTTCCATCCAGACCTATGGAGCTCAAGAATGAGACACAAGGTGACAACTCTGTAGTCTTTACACTCCAATGCCTATGTACATTTCTAATTTCAACTTTATCGCTTAAACTAGTATGCCTCTCTAGTTACTGAAAAAAAATTCAAATCTACGCCTTATATTTCTGCAACATTGTTCTCCATAGCAAACTGATATGTAGTCCCTGCAAGCATAACTTCTGTTGTTGGGTTTTAAATCTGCAAGATTATTTTTGTGAATTGTGAAACTTGCATATATCATATCAGCACCTGCTGTTACTCATAATCCTTGCCGTCTTGGTATCTTCTAGCTCTGGGATTTTTTACATTATTATAAAATGCATAGCTGATGTTGTATGTATGTTTAAGAGTCCTTTGTCCACAGGTATTTGATCAGGAACTGAGTGGTTTAGATTTGATCAATTTCTCATCATATCAATGTCTGCCTCTAGTCTAAAAGCTTCTCTTTTTTTTTTCATCTACTGTTATTGTCTGCTACTTTACTGGCCATGAGTAACACGAGATCTAGAACATAAATTTATTGTAGCACCATATTTCCTGTATCTCTATAGAGGAGCATTAGTCCCTTGACATCTATTAGCTGTGCAAGCAATTTGAAGACAAAGTGCTTAAGTTGTAAGTAATCTGTTTACAGATCTAGATTCACTATTAGCTTCAGGGCCATCTGATGAGAAGTTATGAGAGGATGGTTACATAGCCTTTGCTATTCATAGATGTCATATTGAGGGCATCAAATTCCGAGCTCAGTCCATGTGCCATTGTTGTTGTACAGTCAAATTAGTCGTTGGTAACTGCGTCCTCAGATGCAGAAGCAAGTTAACTGGCATATATTTTGTATCCGTAGTCTGCTGTCTTGCTGCAGCTTCTCAACCATGTACCATCCATCTGTTCTATTGCTAACTACGCAGCTCAAAATCACAGGGTTCCATAACAATAATTTACTGTTGCATTGAAAGTTATGCTGAAACTTCATTACAATCTTTAGCATTATGCATGACATAGTAAATAACCTGGCATTCCAATAGACTTGTATTTTCTGTTGGATGATACCAACTGAAGAGTAATCTTTCTTTGTAATAACTGCGATGTATTAGTAAATAATTAACATTTTCTTTTGGCCAGTATGGATTGAACTCAAGCACCTACACCTACAACACACTGGATCCAAATGCACCACCACCTCAGTAAGCAGCGTGTGACTGATGATGATGTTACAGATGATGAAGAAGCATGCCTTTGTCCCAAACACCTAGTACATACAAACACCATCTCTTCTAATCTTGTACTATCATTATTTGCATGGTTAGTAATTTTTCATTTCATGCCCTCTGGATTGTACATAGTTGCATATTTCATTGCATTGTAGTACTTTCATCTGTTGACATCTGCATATTTGTGTTTATCTGGGTGGTACATGTCAGAGCTCTGCATCTGTACCAAGTGTATTTGTGCAAGAGGGTGCAACATTGTTTAATAGTTGGGATTATCTCTTCTTTCTTCAAGATAAGCTGTTCAGTGGTCAGTGTAAAGGGGTATCATATATGCGAGATTCAGGCCTGGTACTCCAGAGTGGTATCTTAGAATTGAATCCTTGGATTTGTAATGTAACAACAGCTCGTAGCTTTGAATTTGTCATATCTAGTGAGTGTATACATATATAGTTTGGGGGCTGATTTGCCAGCAAATTCTATTGAAGTTATCTGCTCTTTTTTCGTCAATGTATAACTAATGTGTTAATAGAGGATAAACCAAGTCTATATGGACTCACGAACTTGGGAGCCAGTTCATGCTTTGGGGTTGTAGAGGTTACAAGAATTGTTGCGGTGTTGAGACTTGAAACCATTTGGATTTTTTTTTACACGGGTGCGTATATATCGACCTAGAAACTAATTACATGATAAAAGCTTGTGGTCAGAAGCTAATTATTTCCAGTGTTTATTTTCGTGTTACCGTATGACCATGTTGCAGTCGAATGCTACAAGCTTAATGTTCACATATTGAATCCAGCACAACACTGCCATGACCTAACAAGAAAGCAGAGATTTCTCTGGCAAGCTACAAATATTTGACTGAGTGAAGTACTTATGGTTCAAACCGCAATACATCCATTGACAGCACCAGACCATAATAAAAGAATAAAAGAATTGCCTTAAGAACTTTCATGTTAAAAATGAGATACCTAAAGCTGACAAGAGAATATTGATGTAAATATCATAACAGCCCTAGAAAATTACTACGTCTTCTAGCTGTTCGATGGAGAACCCTTTTGCTTTCTCTCCACGAGCTGTCAGTTTCGCTACGACAACGTAGAAGTTTTATTAAATCGACCCTTACATGGGTTTTCTCCCATTGGCTAATACCGTCGCACTGAATAGCCCCCACTCTTCCTGCTTGTTCACAAGATGCCGGAGGGGTGTGAGGTCCTGCTTCGGTCTTTGATCTAGAGATGGGGAAAAAAAGTCATATAGGAGATAACCAAGCCACATACATAGGATGAACCACGAAACATTAAATCATTTATAATGGGGGCACTTTTGTTTATCATGCGAATAATCATAAACATATCAGTACTGTTCGCCATCTGTTCCATCTCACAAGTAGCAGTGTTCCACTGCCAACAAGCAACACTGGATACAATTTTTTCTAGTCCAGCTGCCACCATTCTTTGGAATTT
This sequence comes from Oryza officinalis, assembly GCA_008326285.1. Classification (NCBI taxonomy): domain Eukaryota; kingdom Viridiplantae; phylum Streptophyta; class Magnoliopsida; order Poales; family Poaceae; genus Oryza; species Oryza officinalis. Next base: position 49,043,740 of record BDMV01000006.1, read on the forward strand.
ATTAATCCATTGCTCCAAGAGAACACATCTATACCGATACCTACATCTATAGATCAATCGCCAAACTTAAAGGGCAGAACGAGACGGAGCAAAACAATCGACATACCTATCTTCCTCATGGGCTAAGCATGGAAGTGATATATACTCTCCGCCATTATTAGGACGGCATGCAGGACAATAGAATGTTTCTGGAGGGGGTCCATGCAAATTGATACAATCAAAATGATACCATTCGTCACATTGATCACATGCGATCATGGCCCTGTTATCATATGGCTTACGGCAAATGCAATATAGAACACTGCGGTCTCGTAGTAACTGCGATGGAATTCTGTTAGTGTAAAAGAGAACCAACACAACACCCCAGCAATCATGAATCAAACAATGAACAGCATGTACCTTCAGTTCCTTCTCAACATGCACAGTAAGACTTTCGCCTTCAATAATAAGTCCATACACAAGGTCAAGGGCAAGCTTACCAGAATCAAGTGTAGTCTACAGGACAGTTTTAAGGTCAGCTTAGTTTCATTTTCATCCCAAGGAAACATGTAGCAAAAGAAGCTCGTATCTCACCTTTTCTGCTTTGGCCAGCCACTGCAGACTGGTTTCCTTTATTTTATTAATCTCCAACTTGAAGAAATCTTCACCACATATCTCTAAATTTGAACCCTGAAACATCAACGCATTAAAAGATATTTTATAGCAGACAGAACTAATTCAGAATTAAATTGACACTGCAGTCTGCAGGAAAAACAATATGGCAGTAAATGATGCACTATGCCAGGGCCAAAGATGTTCACGTTAAAAAAGGTATGACTTAGTCCTGAATAAACATTGTCATTAGATCAGAACCATAAATGACACAACACAATTTGTCTTCGCGGCAGTCTCAGCGGAACTGTTATTCTCTATGTCTTAGTTGTCCACTTTAGTACCACACTATGATCACGAAGCACCTAACATGTTGTGGCTGTGGAGGGAGCCCCACATATCGGCTGCTCCATTCATTATTGAATACCCAAGTGAATGGCCTAACAATACGTTTTTTTGTATTATACACCACCTGTATTACCTCATTATCAAGCATCAGTACTTGTTGGATTGATATCTTTTTTCCACCACACAAGAGAATATGTATTCGTTTCTTCCAGGAATATCTGCTGAACATTGACTCCATTCTGCAACTGATCTGGTGATCATATAAGCCAGCAGCCGATGTTGCCTACAAAAAGAATGGCAAAGATGTACTGAACAACAATAGCACATTCCCATTTCCCATCATCTTACAGGGAACACCTATGGTGCATGATTACTTGTCAAAAGCAGTGATAAGACGGGTGATGATCACCTTTAGAGCAACCAAAAGAGATCTGTGCATGACACTGAGATCTTCTCCATGGTAAGAGTCTGCCTCATGCAATATTTGCATAAGGTAGGACTTAAATTTATGAGCTTTGTCAGCAATTTCTTCTAATAAATCCAACTCCTCAATCCTGTGAAAGAAAAAAAAAGGTTTTCATCAACCAGAATAAGGAAGGGAATTATTTCTTAAATTTTTATTTTAAATTACCCTGAATAGAAACCCTTGGCAAAAGAGCAGAGCCCGATAAGTGCAGGAAGTGCTGGACGATTCCCTTTCGATATCTGTTACATTTAAAATCATTACCATACTATAGCCCTAATCATTGCCTTCATCAGATTTATAACAAATAGTTACCTTCTCCTGTAGTCTATTCTGTAATGGGTCCCCACTTTCTAAATGAAAACAAAAAGGACAGGTCCATTCATGTGTCACTTGTGTAGAAGCAAGCGGTGGTTCGATACAGGAGCTATGATACCTGCTTAATCAATCATTGAGTCACCAGGCAATAAAAAATTGTGAAAACAAATGAAACAAAATAGCATGTGATGCTAAGAATAAATAGAGAGAGTTTCACTGGATTATTCAGCTCCCTTGACTTTATACTAGCATACATCTTTAAATGGGTTTTTTGAACAGAATGACAAGGGAATTGTAATAAGCATAAGCAGAATATTCTACTTTTGGATATTCAAGCTATGGAAGATCAATCCAGGCACATGTATCTTACCTGTCTTGACATATCATACATCTAGAGGTAATATGATCTCCCACATCACAAGAGCAGATGGCACACAATCCTTTCTGGTTATAGTCAGAATATAACATACAAGCATTGCCCATTGATCCTCTAATCTGAGAAAACGAAATCCAAACAGTCAAATAATTTGCCAAGAATTGAGACAGAGCAAACCTTAAAACAGAAACCAACCTTCAGAAGTGCAGAGAGCAAAGAATCACTGTTATTGCCATCAGGAAACAGAGTACAGAGGCAATGAGTAAGCCACTCCTCGATCTTTTTAATCTCAGCAACCACCTTATCCATCTCAGTACAATCGAATGCCACAGACTGACCACTGACCTATAAAGGTTGGAGCATCATGAGGTAAGCACAAAGATATCCAAGTACAATAGAAGGAAAGTTCCAAAGCTAAGCAAATAGCCGTAAGCCACAAAATTGCAGCTATGTTTCAAAAACATTTGCTTCATGTAAATGTTACAGAGGTAACAAAGCACGACGCATATGGAATTCAGTATGTTGATACAAATTAATGCAAATAACATACTCTCAAGCTTAATAGTCCATCCCAAGACTGGTGATCGGGAAACATGAAGAAAGCATTGCATTGTTCTGCCCATGAACTGGAAGGAAGGAAGCTATGTTAAATGTTAGTATAGTCTGTCAATAATTTCAAATATATCTGCAGTAGTGTAGTTCAACTTCGATATAACAACAAAAGTACTCAATATTCATGCTTATGCCCATGTATAAGGCTGAAATGTTTAGCATAAGCATTTGGGTAGGGATAATTTACTTGTGCTTGTTGATAGCATCCTCAAGTTTGGCAATCATCATAGGATAAGGAACCGCAATTTCCTGTGACAGGCAAAATATAATGCAATTGAAACCAAAGACCTGATCACCTGAACAAGTGCATGGAAAATGAGACAGATCAGTTTGAACTTTGAAATACTTGCCTTATACTCCGCTAAAATATTTTCAACATTTAACAATCTGGATTTTTCAGACATTTCTGAATCAGGAAGAAACATAAGTGCTTTTCTTAGCCAAGATGATCCCCTCATCAATAGTTCAGCTAAGGAACAATCCGCCGATGAGGCAGGAAGGTTGACAGCTTGTTGAATTAATTTTTCAGCATCCTGAAAGGTCAATATTATTTGTTTACACAAGGGAATATAAAACTTTATGCTCTTGCATGTCCAGCAACACCAACATGCTTTACATGACACTGAAGGTATACAACGAAAAACTATCATGTGAAGACAACAAATGATACAAAATTTACCATACAATTTAACTAGAAAGGTCAAGTGTGGATCATCGAGGTGTGCATATAGAAAATAGAACTCACTCAATACTATGATAAGGCAGTGACCTTAACCTCTAAGAAACGCAACACTGAGGACATGTCAGAATGAACACTTCCAAAAGGAACAGTACAGGCATAAAAATAGACATCACACAAACAATCTAATGGTAGCCTACTATAAATTTCAAGCAAATAACCAATTCAAATGGTAGGTGCAAAGAGTAATAGTTTGAATGGCGACACCATGCATGAGAAGAACAATCACCTGCAACAAAGGAGTCACACCGCAGAAAGACAATGCATTCAATATCCATCCAAGTGTGAAAAAGGAATCCTTCAGCTCATGAAGAACCTTAAATTCAAAACCGAGAGATAGTCCTTTTTCTATTTCTGCATTAATTTTATCTTGCAGCTCCTCTAGTTTTCTTTTAAGTGGGTCAACAGTAGAGTCGATTACATTCAAATCCAGTAAGGTTCTTGAACTGTATATCAGACTTAGTGAATTATGCTCCCATTCTATGACATTGTTGAGAACAGAATTAATTGCAGAAGTGTCAAGAATGACTTTCATACTTGCAGGCTGTCTGATTAAATCCTGTGAATCCATGAAGAACAAGAGTTATCTAAATATTTATAGGTACTATAAATAATTAAACATATTACTGAACCATATGTATTAACCTTTAGGTCATCAACTTTAAGAAAACCTCCAGATGCAGGTTTATAGTGACTTCTAGGCCTCAGATAGGCCTGACATTTGTCCATCCACAACTTAGCAGTAGCAACCTCTGCTTTCATATCCAGTTCAGATGGAAGGATGACATGTATGTTCTCTGAGCACCTGAAATTGGATGATTCAATAGGAAAAATCATCTGATTCAATAGCATAAGAATATAGATCTCCATGAACCCTTACAGAATATGGTCTTCAAACTCAGGGAGAGCAGCTGAGTGCTCAAGAATAAAGCTAGCCTTCTCTTCCCAAGTGATGGCAGCTTTGAGCTTATGGGACAGATCAACAAATGGTTGCTCCTCTTCAATGGTTAATCTGGCAAACAATAAAACTGAGACAAAGCAAAATATCATTCTATACAGTATAGTACGAAGGACAAACCAATTGAACTTACATGGAAGCTTCTTTCAGAACTTCTTTGACCACCTCCATAGATGTTCGTGTTGCAAGAGCCTGTTACATGCTTGGATGTTATATGATCAATACAGCAACTAATCATTAAAAAGGATGTTCGCCATGAACAATGCCTTAAAAAATACCAAATATCGTTATTTATGTGACAGAAAAATAAATGGTATTACAACTTCCCTAGCTAGGATCTGACAACATATTTATGACCTTTGGACTCCAGCATAACAAGTGGATTCTAGTTTGAATTTTTGGTCAAGTTTTATCCTTATCTGTGATTCATTTTTAATAGTTTGAGGCTGCTATACGCTGAGAATTTTTGTAGTGTGCACTCATCAGGCAGGAGCTACATATTCCAAAGTTTGTAAAAATCAACGTCAGTCTGATAATGTGATATGCAGAATTCTAGATGTCTGCTAAAGAAGTAAAGATATAGCTTTGTCAAGGAACAAACCATATCGCGTGTGTTATTACTCCCATGTAAAATGTCTAAAAAACATACCTCGGATGCTTGTTTCCTGCAGAAGGATTTCTTTAGCTCTTCCTCAACAATGGGAAATTCCTCAACTGTGTAGAAGAACATTCTCGTTAACAATAATCCAACGTTTCCAGTACAACAATCACCGTAAAGAGAAAAACAAATTACACAACATGCCTTTTACTCCTAGTGATTCTCCATCCTTCAGAATGCCTGTCAACTCCTCAACAATGTTGTAATAATCATTCCTTTCAAGAAGTTTGCCGACTATGTTATTAGCATGATTGACCCACGAGCAAGCACCTGAATACCGTTGCTTAAGAATGTTCAGCTCTGGAATACTGAAGTTGGCACCATCCACCACAAGAAGGAAGCTCTCCAACTCCTGGAGTAGTTGCCACGGAAGACTGTTTAAATTTAAATTTAGTAAAACAAAGGAGGGGAGGTGTGGCAACCTTAAGGCTGGGGGGGTCTTGGAGGTAGGATCGACAACGTATTCTCCATGCTTCAGCTTCTTTCCACAGCTCAGAAACAAGATTAGTTTCTGGAACTAACACTCGAAGGCACACCATCTATCAAGATGAAGATATTATCAAACGGTCACCAATAGAGTGACAATTTGTGCAGAAATGCATGAAGGGCAGAGTGAATCAGGTTAACTTTAAAATGGAAGCTGAAAGATAATTTCATGGGAAAAACAAACCTCAGATTTAAGTTCATTTAGGAAATCTATGTCGACGATGCCCCGTTTATTCTGTTCAAGGCAATCACATGCTTTCTTCAACCAGGACTGCAGCACAGATGAAAAATGCAAATACCCAATAGTTAAGGAACAAAAATGTTAACAAAAAACACGTCCATTAGAAATTTAAAATGGAAGAAAAACTTGACTAGCATGGAACAGCAATCAGAACAGTTTTTTTCGTCCATTGGCATAGAGTCCACACCTTTGCAGAAGAAATCTCACAAGACAATGCTGGTGTTTCTGTTAGTTCAACCGGGAACTCTAAAGCCCTAGAGTACAGTGTTTCCAAGTAATCAACCTAAACATATCAGTAAAGAAACATCTGTCAACATATCCACAAAACACACAAAACAGAAGGTGGAAGAATTTTTTTTAAATCATACTGTATCTTTTTTGTTTCTTTCTTTCTTACATGTTCCCACTTTTAGTTAGTTTTGAAAAAAAAAATGTTCTGATTAAAACTAACAATAGCTGGAAATAAGTTTACCTTTGAGCGAGATGATAATGCATTGTTTATCTCATTAATCATTATTTCTCCTTTGTCCACATATACCTTCAACAGAAAAAAGGGAAGGGGGATCAACACAACATAATAAACTTTAGTGTCTTTCAATAAGGCCAACAAGAGTTCTAGGTTTTACATACCTGTAATTGTGCAAGACTTGGTTCATAACATGGTTTACATCTTACAGCAGCTAATTCTTTGATTTCCATATAATTTACTTTCTCAGAACAATTATCTTCACAATGAAGAAAGCCATCAATTTTGGAGAGGCATTTTCTAACGCTGGAAGCCCATTTCCTACCTTCTATTAATTTTGCTGACATGTTCCGCACCTAAGAAGCACACAGTACCACATTTAATACAAGACATTCAATTGTTGAAGACTGGTAGGCAAGTCACAGCATGCTCGGTAGAAGAAACATACAGAATCCATATTATGATCACCCCAAAGAAATTGTTCAGCATCTTCTAAGGCAGTGGCATATGCAGTATCTAAAAATGGCATATGGAGAATATGGTCAGCTTTTGAAAGCCAGTCTTCTGCAAGTTGTGTATATGACATATACTGATCTTTGTCCTGGAAATGAGCAGATAAAACACCCTATCAAAGGCAGATAAGGAAACTAAGGCATTGATAATCAAGGTGGTGTTAACAAGAACAAGATCTGGGACATAACAACACGCAGTTTCCTATTCACAGAATCAGATGGTCATGAAATCAAAGGGAAGGAACCAATACAATACCAAAATTTAAGGAAGTGAGCAAATCATCCCATGCATTTATGGATAAGCAAAATAAAACATTTAAAACAGATAATGTAATAGATAAAACAGTAAACTAAAGTCAATAACGGACCTTTCTCATTGGGAAAAAAACATCACTATGTAAAAGGGAGTTCTGCTTAACATTCTCCCTTGGTAGATTAGCCTTTGAGACCTCACAAACTAAATCACCCAACTCTGCAAGGGTGTGGCGGTAAAGTAAGCGATGTTTCTCTGGACTGCATTCACAAAGGTGCTTCCAGTGCTGGGAAAAAGAGAAAATGTTCTTAATAAGCTTGGCTAATATCTATGGGATGAGTGCACTGTCAATGTCACTGCATAAGATGAAATCCTTAAATAGAAGTTGTCATTTACATCTATGCTCAAGTTTGGAAATAACAGAATGAAACACAAAAAAATAACATGAAGTTAACAATTAAACATGTAAAACAATGGTTGAAGAAAGACAAACCTCAAGGCAAACATACGAAGACAGCCTACAGTTACAAGAAACAGCAGAGAGATACAGATACTGGCGACAAATAATGCATGTAGGGTCCTGTATAATAAAATTTGGAATGGGTTCAAAAGGCACTGATGAAGTTAGCATGACATGAGATGGAGATATACTAGTAGATCTACCTCTTCACTTCCAATGAAGTTTGGATTATTCTTCGGTGGCATCAGATTGGATTTGACAATCCCAGCAATCCATAGCTCCTCACGACATTTTTTCTCCTTCACAAATAGCCTCTCTATTTCTCCTTGTAAGTAGGGAAGTGATTCATTGTCCACACCGTTCTGTCCAACATAATATGAGCATTTAGAGGCTTGTAAATAGTGGTTATGATTACTCAGAAAAGAGGGTTATGTATCAAATAAGATAATGTAAAACCTGACGACTCAACAATGAAGGTTCATTCAGAGAGCAGAAAAAGTTGTATTCAAGCATTCCCAAACTATTTACTATGATACTAATACTGGGTGGGAACTTCCTCAGCATAATGTTACTAGAGCCAGGGCCATAACTTGGAAGATCTTCATTGTTCAACAGGATACAATACAACTCTGTTAGAGTAGTATCTCAATTGCCCCACCACAAAGTGAAATATTAAGGAGCATCTCATGGCCACTAGTGATTTCGCAGAGCATTGTATGTATCCGGCAACAAGCTAAAACGCTATTTTACATCCCTGTGGTAAAGCAGCCAAGGACAACCAAACCCTTCAGCACTTATGTTTTATATGATAGCAGACTGATGCGGCAATGCCTCAGATGTTTATTCTTTTACAACACAATTGGAGTTAACGACAAAATGTTGCACATGCCTACAGAAAGTGGTTGGCTGAAATTCCAATTAACAAACAAGGATTGTAGTAGATCAATTTTACAAGTGAGGTTTTCTTACTAGAAACAAAAGAACAGCATAGCAGAACAATCAAATTAAACTAAATACAGAAACAAAGAAACCAATAACTAATGGCAGGCATTCCTTGACCTTTGCAACCACATACAAAAGCTCCTCATGCGACAAAACAGGTGCTTTACGGTACAGGCGATATAGTTCAGCACCAATGCCACCATGAGGTAACCAATCGGCAGGAGCAAAATTTACAGCCTCAGCACAATTTAAACCTGAAAATGAGTGGTACATCTCAGATTTTGAATGGAATAATAAATGATAGAGAAATGACTTAAGCCTGTATTACCAAAATTGAAACCACCATGGAATGACCTAGGAAAAGTAATCACAAAGTTACCAGGTTCCTGAAAAATGCCAATAAAATAATCAAGTTAAATATTTTAGTTGTATTTCAGAACTTTACTCTAGATTCAAATTCCATAAAACAGATAGAATGAAAGCAGTATGAGGATACTTATGCAATTATGCAACCAGCAGCATGCACTTTTAGTCTTTGGCAGAAAGTGCATGGAACCATGTAATAATCGTGTCATAGTTCACGAAAATTTTGTGTTCAAAATATTAGACTAACAAAGTCTCCACTAACCTGTATCACGCTATAAACAGGAACACCATTTGCTTGTAAAATCGATGGATTCAGCATCGTGACAAGGTGAAAAAGCAGGTCAGGTTGTGCATCAAATAGATCAGGCAAAGCATTGCGCATAACCTGCAGATCACAAAAGGTTAAGTATTCTAAGTTTCTAACATAACAAGTCTCAGTGTTGCCTGAATCCATTCATATTCATAACTCATTGTCAAGAGCTGCAGTGCTGGATCATAAAAAGTGAAAATATTATCGACTACACAGAGTTTCCTCACTCATCTATAAAGCTGCAGTACAAGTCTGTAGTTATCTCTGGAAGTCACTGGTATACAGAAGCTATCAAAAAGGAAGGATCCATGAAATAACCATACCATTCAAATAGACATCTCGCTGCCTATGGTAAGCAGCATTTTGTTTTTAGTTTCTTCAAAATATAACCAAAAAGCACCATGGGTAAGATCTTTTCAGTGAAAAATGTACCAGGAATTCAGCATAGCTCAAAAACAGTTAAGCACAATAGCAATTACCACCAGTTCTACAGCAAAGATGAAATTTATGAAACCATGCAAAAAAAAAGAGAAGAAAAGAAAGTGTAGTCCTCAGGTGTGCAATCGATCTTTGCACATATAAACAGTTAATATCAAAATTATAGGAAACCAGGATATTCATATTGTGCATGTGCCCTATCATAGTAAAATATACCTTCTCAAAAGCATTTGCTTCTGCTCCAGGTACCCCATACCAACATTTTGGCTCACCCCTGAAACATATAACAAATAATCACATTGTACCCGCATGATGAACAGTAACCATATGCTCAATTCTTCATAAAAGAACACGAGTTCCAAACATACAATTCTCACATAAGATCAAACTGACTGAATTTCCCACACAATTGAGCAGGGCTAACAAGTACAAGCAGACTGCAGACTAGAAGTAGAAGCGACCAGTATGAGTAGTGTAGTTGTAGACTTAGTTAATTCAAAGACTAGTTCAGGTAGTCACCAAGTCGGTGTACGGAGCAACTCGACTCAACTTTACAACTTCAACAACCATCATCAGAAATCCAGTTAATCTGAACAAACCACAATGTTTATAACTTAAAACATACAGAAGTTCAAATCAGATGCACCAGATAAGAATCATGTTTCACTCTATGATATATTGATATTTGATTTCCTACATGACTCATGCATATCATTCCTCTCTCCTCACTTTGTTCCAATCAAGCTTAATACTACAGAAAACTGTTGTTGTCCCATAAGTGCATAAACTCTTTTACGTAAACATCCTATGTACACACACTTTTGGTGTTGGTGTCCTAGATAAATGCATTAACATCCTTCACATACGCGTGCACGGAGGAACTGTGTAGGTGAAAAAGACTAGCACTCACAGCGGCTCTAAGATTAGACATCAGATGACCTACAAATCATTATTAAGCAATTCATGATCAAACAACACAATGGGAACACTCTTTAGGAGCAAGTTGTTAAATCTTCAATCGAGCTAATGCACCATGCTACGAACCAGCCAACCAGGAAAATAGCCACGGTTAACAAGTTTGCATGTTACCAAATCTTGTTTATCCATATTGACAGGTTAACAAGTTTGCATGTTACCCAAAATCATAAATTTTTAATAGTAAATAACTGCATAGAAGACAGGCATGGATGAAGCAACACGCAATAGTACAAACGCTTAACAGTTTGAAATAAGCTTGTTGAAGGGGGATTTGCATACCAATGTAAATAATTAATCGAATAAAAGCAATGATCCTCAACGTGCCAACAAAATGATGAAAAGAGCATCCCTATGTAGAGCCAAGGGACCATTACACCAGCAATGTTATCCCGGACTGTCTGAAGAACTGAGCCTGGCAGGTTTGGGAAATTGTTCAGATTCCATGGGCTCGAGCAATACTTGTGCCACATAACTGGGTCCACCGACGATGGCACGGGATCACAAAGGCGAGGAAACCCACTTCCATAGATTGAAGTGTCCAAATCACTCCCATACATAACCTCAAGCTCTCCTGCCTTTCCCTCCACAATCTCCCAAAATTGCTTCTCGACCTGAACACGACTGGGACTCTTGTGTCCAAACCACCTTTTTCTCACCCTCTCCTCAAATCTCCGGAAAGTCTCAACCTGGCAAGTCTTCCTCCTGTGGACAAATCCAAAACAATTCCTATCAGAGTTCATACACTCTGAGCAATACCAGTTTCCCAGAGGCACAGTCTCGAGTGGTGGCGACAAGCAATATAGATGCCATCCCTTATCACAGCGATCACAGAGCAGCATGACTTCCCCATGCAAGCCACTATTACACTGCTCACAGACCTGATCCATTGCCTCATTGACCACAGCAGCCGTTGCATCAACCTTTCTCCTTTTCTGCTTGGGAGCACCAGCAGCAGATGCTGCACTTTTGCCACTAGTTGCGCTACTGCCTCCATAATGTCCATGAGAAACCATTCTGGTGCTGGTTTTCCTAAGGATGGAATTTCTCCTTTTCTGGTTCCTAATACTAATAATAGAGGAAGCAGAAAACGACGTTTGATCATCAGATTCCACCTCTGGAGGCTCGCACTTGTTGCTCCCATCCTGTGACAGCAATCTGTTTGTGAAGTGCTCATATTGATAGAGATGGTCATAATAGAGCTGCGCGATGACGTGCTCGGAGACATGCCTCGGCGGCGCCTTGTCATCAAGGAGGCGGAGCACGTCGGCCCAGCGCTTCCCCGCGCAGGCGCCGTCGTAGCCGCCGAAGCGCTTGACAGCGTGGAAAAGGCGGCAGAGGTCGAGAGGGCGTCCGTCGGAGAGGGCAGGCGACTTTGGCTTTGGCAGGGGGGGCCGGGCCCTGTTGCGGCATCGGTGGTGAGCCTGAGCCGAAGCCCGAAGGAAGCGGCGGTAGTCGAGGAGGAAGGTGTCGGGGTCAGCGGGGGCGAGGCGGGCGAGGAGGCGGTGGATGGGCTGCCTCTTGGTGGGGAAAGAGAGGGCGAAGACGTCGAGGGCCGGGGGAGGACACCAGGAGGGCGGCGGGACGATGCGGCAGATGCCGTATGGCTCGGCGAGGGGCCGGATACGGGCCACGTACGCGAGGGGGTCGCCGAACTCCTCCTCCGTGGGCCGGAACACCGGCGCCTCAGGGACGGAAAATCCGACGCCGCAGCCAGAGGTGGAGAGCCCCATGGCACGGCCACGGCCCGCCGGGGTTAGGGTTCCGGCCGGGAATGGAGGACCGGGGTGAGAGGGGGTCGGTGAGGCAGTGAAGCGACGCGAGGAGGAAGAAGATGGGGTGGGGTGGGGTGGGGAATTTGGTTTTTTGCCCCTGCAGATTTTGGTTGTTTGCCCCTGCAGATTAGACTACTTCATGCTGGAGTACACTCGTAACTAAAATAACAAACAATTCAAAACTAAAAAAATCTGTGTCTTACAATGGTCCAAGGCAAATTTGCAGTTTTCACATGCTTCCTCCATTTCGATTTATATGATGTTTTAGACATTTTTGACAAAATTAAAGATATAATAATTTTACCATTTTGTTTTTTATCATGTTTCATCCTTATGTCATCCACGCTGCTGCGCCGCTGAGGCCTTGGAAGACAGGAAGGAGCACGTCGTAGCCATCTCCTCATCGTTGGCTCTCGCCATCTTCCCAACGTCACCTTAACACCAGCTCGCTTGCCATCTCTCCCACATCGCTGCTGGCCCTGCCTCCACTTGGTGCCCTTGTACAGCCCATGGTGAGAGATGTGATTACAGATAACTTGTGGCAGTCGAGGTGACAGTGGCCATGTAGTAGCGTGCTTATGACCGCAAGAGGAGGAACCCGTGGTGCGACGCTCTCATGGGACAAGCTATCGGCGGCGCCACCAAGCGCCTCAAGGACATTGAGGCCATCGAGTTGGCAGCAGCCGCCTCTGTTTTTGGCTACGACATCGGCCACATTGCCTTGCAGCTCAATGACGGCACGTATGACACCATTGCGACACCGTTGCACGCTACCACCATTTGGCATGGCCGACCATCGCATTCCAAGTGCCGTTACCATGGGGATGTACCACACGTACGCACAATCGCTTTGCGGGTGGTGCAAGTAGCAGCAGGACCACACAGTGATCGCGGTGGCGCACAGCCTGCAACAGCTCCACTATCTCAACCTCGGCGACGCCACCGCTGGCGCGCACGACTTTTTCTCGATGGCGGCGACGAGCACAGGCGATGTAAGTGCAATAGTAACATGGCTTCGGCAACATTGACAATGCCTCGCTCAAGCACCACATCGGTTCCAACACCGTCATGTACAACGAGTATGACGACTACACGATACTGATGAGCATATCATCGGACACTGCCATCGCGGTAGCAAGCAGCCACGAGCAAGGGTGACCTGAGGGATCATGACAGTGACATGCAAATGACTTTGCATCACCCGTCAGAGGCAATAGCCAGAGAACAAGGATAAAGATGGTAGAACACAATTCCCCATGCGGAGTCATACACTTTGACTCATTTTGTTTTGACTTGTGGCATCATATAAATCAGGATGCAGGGAGTATTTCAGTAGGCAAATTTTGATATTCACACTTTCACATCTTGCAACAACTTATCACAAATTTAAAACCGAATGAATTGTTGTCAAATGTTGGTATAAAATTGATCGTATTTATTTAGTTATGAAAACTCGATATTGACATGCCATCTGTTTTTATATAGCAATGTGAGAAACATATGTTTTGGTTTGGCTTATGACGTCATATAAATCAGGATGGAGGAAGTATTTCAGTAGGCAAATTTCGATATTTACAGTTTCACAACCTGCAACAACTTTTCAAAAATTTTAAAACCGAACGAATTGTTGTAGAATGTTGATATAAAATTGATGTATTTATGTAGTTATGAAAACTTGATATTGGCGTGTGGGAAAAAACATATGTTCAAGGGGCGTTCGGAGAATCGAACTCGGGACCTCTCGCACCCAAAGCAAGAATCATACCACTAGACCAAACGCCCATTTCTGATTTTGATATTTATAGAAACCTTTCATAAGAGTAGTCAGTGCTATTTCTTCAATTAGCACTACTGATACCGGGCGTTGTCAGTGCTATTTCTTCACCAAAACAATACAACCGGGTGTTTCTTGAATTCACACGATCGCTTTTATTTATTTATTGTTTTATTTGATACTCCAATACAGTAGTATCCTTAGATTCCCAACTCCGGTAAGGCAGAATACCAATTGCACATATGAAACGAAAGAGGGCGTAAAACGACGATTGACAACAAATTAGGGATCATCAAACTCCACACAAGAAGCATTTCCCGCAGCCAAATTTGGCTATAACCATCGCCCATGGTAGTTGAGCTCTGCTATGCATGACGATAGCGCTTCTCTTACCGTCTTGTTATCTGCTTCTACATACAGAACGTCTTCAAACATACTCTTTGCCTGCTCCAGAAGCCTTATCTTCTCCTTGTTTCCAGAACGGAGATAGGATCGCTGCTGCAGTGCAATGCCCCATCTGTAGAGAGCTGCAAAGCAGAACCATTTTTTCTTGAACACCAGGAGCAAACGCATGAAAAGACCCACAGATGTTACTTATGTTATATCAGATGTTACTTATGTTATATCTGATACTCCTAACACTCAATAGATGAGATGAGATGAGCTTATCCTTTTGCGCAAGAAGGAAATGCTAGATGAGTATTGGACAACAGTACGAACAGCACAGTGTTACCGAACCTTCTGGAGCATATGTGTTGCTTTTGGACAACATCGCATCAAATTTATCGATTGCAGCCAAATAAACTCGGTCAGCATCAATTGCTGCTTCCTGCATCAGTTTTTTAGGTAAATATATAACTAGCAGTCTAGCACAGAAAAAAGTATAAATGCAACTGCATAGAAGGAAGTGCAAGGATTAACCTTAGATCTAGGATTGGTCACTCAATAAAAGAAGACATAAATGTATGCCAGTATTTGACATACTCCATAGTTTACTGAGGTACTGAACTTTCTCTAAGTTAAATGACCGTAAGACTAAGGAGGTGTTTGGTTTAGGGACTTATTTTTTTAATCCATGTCACATCGGATATACGGACACTAATTTGAAGTATTAAACATATGCTAATTACAAAACTAATTACACAGCTAGAGGCTAATTCACGAGATAAACCTATTAAGCCTAATTAATCCATAATTAGCATATGTTTACTGTAGCATCACATAGGCTAATCATGGATTAATTAGGCTCAATAGATTCATCTTGCGAATTAGTCCAGGGTTATGAAATGGGTTTTATTTTTAGTCTACGTTTAATACTCCAAATTAGTGTCCGTATATCCGATGTGACAGGACTAAAAAATAAGGTGGAGTTTGGATACAGGGGCTAATTTTTAGACGATGTCACATCGGATGTTTGAGTGCTAATTAAGAGTATTAAATATAGACCAATAATAAAACTAATTGCATAAATGAGTGCTATTTCGCGAGACAAATTTTTTAAGCCTAATTAATCCATAATTAGCACATGTTTACTGTAGCATCACATCGGCTAATCATGGATTAATTAGGCTCATTAGATTCGTCTCGCAAAAAAGTCTAAGGTTATGAATGGGTTTTATTTTTAGTCTACATTTAATACTTCTAATTAGTGTACAAACATCCGATGTGACAGGATCTAAAAATTAGCCCCTGTAAACAAACAGGGTCTAAGTCTCTCTCCCAAACAGACCCTTAAGAACTAAAAAGATACTCTTGTTCTACAGATAGAAACAGTCCAATATCACAGATGGTAGTATATCAAGTGATGCAGCCTAGTATATGTATCAAGTGATGCAGACCACATAGCAGCTTGTTTTGTGACCGTCAACATAGTTGGTACAAGTGATTCATGTCCATACCGGTCCGATATCAGCAAGTAGCTGGGCACGAAAGATAAGTGCTAGTCCCCAGTTGTACAGTGCCTTGACGTCACCAGAATCAATCGATAGGGCCATCCGATAGCTTCTCCCAGCCTCAACAAGAAGGCTTTCACACTCTTCACAAACATCAACCAAGGCAGAGGAAATGTTTTCTCTGCTTAAGATTCTTCTGTCCAGCTTCCTGGACCGTGAGACGCGGTCTCTTCCATTTAGAAGAGCACCGCTATTGGCCAAGAGTGTTCTCAGCTCGCGACTAATCTTGAGCTTGAGCTCTCCATGGAGTAGGTAGGTGTTCCCTAGCTGACCCACCGCTACTAAACTTGATGGCCTCAAAGCAACAGCTGTGGAAAGAAGCCTGGCTGATCTGTACAGCAGCGCATCTGCAGTCTCTTCATCATCTCTGGCCATCATGCATTCCCTCGCCTTCCTCAAAATCTCTGCTGCCTCAATGACATTGTGGCTGAACTCCTCGCCATCTGAATCCACGGCAGTACTTTCATCATCTATATTATCAGAAGTAGTGGAGTTATGAACAACGTGATGAGACGGCCTCTGTTGTGCTTCATTTGATTGGCTCTTGTTACCGCGGCGGCGCTCAATCTTCAACTTGTAGGATGTGTCCCGAATTTCGAGCAAAGGCGACTCCATGGACTCAGTGGCAAGTCTGGCTTGTTGAAAAGAATCGGTGTGACGCCCATACCTGTGCTTGGACACTAATCGCTCCACTCCATCATCATCATCATCTTGCTTACTGTGAGCACTGAACCCTGCATCATCCAATGGATGGATATCCATGTCGAATGGAAGCATGTCAAGTGCAATTGGACCGCCCCTCCCAGTGCCACCACTAGCACTAGTTGAGTCCAGTGGCTTGCCTTGAGTGCGTTTCGTGGTAGCATTTGTTGCTGAACCCAATAGACCACCGTTGCCGTCGTCCTCTTGTCGAGACTGAGGACTAGGCGTTTCCAGGCTGAGCGCCGCCGCCGCCGCCGTCTTGGGCTTCTTCCGTGGCGAGCTGAAGGTGAGGTCCCGCGCCAAGCCAGCAAAATAACCGGCGGCCTCCTTGATGGCATCCCCGAGCATGGTGGTGCTGGCGCCGCCTTGGGCAGCCAGGCGGGCGGCATCGCGCAGTTGATTGGCGGCTTCGAGGAGAAGGCTCGGGTCGGCGGTGGTGGAGGAGGAGGAGCTTAGGGCGCGGAGCTGGGCTTCAAGATCGGCGAGGCGATGGGAGTGGGTGGGAGCGGGAGAGGGAGAGGGGGCGAGGTGCCTGGTGGCGAATCCGGCGGCGAAGGCGGCGGCGAGGAGGGGGAGGGGAGGGACGCGGGGGAGGGAGAGGGCAGCGATGGGGAGGAGAAGGAGCGGCAGCAGGGCATGTGATGGATGTAGGGAGAAGGGGAGGTCGGGCTCGGCGGCGGCGAGGTCGGCCCAACCGTTGTAGGAGCAGCGGGCGGCGGCAGGTCTCAGGCGAGGCCCGGGTCTGGCCCTGCTCCTGAGCCGGAGGAGGAGGAAGAGAGGCTGCGGGGAGGAGGAGGCGATGATGGTGGCGGTGGAGCATGGCAAGGTCGTTGCCATTTCACTCACTCGGTCGCATCTGTAATTCGGAAAGTTAGGACCTCCTCCCCCTTTCTCCCTATTCCCTCCGTCTCCCAACTGACATCCTCTTACTCATACTCCCCACAGACATCAACGAGCAGTTCTGCATATGCAGTACTGCACAGACCCTCTCTCCTCTCTGTCTCTTATTGTGACTATTTTTTTTAGATCTTGCTTGCTTGCTACTGAGAAAATTGACATTGTGCCATTATCGAGGGTGGTTTCGTTCAAATGCCACTTCACGAAATGGATTCGATAAAATATTATTCTTAACTTATGGCTACACGCTAAAATATTATCAAGGACTGAACTGTCCCCTACCCTTCTTCCTCCCTACCTCCTGCCATTTCCAGTGAAAGCCACCATTAACACACGCACGCAGAAGAGGAAAAAGAGAAGAGAACAGGGAGAGAGATGGAAGGAAGGGACGTCCTTCCGTGCTCCACCAAGATCTACCACACGTGGCGCATCACCGATGGCTGGCCGACGATGATGTCGAGCTCGAGCGTGCACACCGGCTTGCACCGCTTGGTCTTTCAGGTCCCAACTGTTGCCGAGGCCGTTGACAACGGAGCTACCGAAGAAAGCGCGATGCAATAGTGGCAGCTCCCAGCTTCCCTCCTTCCGCCACACCCACGCGTCGTCGCCGTTGCCGCGTACACGATGTCGTAGTCTTCATCGTCGTTGTCGACCAGGTCCTCAACTGGCGGCTCCATTGAGTTCACCCAAATGTCGCCGATCGCTTGAGCCGATGCCGAGCAGCACCAATCTCCATCCCACTAGTGAGGTTGAGAAGAGACGGCTGTTGAGGAGGAGCGGGGTGACGTGGAGGTTCGGCCGGGACCATCAAGCGGGGGCTCGCCGGCGAGTAGGAGGAAGAAGAAGGGTAGGGGCAATTCGGTCATTGATAATATTTTAGCATGTAGCCATGGATTGAGAGTGGCATTTTTATTGAATACATTTCGTGGAGTGGTATTTGGGCGAAACCCACCCTGATAATGGCACAATGTCAATTTTCTCCTTGCTACTAGTATCATATCAATTTAAGTTGAAAATACAATGTTTGGCAACTTGGAGCTTCAATCCAAGGGTTAATTAGAACCATGCCATTACAACTTTTATCAATTTAAAAAGATGCCATTGTTATTCGTGAAAATCGGATGAATGCCATTGTATTCTTTTAAAATTAGAATCGTGTCTTTCTATCATGATTTTTGTCGAACACGTCCGTCAGTGCCAACCGCATCCATGCGGCGATAGCCATGGACGCCGAGCTCACCCCCCGAGATCGTCGTCCTTGTAACTCCAATAAACTAAGTAAATCATGCATTCCAAATTTCAAACAAGCACACGGTTAGTAGCTCTACAGATGCAAGAAAAATCTCGGTCAAAAAAAACCCGACACACCCACCTCCAAACTCCCAAGGGAATCACCTCAAGATCCCGATTTATTGGTGCCACCACAGCGGGAACCCAGTCTTCGTACCCTAAAATATTCTATAAAATTTCCTGTGAATTTTTGGGGCTCAATAAATAATTTAAACATCACAAAGATCATATAATCAAATTAAATAAAAAGAAAAACCAATAAAATCCCTCTCCTCCTCGCCGTCGCGCTGGCATGGTGAGCTCTCCATCCCCCTCCTCACCTTCCTCCACCGCTCTCTCGTGCACACCGCCGCGCCGGTGGCCACTGCCGGCAACCATTGGGTCGTGCACCATGTCCGCGACGCCGCCTTGCCGGGCTGGCTGGCAAGCCAGCCCCCTTTGCTGCTGGTCGTCCGATCTACCTCAAGCTAATCTGCACCGTCGGTCCCGTGGACCATTTTTGTGGTCCCGGTCCACGGTGGACTGGATCCTTTGTGCCACTGACGCGTGGGGTCGCCCCTTGGTCGACTCAGTTCACACCGCCCTCCACTGCTGACATCAGCGCCCTTCTTTCCCTTTAAGAAAATAAATTAATAGTAGCGCAATAAATCAAATTTAATTCCAGAATTCATTTAAATGACTCAAAACTTCTAAAATTCATAACTAATTCATACGAACTTCAAATTGAGCCATTCAACCTGAAAAATTCATCTAAAATTGAGCTCTACATGATTGTTTATTTTTATGTACTGTTTAATTGGTTTTTATTAGAATTTTTCCTTGTTTTGCGTGCTAACATATAGAATCCGTCATTTCGGAAGATCGCGTTCGCACCAAAAAGAGTTTGGAAGATCAAACGAAGAAGCAAGGCAAGTCACACATTCCCCTTGAGCATATTGAACCAAATTTATAAAATATTTTATCGTTTGCAAATAAATTGCATGCTTTGCTAATTACATGAGAATATGGTTTACCTATCTGCTTGCTTGTGTCATTCAATTGATATCCATTCCTTGTCAAACTTGGGTAATAATTTGACTAGCTTGCGTCACTTAAGTTGAGATTTCTAGAATTATATTTGTTTAGTCATGCTTAATTACCACTAGCTTACCTAACGGAATAATCACATTAATTACATATAGTATCTTGATGAGAGCTGCAAGCTCGAGACACCTGACCATGTTTTATTGGTCATAATTATCCAACTAAAATATGGCTTAATGGTGGGCTGTGGGTGCATAGTTTTGCTTGTCGCACCCATGGCAATTAAGGACTAGTTTGCAGGAAACCCTATAAGACTTACAGCGCTTACCACAAGCAAGCGTGGGCAACTGCTGGACTTGTAGTGTAACTTTCCTCTAGCCGACGTACCCAGGCAAGGGTGAGCGTGTGTTGATGCAAAAAACACACACTGGCCTGGGAGATCTGCTTAACTCCAGTGCAGGTCCAAAACTTACTTTCGGGTTCAAGGGCGTGCCAGTTGATTTGATCCTGCAATAAACAAGATGAAACATGCAAGTTCTATTAGCAAACGATAATCAATCGGCTAGGAAGCCGATGCCATATCGTGATGTAACCTAGCCGATACAGTGTAGGGTGGATCGGCTATAAGGTATATTCAATGACAAACTAGCCCTAAACTTGGCCCATCGGCTGTATATGTTAGTATTATACAATCTATAAATCAATATTACTTTAGAAATCAGCAATTGGGATAGATCGGACTTAACCGAGATAGTATAAATTGCCTGAAATAACGATTGTATATACTCATGTCATAGCCGATGTCCAGATTTAATCATGTATTGGCTATAGCTCCAATATAACCCTATACTAGGATATTCTCTTGCAACAAATATACCTAACTATCGTCAATCAGATTAGCGGCAAGTTTGATATATTTATATTAGATTAGATCCTGATATAAGGGGCAGATATAACATATTAAACAAAGCATGAAACTATGTAAAATAATTATACCAAGTAAGATCAGCTGAAACCACGATACTATCCTTATTAACAACCATAAAGTAGGCTAGAGATCATGATTCTAAATACGACTTAATAGATCAAACTTAACTGATGCAGCATTAAGTATGAAAAGAAGCATAATATCTAGACAATCAAGCCGATGGTTGCCTTTTCAGGATGGTGGATATATTTTATATTTAAACCAACAAGTCAATCTAGTCGTTATCGTCGAAACCCTAGATAGAGATCGGCCGATGCAGGTAGATAGCATTGTCAATCTAGATTATATAATATATATGATAACTCGGAGATTCACAAGATATAATTAGAGTGTCATGAAGATGTAAGCACTAATTCCGATAATGCAAACCGCCATTACAAGTTTTACCTTTTCGCCGAAGATCGAAACCGATGCAGCTTGACTCGAAAGCAAGAACTCGTCGAAAGTAAAAAGTAAAAGGTTGGCGGTGCACCGAGATTGATTGAACTGTTGTTGTTATTATTCAAAAGATCTCGGGCTTATATTTATACCCGAAAATACAAACTTGTCCGTCATGGACACGACTCATATTGTCCTATTACAACTCCAACTAACAAACAAGTCCCTTAGGCGGACTCTTACCGAAAATATCTATAGAGAAATTACATATAATCCTAATTAATAGATACAATTGCCAATCTTGGACTCCATCCTTGCCTGGCAACATCATCACAATCCCTCTTTCAAACCCGACATTGATCATGTAACCAATATCGGCTGTATCGGCTATCCATATCAAACTCGGTCCCAGCCGATACGGTCTTCTAGCCAATGCACACTCTGTTTCCAAGAATCCCGCATATATCCAAATGTGCTTCGAATTGGACCTTGTTTCCGATTCATATGCTTACCAAATTTCATTGTCAACAGCGTGATGGAGTTTGCATGGGGCCTGCGACGATCTATGCGGCTACCGGATTCACCAAAGCATGAGAGGGGCTGCCCACTGCCTTTTGAGGGGTGGGGGCAAAACCCGAGGTATGGTGCGATTGGTTGGGGGAGTTATGCGAAGGGTCTTGTCACGATTTCCCCCTTTACAGTACCATGGTGGTACTTCGGGGCATGACAACATGTGTGAAATCGTGTCTTGTGGGTACAGTTGTGCACCTCTGGCCAGAGTAAAACTATTCGAATAGCCGTGCCCGCGGTTATGGGCGATCGACCAGATTCACCGTGATTAGTCCCACTCTATTAATTAATTTGACTTACTGAACTGGTGTAGTTCAGGTGGAATGGTTGGGCCTGTTCAATGTGGTTGTAGCGTTGTTCAGTGGAGATTTAATCTTGACTTAATCAACTATTTTACTGTTTAAATTATAAATGTTTACAACCACCTTTATGCAAATAGCCACAAACCCCTATTTGTCTCCCCTTGCACGTCTGCATCATTGGTGTGACTTGCTGAGTACGGTGGTTGTACTCAGCCTTGCTATTATTCCCCCTTTTCAAAAGTGTAGTGCTTCTAAGCTGAAGATGAAGTTAGAGGACCAAGGCTCAGACCCCAGTTGAGTTTTGCCTATGAAGTGGAGCTAAAGCCCCGCTAGGATCATCTTTTCCGCTGCCGCTGCTTTCTTTTGGGTGTGAGGACTAAGTATCTCTTCTATAAGTATTTACGCTTTATTTATGTTTGGATCTGTATATTAATTTGTCGTTTTGTGTATCCTAGCTGATTCCTGGACATGGATTTAATACACAAAATAATTTGAAATTTTGGCTAAATTTCTAGGCGTGACAATTATCCACAGCCAGACAACTCAATGGTAGCAACGATGCTGGCAGTGGCTGCTCCTATGCGTCGCCTCGCTACTCGTCGTCAGCTCGCCACGCCATGTCATCTTGACGGTCGTTGTCACACCTCCGTCCCCAGGCCACCAAGCCTCGTCGACCATCGCATGTCGTCTCGCCGCGTCCCCATCACTAAGCAGCCATGCCTCATTGGTTATCGCGTGGCACCTTGTCTCACTCGTCGTTGCGCCCCATCACTGAGCAACCATGCCTTGTCGGTCGTCGCGCGCCGCCTTGTCTCGCTGAAGCATCTAGGCCCCCGTTGTTAATTTTGGTAATTAGTGACAAGCGCTAATTGTGGACTAACTATTTCATTTGAGATTGTATCCTTAAGTTAGAGCCACATGATGTATATGACATGGATGATCACCGAGGATCAAATTGATGGCGCAAAGAAAAGGGATCAAGACGGTAAAACCTAGTGCTTATTTACATTGATCGAGGAGTTGGGCAATCAAAATTCTTGCTAGGTTTATTCTTTAGCTTTGCCGTACTATCAAGAGGGATGATGACCTAAACAAAGAGATGATCAAAATACCACATTAGATCATATGCATTCACCTGTTTCATTTTCTCAATTCACTGTTTTCAGTCGGCCTTGGGCGGTCTGACCGTGTGCCCTACGCCGGTGTGACCGGCGTGTAGCGGCCGGTCTGATCGGTGGTCTGACCGTGTGCCCTACGCCAGTTGGACCGGTCTGACCACGCGCCCACTGTAGCCCCTGGCATAATTCGGCGAATTATGGCCGAGCCGATGTGAGCCGAGGTTGGTCTGACCGAGCCACCGACGGTCTGACTGGAGCCAATCCGGTCTGACCGGCCGGCCCATGCCAGTCTGATCGGCGGGCGGCTGTTAGTGCATTAAATGCACTGTAGCGGCTAGTTTTCTAGCCGTTACATTTGAGGCCGATCTGATCGGCCACCCTTTGGCGGTTAGATTGACAGCCCACAGAGGTTGGGGATTCGACCCCCAACAGCTAGTTTTTGTTGGTGGGGGTATTGAAACCCCCCACCAGCAACAGGGGAGCTCTCTTGTCAGTTGCTCCTATTGCATACACCCCTTGCACCTCTGTCACACCCATTTGAGCCATAGTTCATCCCTTGTGTGTTTGAGAGTGGTTTGAGCTAAGAAATCAAGTGCATTGCTTCATTGTAGAGCTAGTGTGGCACTTGATCATCCCCGAGCCGGGTCATCACTTGTTACTCTTGGAGGTTGCCGCCTCCTAGACGGCTTGTGGAGGTATTGCCCGGTGACCTCTTCAAGAAGATTGTGGAGAAGGCCTGATGCCGGTTTGTGAGTGGTTTGGAGGTCACCACCTTCGGAGTGAAGGAAGAACTACCATAATGATCGAGGCTTGGGAGACCACTTCGTGGGCCGGCTCCCACCTTGCCCACCCCTTGACGAACGGGGCTTGCGGTGGCTTCGTGGTTTTGAGTGGTGAAGTTGGGCTCGCCTCAACGGGGATTAGGAAACCGTCAAGTTTTCGAACCTCGGGTGAAAAATTCCTTGTCTCTTGTCCCATTTACTTATTGCATTTACTTTTGTGCAATTTACATTCTTAGAGACATACTTGAGCTCTTATCATCCTAAGATTGCAAAACATAACTTAGTTGCTTAGTGAGTGTTATCTTTCACCAAGCCTAGCAACTTAGGTTAGTTTTGATTAGGTGGAATTTATTTTAATCGTCTATTCACCCCCTCTAGTCGACATCTCGATCCTACACTCGCTTGTTGTCCGCTTGCCGCACCGTGCTGTGTCACCGGTCGTCGTCACGCCCCCATCACCAAGATGCCACGCCTCGTCGGTTGTCGCGCGTTGCGCTGCTGCCTCATCTCTTAGCGGTCGCGCTGTCCTCATCGTTGATCCACCGCCACAGTTGTCATCGACCCGCCATCATTGCTGCTAGCCGTCGCCATCCCCCAAGCGGCCAAGCCGTCATCGCTACTCACGCATCCAGGTGAGCGGGCCCCCCCTCACCCCTCGGGTCCCCTACGGTGACGGGGGCGGGTGACATTTTCCACCCTGTTAGCTCTGTTGGACCGGGACAGGGGGGAGAATGCGGGGAGCAGGGGAGGGGGCATTCTTGTCCAACTTGGCCCCGCGCCTGCCACGCTGTCACCCCTAGCCCCAGGTGCCGGAGATGGAGCAAAGGATCTGCTCATGACCGGTGATGCTCCTTCCTCTCGGTATACTTCCTCCCTGCTATTGTTGTTGTGCGAGCATCTGAATGTTGCCTACAAGGAGATCTGACGAGCATCTGGACGCCGCCGACAAGAAGATTCAGCGAGCTGGAGGTTGCCGATGGTGAGGAGGATGGAGGTTGCCAATGGCATCCACCCTCTCAGTTCCTCCTTACCCACTCAAGCACAAACTCTATCTTCTTCATCCAATGATGAAAACGTCACACATTTCGCATAATTTCAGACCCTCTCAAGTGCAACCCCATCCTTTTCATGCAATGATTAAACGCACACACATTTTGCATAATACCCTCTAAAGCACGGGAACATATCTCATGCACACAAGTCTTCTTGTGTACACACCATGCACACCAACTAAAAAATATCACCAAAATTTCTATAAAATTTTTTTACATCTACTTAGTCTCATATTCAAATTCATTATACATAAGGAGCAACAAAAGAAAAGCAATTCTGACAAATTTATACTCAGAATTGTTAGAATTTTTTATCTTTTTTTTACGGATAAACTATAATGAATTAGATGTTAAGACTTTACAGTATAATACTATTGAAAATGTTTGTACATTTTTTTTTTAGATTTTTTGGATAAAATTTGTTAGTTGATACATACGAGAAGACAGTGCATATACGAGAAGGATATGTTCCCCTTAAGCACAACCCCATCTTCTTCACCCACTGATTAAAACGCGCATACATTTTGCATAATTTCAGCTTTACATCAATGTCATAGTCTCATAGACGCACTGCTGGAATTAATCTCATTTACATACATTATAGAGACATACATACTTCAAAATTTAAATCCAGGAAAACTAGCAATAATCCCAACCACACCTTCCATTTCATGCATCGCTTATACTACAATACTACTACTGGCCTACCACCATAGAGATACATGCTTGCCAATATTCTCTCCAGTAACCAAAAGCATGACTTTTTCAGATATTCTCTCCAGTAACCAAAAGATAAAAAGCCCAAAAGCATCGATATACACAAGTAGAATTTGAAGAAAATAATAATAAATGCAAATAAAATACACAGATGAGTTTACCAAAATCCGACAAACTGGAAAATAGTACAACCACCGTCGCATCATCACACAACCATGCACATCCTAATACAACAGATTTACCTTATTATTGCAAAGATATATCACCTCTCATATCTTCTCTACAAAATGCAATAACAATATATGTAGCAACGAATCAAAGGTCCCAACACAACACAATCCTTTCTTGACAAAAACAACACTACACCATACATGGCGCACATCCGTGCCTGACACTCAGCCTTCTCCTCTGTGTCCTACAGGAAACCATTAGCAGCTGAGCCAAGCCGTTATCACTCAGGCAGCAGCAATGGGTTCAGCTGCTGCTGCAGGTGCTGCTGCAGCAGCGGCCTTCTCCATCTCTGGAACACTGCCATTGGCAGGGGCGTCCTTGCTAGGTGCCGCAGCTACCTTGGTTCCATCCTTTCCTGCAGCACCATCCTTACCAGCAGCTGCAGCGGGCGGGGGAGATGGCTTCATATGTGGAGGGGGAGTGTGCTTCAGCTTCAGCAATATCTGACGCATCCGTGACATGTCAGTGGGCTTCCCAGGCTTTGGACCCTGAATCACAACAATCCCAGCCTTTTTCTCCTTATCCTTGTCTTTCTTTGCTCCTCTCTTCTCAATGTTTGCAATCTCATGTGGGATCAGTTCTGATATCGCCTTCCAGTACTGTTTGTCTGCGCCAGCATGGAACTTCTCCTGGCTGGCCAGGAAAAGCTGAAAGACAAGATGGACGAGAAGAAAAACAGAGAGCTCTCAGGTAAATATGTTGGCCACAAATCAATACAGGATACACAGGAGCATTATCATACAAAGAGCCTACCTTCTCCCTTTCTCGGTTTTGATCCTTGCTTGTCTCAACGTTCAGCTTTCGCTTCTCAACAAATGCCTTCTTGAATTCTTCGGCATCAAGGATGATTTGATTCCTCATTTCCTTTTCCTTCTTCTCCTTCTCCTCCAGAAGGATTGCATTTTGACTGTTCAGAATTGGTGTCAGCATCTACTTTGCAAAAGGATATATGGCATCAAGCATTAAAAAAAATCTAGCAGTCACCTCTATGCAAGTCCCATGATGCAACTGGAGTGTTCTAGTAAAAGAAATCAACCAAAGGTAGAACAATTCCAAGAGATATTTGTGGCCACTATTTGGCTTCTCACATTTTAAACAATCACTAAAAGTGGTGATGAATTGTGTGACAGCACAATTGTAAGAATACATGATAGGGAACACAATTAAAATATGTAACCATTGTTGTTCTCTATGCAATCTCCATGACATAAATACTGTTCCAAGGTCAGCTGCCTATCATAAGTTTTTTTAGAGAAAAGGCCAATGGCCCTGCTTTTATAGAAAGCAGATAAACGGTTCAGCTGGGGGATGCCAGCGATACTAAAGAGGTTCAAGGGCTCGCAGGCCACACAAAACAAAGAAACATTTAAAATTGCAACTATGCCAAGCTTGCTGCAGCAAGAATACACATGGTCATTTTCATTTCAAGAATGGTCAGCTACCTATCAGACTCAAAAGTTTGGAAAAAGTATCAATGGTCTTTGTAACAACCCCTGTTATACATGAATTGCACTGCTCATTTATAGTTTTTCCAACCGAAAGTTGATGTACTAAGGCCCATGCGGATATAGCACAAGGGACAAACACCACAAAAGCCAACACTCCCTCTCAGAGATATTAACAGAAGAAACAGGATGCAGCACCACAGTTGAAACAACATATACGGTTGGACATTTCTAGGCATAAATCAATGTCATAATCCATGAAGCAAGTTACTAAAAGAATATTTCCGATAAATATAGCTGTCTTGTGGTAATTATGAGCAACATATTCCCTCCTGTTTAACTCAATGTTTTGGTCATTGAGTTATGTAACTGCCCACTAGGCCAGCCTTGTTATAGCACAGACAAGAAGTTTTGGATGGATCGTAAAAGGCTGTAAATGAACTCATGCACAGGATACCAAACTTTGGGCTTGTTATAACATCATACGGCAGTGGCATCATGAGATCCATGACGGCCTATTTAAATGATTTTGAAATCTCAGCATGCCTGAAATTTAGAACATTGCTAGGTGAAGTTGCAGCAAGTAGAAAGAGTCCATTTGAGCACATAGACAAGTCATGATGCAAGATGTTGCAGCACTTAATAACAACAGTGTACATTCACAAGTATGAAATTTTCTTATTGATGTTGGATGTTTAATTTATTGACATCATACTACACGGACAGGCAATAGCATGTTCATATAACCATGGGGCAGTCACAGTCACAGGATGGAAGATAGAATAACACAGTATCAAAAAAGATGTTAGTAGCTGATATACATGAATTTTATTCACATGTTAACAAGGCAGTGACTGCTGATAAAAAAAATTCTATAGATGAAAGGATGCAAATCAGGTATCAGATGCAAATCGATCTTAAGCTGTGAATACAGGCAACATATTACCACTGGCAGCAGTTAGGTGAAGATGACATGACAGATCTACCCCTTGGCAGGTAGATCTAGCACACGGCGCAATAGAAGGGAAGAGAAGAGAAAGTACCGGCGCCACTCGCGCAGCAGGAAGCCCTCGTCAGCGCCCATCTGGTTGGGCGGAGGGAGGACGGGTCCGTTGTCGTTGTCGGGGGCGGCGAAGGGGTCGTCGTGGAGGGAGCCGTTGGCCTCCGGCATACCGAAGGGGGAGGGCGCGTCGGGGCGGAAGGCGTAGTGTTCCGGTGATGGCGGGAAGGCGTCGGCTGGCGCGGGAGCGGCCGCGGCGGCGTCGAAGCGGAGGAAGGAGTCGTCGTCGAAGGGCGAGGCGGTTGGGGAGTCAAAGGCGGTGGCCATGGCCTCCCTTCCTCCCTCGAGATCTGATAATTCTGATCTGAGAAAGAAACAAGGAAGGAAGGTGGTGGTGGTGGGTGCCGATCTGAATCCGATCGACCGGAGAAGGAAGAGGCCAGAGTATAACAGTCGCCGGAGGGAGAGACAGATCAAGGAAGATGACGGAACTGCCCCTCCCGCTTGGACCGCTCGGAATTTCAGCCCACTCCCCGTTTATAGGCCTGAGTTTCATCCCAAATAGGACCGTGCAAATTAGGCCCTGGGGATCGGGTGGATCAGTTTTTGAGGGGGAAAAAGTATATCTGAGGTCCTTCATTTTGTCACGGATCCGTTGTAAATTGAGTGATTACAAAATCATCTCTCAACCGAAAAATCAGATATATGTTATCACTCAATTTACAAAATCAAGTCACTCTAGGACCTTAGGCGATTTTGTCTAACGTGACAGCTGAGTCAGCATGGGACCCATATGGGCCTCACACGTCAGTGACTACTTTCCCTGCTCTCTCCATCTCTCTTCCTCTCTCCTGCAGTCCTTTTCTTGGTGATCGATGGTGGGGAAGGAGGGTGGCCAGCGACAGGAAGGAAGAACCAGAGGCGTGCAACGCGGCGGTGGTGCTCGCAGGCAAAGACGGGCGGCGTCCGACGGAGAGAAGCAGGGTGTCGTCGGCGGTGGTGTCACCGACCTCAACCTGGGCACATCCTTCTCCTTCCCTTTCTCTCCGTGTGCGACACCTTCGAGGAGGGAGGCACCCAGTGATGGCGACGACGACGTCTGACGTACTTCCTTCGCCATCTCCGTTGACGCCTTCAACCGCGCCATTGTCGCCTCTATCACCAACGAGTAGGAGCTAGGGAGGGCACCGACAACTCCTCCCCTCTTCTCTCTTTTCCTTCCCTCTCTCCTGGGGTCAAGGCGTGGGTGGTAGCGAGGAGAGGACAGCATGAGGAGCTTAGCAATCGAGGAGGTCGCCGGCGGACACTCGGATGAAACAAAGTGCTTCCACCCAAATCAAATTCCCCATTTTGCGATGCAACCGCCGCCTCGCTCCCGCGCACCCTACCGTGGACGACAGCTGGCAGGGAGAAGGGCGACGAAGAGGAGATGGGCGGCAATGGGCGACAGCTAGCTGGGAGAAGGACGACGGCAACGATAGGGTCACTCATGGAGCTTCCTCCACTCTTTCTCTCTCCCCTCAAACTCTTCCCACTGTTGGGACGTTCCTTAGAGCCACCCGCCGCCGGTTGCCACTCCAATCCCCAACGCCGCCACAACCGGGGCACCTCCCACCGTCATTGAGGTTGCCGATAGTTGCCGGAGCCATGCCCTCTTCTCTGCCCTTCCTCCCTGCCTGACAAAGAAAGAGAGGAAGAAGAGAGAAAAGGAAGAAGGAGATCTGACCAGTGGGCCCAACCGGTTTTCAATTTTTTTTGGATCAAACTGTCACGTAAGCCCATGTCAATGTCACGTGAGACGAAGACCTAGTCAAATGAGCCACGTAGGCGCCACGTCAGCCAAATCTGGGGATAATACCACTGAGGGACCTCGTTTGCACTGGTTTTGGAAGTTGGAGGCTACCTTTATACAAAACTTATTTGGAAAATAGACCCTCCAAGAACTTCAATTGAAAATGGACCTCAACATCAACATCTCGATGCCACATGCTTTGGCGTCATGTACATTGTCACGTTGGTAAATATTCCACCTCAACAGAGGCTCGTCGCTATTAGAGTTTGTTGGAGGCATGTCACGAGGACCTACGGCCGAGACTGTCGAAACACATTGTCAAGACCCAGGGTGAAGCATCAAGGAGGCGAAGCGCTTGCTGGAGCGAAGAGAAGGACATTGAGGTGACGCCACAGGGCAAAGTATCAAGCCAAGGGCCTTCGCCAGCGGGCGAAACGAATCAAGACCTAGTCGGGGCGATCCCCCAAGGAGGCCCACCTAGCAGCCCAGGAAGGGGTCTTAGGGCCCAAAGGCCGGTTAAATGAGCTAGTTGTCTGTAATTACCCCATAAATGTCCCTATCATAGGGGTGGTCATGTAAATTCCCATGTACACAGAAACCCTAAGGTTGCATGGACCTATATTCAACCTATAAATAGGCCCCAAGGGGCATGGAAAAGGGGTCCCAAAAATTTTAATATTAATATACATTGTTTTCTTTTCCACACTTTGAGTGAAGCATATATTTCAACAGACGATGTTTCCCAACCGACAACAATTGACGCCGACCGTGGGGAAACCAGACCGAATCTGATGCCACCCAAGAGGACGTCGGTACGAAAGAGAGTGACGCCAAGGAGGGACGAAGCGGAAGGCGTGGTCGAAACGACGAGTGAGACTAAGGCCGAGACTAAATCCGAAGAACCAGCCAGGGTCGAAGCCGAACCGCAGGCGTGGGTCGAATCTGCAACAACAAAGGTGCAGGCTTCGGCGATCACAAAGTTGGGGGATGGGCAGCGACCGGAGAGCGACATGCCAACCGTGCCAACAATGGAGTATGAGGCGATGCGTCAAGACATGGCACGGTTGCAGGACACGCTTCAACAAATGCAACAGCAACACCAAGCACATGAGGCGGCCATGCAGGCCAAGGCAGCGGCATCGGCCAGACCAAGTGCCGCTGCCCTAGTGACAACTCCGTCAATGACACATGCCCCCGCTTTGATGGCGTCACTGGTCCAAGCAACATTGACCTCACAAGTCCGTCAAGCTTTCACGCCAACGACGACGCCGACTCTGGGGGCAATTGTCCAAGCGTGGGTGGCAACTTCGGCCTCGCAAGAGCAAACTCGTTTTCAAACAGTGCAACCGGCCTAGGCTTAGGTGTTCCAGGCTACAATCGATGTCGCTTTGACCCTCCAAACACAATTGCAAGATTTTCTTCAGCAGCTAAGTTCGAGCCAACCCCACACACAATTACCATCATCGACTATACCACCCCCTTCGACCCGAGCCGTCGGGGGATCAAGTCAAGATGTGGCGGCATGGTGTTGATGCAAAAAACACACACTGGCCTGAGAGATTTGCTTTACTCTAGTGTAGGTCCAAAACTTGCTTTCGGGTTCAAGGGCGGTCCAGTTGATTTGATCCTATAATCAACAAGATGAAATATGCAAGTTTATTAGTAAATGATAATCGATCGGCTAAGCAGCCGATGTCATATCGTGATATAACCTAGCCGATGAAATAAAGCATGAATCGGTTGTGAGGTATACTCGAGGATAAGCTAACCCTAAACTTGGTACATCGGCTGAAGGTATCGGTATTACATAATTTATAAATCAATATTACTTTAGAAGTCAGCAATTGGGATAGATCGGACTTAACCGAGACAGTATAAATTGCCCAAGTCTAAAATAACATGAAATAATGATTATATATACTCATGTCATAGCCGATGATCAGGTATAAGTATGTATCGGCTATAGCTCCGATACAACCTTATACTAGGATATTCTCTTGCGACAAATATATCTAACTATTACCAATTAGATTGGTAATAAGTCTAATATGTTTATATTAGATTAGATCCTGATATAAAGGGCAGATATAGCATATTAAACAAAGTATTAAACTATGTAAAACAACTATATCAGATAAGATCGGCTGAAACCCCGATACTACCCTTATTAACAACCATAGAGCAGGCTAAAGATCATGATTCCAAACACGACTTAATAGATTAAACTTAACTGATGCATCATTAAGTATGAAATGAAACATAATATTTAGACAATCAAGCCGATGGTTGCCTTTTCAGGATGGTGGATACATTATATAATATAAACCAACAAGTCAATCTAGCCGTTATCAGCAAAACCCTAGATAGAGATCAGCCGATGCAAGTAGATAGTATTGTCAATCTAAATTATATAATGTATATGATAACTCAGAGATTTACAAGATAGAATTAGAGTGTCATAAAGATGTAAGCACTAATTCCGATAATGCAAACCGCCATAACAAGCTTTACCTCTTCGCCGAAGATCAAACCTGATGCAGCTCGACTCGAAAGCAAGAGCTCGTCGAAAGTAAAAGAATAAAAGGTTGGCGATGCGCCGAGATTGATTGAACTGTTGTTATTTTATTCATAAGACCCCGGGTCTATATTTACACCCGAAAATACAAACATTGTCCAAGATGGACACGACTCATATTATCCTAATACAACTCCAACTAGCAAACAAGTCCTTTAGGCGGACTCTTACCGAAAATATCTATAAAGAAATTACAGATAATCCTAATTAATAAATACAATTGCCAATTCTGGACTCTATCCTTGCCTGGCGACATTATCTCAAACTCTTCCTCGAACCCGATATTGATTACACGGCTAATATCGGGCATATCGGCTATCCATATTAAACCCGGCTCCAGCCGATACAATCTTCCAGCCGACGCGCACTCTGTTTCCGAGAATCCCGCACATCTCCAAATCCACCTCGAAGTAGACTTCGTTTTCGATTCATATGCTTACCAAATTTCATCATCAACACATGGCAGACGGTGAACCCACATGTCTTACGTTCGCCTGCTCCCACGCCTTCACCGGCACACCAAGACGTTGCAGTTGGACCGGGCTACACTGCTCATGTACCTTAGGCGTCGGCACCGGCCCAACCACAAGCACAAGTTCAAGGTCTAGCTTCGCCCTTCGCACTGCCTTACCCAGGTCTTTCGTCGTAGTTTCGACAAGCTTCGGCGTCGGGAGGCTATGGACGAAAAGAAGCTACCTTTGATTTGGGGGCTGAGGAATCACCATATCCCACCCCAGTTCAAGTATCTGACAGTTGCAAGATATGCAGGTGAATCTGATCCAAGTGAGTTCCTGTAGATCTATGAGTCGGTGATTGAAGCATCTCATGGCGATGAGAACACCAATTCCAAAGTGATACACCTCGCTTTGGACAGCTTCGCCCGATCCTGGCACTTCAATCTCCCGCCAAGCATCATTTACTCATGGGAGTAGCTGCCGGACGTGTTCATCATGAATTTCCGCGGGACCTACGAGGAGCCGAAAACCCAGCAAGATTTGTTCAAAATTCGATAGAAACCTGGCGAATCAACTTGATTGTACGCACGACTATTTTCTCAAGCAAGGTGTCAAAACCATGACATCACAGAAGCTTCGGTGATCAAAACTGCTTTGGCAGGGCTTCGCCCAAGCGACCTAACAAGGAAGATCTCCAGGAAAAACCCACAAACCCTCGATCACCTCTTTCGCATCATCGATGGGTATGCGCGGGGCGAAGAGGATACGAATGTTGATGATGATATTTGGTAAACATATGAATCAAAAACGAGATTCAATTCGAAGCGGATTTGAAGATATGCGGAATTCTCAGAAACAGAGTGCACATCGGCCGGAAGTCTGTATCGGCCGATACCGAGTTTGATATGGTTAGCCGATACAGCCGATATTGGTTAAACTGGTTGCGTGATCATTGTTGGATTCGAAAGGAGGGCTTCAATGATATTGCCAGATAAGGATAGAGTACGAGATAGGCAATTGTATTTATTAATTAGGATTTTATGTAAATTCTTTATAGATATTTTCGGTAAGAGTCCACCTAAGGGACTTGTTTGTTAGTTGGAGTTGTATTAGGACAATATGAGTTGTGTCCATCGCGGACAAGTTTGTATATTCGGGTATGAATATAAGCCCGAGATCTTGTAAATAATTAACATCAGTTCAATCCAATCTCGGAGTATCGCCAACCTTTTTCGTTACTTTGTTTCGACGAGTTCTTGCTTTCGAGTCGAGCTGCATCGGTTTCGATCTTCGGCGAAGAGGTAAAGCTTGTTATGGCGGTTTGCATTATCGGAGTTAGTGCTTACATCTTTATGACACTCTAATTCTATTTTGTGAATCACCGAGTTATCATATATTTTATATAATCTAAATTGACAATACTTTCTACTTGCATCGACCGATCTCTATCTAGGGGTTTGTCGATAATGGCTAGATCGACTTGTTGGCTTGGATTATATAATATATCTACCATCCTAAAAAGGCAACCATCGGCTTGATTGTCTAGATATTATGCTTTTTTTTATACTTAGTGCTGCATCAGTTAAGTTTGATCTACTAAGTCGTGCTTGGAATCATAATCTCTAGCCTGCTTTATGGTTGTTAATAATGATAGTATTGGAGTTTCAGTCGATCTTACCTGGTATAGTTGTTTTACATAGTTTTATGGTTTGTTTAATATGCTATATCTGCCCCTTATATCAGGATCTAATCTAATATAAATATATTGGACTTACTGCCAATCTGATTGAAAGTATTTAGATATATTTGTTCCAAGAGAATATCCTAGTATAAGGTCGTATCAGAGCTATAGCTGATACATGCTTAAATCTGAACATCGGCTATAATATGAATACATATAATCATTATTTCATGTTATTTTAGACTTGGGCAATTTATACTGTCTCGGTTAAGTCCGATCTATCCCAATTGCTGATTTCTAAAGTAGTATTGATTTATAATTATATGACACTGATATGTACAGCCGATGGATCAAGTTTAGGGTTGGTCTGTTATTGAATATGCCTTACAGCCGATTCACTTAACAATGCATCGGCTAGGTTGCATCACGATATGACATCGGCTTTCCAGCCGATCGATTATCGTTTACTAATAAAACTTGCATGTTTTATCTTGTTGATTGCAGGATCAAACAACTGGCACGCCCTTGAACCCGAAAGCAAGTTGTGGACCTGCACTAGAATAAAGCAAATCTCTCAGACCAGTGTGTATTTTTTGCATCACCAACGAAGCTGCGTCTCGAAATACAAGCTAAATTCGACAAGGCTGCTGCACAAATCTATTCGCAAGAGGTTGTCCTACGAGTGGCGAACACAACTCCACTCTCAAGACAAGGCCTAACCCCCATGACCTGGAAAAGGTTTCGAACCGAGAAGGGGAAACCTGTGATGACGGTTGAAGAGGTCCAGAATCTTCGTAAGGACTTCGACGTAAGGCAGGGTGTTGGCCGATGGTCACCACCTAAAACGAAATACAAAAAAGACAAGTACTGAGTGTACCATGGCAAGTTATCTCATACGACAGAGCAATGCCAAAACATACAACATCAAGGCCAACCACATGCACCGCCACCAAATCCCTAGGCAGGTGAAGATGCTGTGTAGGGAACCGAACGGGACAGGCCGCTACAAATTGAGGTACAAGTCGATAGGCAGCAACGAGTAATACAAGTAATCACTCGTGGGAACCCTAATGGCCATATGTCGAAGTGGCACAAAAAGGCGCACGCCCGTGCGATCGAGCACATCACCATGACATCGACATGCGTTGAGGGACCACAATTTCACTCGTACCTTGTCACGCACAGGTCTAGGACGGGATCTTTTCGGCTAGCAACAATGGAGGGCGAAGAGCTAGACCACTCTTGGAATGCTGCTTCGCTCAAGCAATACTATGTGTAAAAAGGGTGGCATCCATCACCATATGTGAATATTATTATGTAAGTCTTTGGCAAAAAAGAAAAAAAGAGGAAAATGAAAAAAAGAAAAAAACTGGACGCAGGGTTATTATCCATAATGGAAGCCCGAACCAGTATAAAACTTATGTCTTGCCACTGTGATCCATCGCAAAAAAAGACCCCAAGACAAAGGCTTGATCAGCGAAGTGAATCGGCCGAAGCATCGCTCGGCCGAACGCGGAGATTGCGGCAACCCGTTTTTTACATTTTTGACTATCGTTACACTCGAACTCGGGCAAACACTTAGCGAAACATGCTTGCCATAACGAGTAGGGGGAGTGAAAGCTTGTAGATGTCGCCTAGAGGGGGTGAATAGGCGTGCTTGAAAAACACTAAAAACAATTTGCAGCAATCAAATTAATAGGACCCGAAAGTTCTGCCCGGAACTTCCTGGTAGTATAGACTGCCCGGAACTTTCGGAGTTCTTCGACAGGAACTTCTGGGTAGCACTGAAACAGGGACATCGACACCAATTTAAGTGGAAGCTGGACTTCTCAAGCACAGGGATGCAAGTAAAGCAGGTAGAGACACAGAGAGACAACAGAGCAAGCACATAAACAATCACAAGGGAGACAAGCGGATTTTTTCCCGAAGTTCGGATTTCAACAATCTTACTCTCCGTTGTGGAACTCCGAAGAGCTGGGTCTCGATTAACCCCTTGCCTCACCAAGCAAAGCTCCCAGTGGAAATCCCTAGCCTCCAACCCAACACTCCTAGGTCCTCCTCTAGGATTTTGAGTGACCACCAAGATCCAACTCAACAACCCTAGAGATGACCACAAGTGTGGCTTGCTCTAGCTGGACAACCTCTAAGAACTCAGCTCGGATTTCTACTAACTTACCTCCTTTCCTTGCGGGGGAGAGGAAATCCCGTACAAACCTTCCTGGGTCACTCCACAAGATGAAGGAGGCTCGCGGGCGACGCCTATCCGTCTAGGAGGTTGCCCTCCAAGAGTAATAAGCCCAAGCGACGCTGAAACGAGGATCCCTAAGTGCTCAATCCATCCTAATCTTCACCAACACCTTCTCCCTCACTCACACACCCTTAACTCACTCAAACTCACATGTATGGCTCAAGAGGTGGATGTGGCTTGCAATAACACCATGGGAGAACCTTGGGGAAGCTAGGTAATGGAGAGAAACATCTGGAATGGGCAAAGAAACAGCTGGGGGCGACTTGTATATATATAACGGCTAGCTAACGTCATGTAGTTGTTACTCACAATTTTGAACTGCTGAGTTGCCAGGAAGTTCCGAGCCAGGATGCCAGGAAGTTCCGGGCAACACTTAGGAAATTTTTTAGCTCACAGAGGGGCCCGAAAGTTCCGGCCAAGAGTGCCAGGAACTTCTGGCCAAGTCCCGCTGTCCCCAAAATGCATTTTTGAAAAAATGCATCTAAAAATATTTCAAGCATGGGACACCACTAAGAGCACTTAGGAGACCCTAGAACATCACTTAGAACCCCTCTTAATAGTACGAATTTTTCTAAACTCGAGTGCGAAAATTAAAACCTAACACTAGGGCTTCGAGTCCATTTTCCGCTTTGATTTTGATGTTGTGGGGGGTCTCCATCCTTGTAGCACACACCTAAGCATCTGGCACTAAACACCTGTACTTTACATTAGTCCCTTAACCGATTTTGTCATTAATCACCAAAACCCACTAGGGGCTAGATGCACTTTCAGAGAGATCCCAGGGGGTTGCGAAACACATGTATCAACTCTGTTTCCCAATTGACAACAGAGTTGGCACTAACCTCATGTATCAAATATACATATAAAGTATGGCAGACCTACTTGAGCAGGTATGCGGGCCTAAGGCTTAGGCCTTCTTTTTTCAACTCCAAACTTCGACTTCCTTGGTTTCTATAATCATATGTTTTAAAATGTTAAATGATGCCATTTGCCTTTTCTCGTTGCAGAGAATTGTGAAAAGAAAGGAGTAGGTTCAAATGTGTAAAGAATTTGGAATATCTCATGAATGTGTATGTTGTGATATTTCCATATATGAGAATTTGATATATGTTGTGATATTTCCCTATATAAACATTTGAGATATTTTTTTGATGTAAAAAGAAAGAGAGATTTTGTGCACATAGGTACAGGTACACAAGGAATCTTAATCACTCATATGTATTTGATAATCACCTATTGCAACACATGAACTTATTTGCTAGTGTATTTTAGGAGAAAATTTAAATGTTAAAGGTACCAATATTTTTAACATGGAAATAGTAATAAAATTGGCACATGGTAGATGATACTCTGTCATTGTGTGCTCCTATACCAGAAAACAGGGGCGGGCCTGCCCATTAGGCAGCATGGGGTGACTGGCCCAGCTACGGTCCGCGTCGCCCCACCTCCCATATCCCTCCTTGGGCTGTCTACTATCAAATCCTATTCACAGTTGGCACATAAGTGAGCAGTCCAAGTGTTCAATTTTGAGTTTTCAAGGAATCACAGTCTGAATGCCATCGACGCTTCGTCTCCACGACCCCTTGATACCGGCGCTAGCGCCATCAATGTTTCATTTCTCTCCGCAACTCGCATGCCGCGCGCGCATCTCTGGCTCTTTGCGACTAGCGATGGACAACGACTGACAGCCAATAGCACGGGCGGTGCACCGCACGGCGCCTGCAGAGGTGACGGCGAAGGCCTTCTCGGCTATGAATATAATCAATGGATCAATGACTTGATATTGTGCTACATTGAGAAGTAGAGTTTTAGAGAACTCAATTTTGAAAAAGTTAAGTAGAGGTTTCAAGCGATGGGTGATCGACGAATAGAATTGCCTAAGCCTCGTAGGATCCCTAGAAAGTTTCAGTGATTTATTGGCAGTATATCTTCTTATATATTTATCTTTGTTAAAGATATCTATCAACCATGTTTTATGAATCTTTGGGTGTATAATGATTTATGAATTATGTATGGCGCAAAGATTATTGCTTTGTTTTAAAATGGTTTTGTTTGCCTTGATTTATTGATTAAACTATATTTTTATGCGATTACAATATAAATATGATATTTGTTGCGTTTAGTTGTTCCTATGAAGCGAACATCTTCGCTCCATCTTGTTTTTAATTCTGCGTCCGCCACTACCAGAAAACAACACATTATTCCCGGGATTCGACCGACGAATTTGGCAAAACTCTCTTATACGTTATATCTGACCTCCATATATAAAAGTAAAATGAAAACATATGAAATTACACACGCATATATATTTAAACTTGATGTCCAGTCGATACAATGTAAGACTTCTCGGCCGTATGTGAGCACGTCCAGGGAAAGAAACGATCTCATGTTAATCTTGCAACAAATCATGTTATTAAGGATAATAATAGAGGTTAAAAAATTCATTATGAATTCAAGGTTGGTCTTATTTATTCTTTTTCTTTACTTGATTAGCCGATTAATGAATCAAACATAATGCTAAAAAGAGTAGGCAGGGAAGTTCCGGAAACCTCGTGATTAGTCCAATAGTTACTTAGCATAGAGTGACTGTTAGTAGCTTATCATTGTGAGGCCTAACAAAGGTTTGCAGTTGGCAAATAAACTGGAGTAGACTACTAATTTTGTTGATGTGATTGTGTATACAAGTAGGAGATTCGGTACATCTAATTTTGTTCAAAAGAAAAGAAAGGAGAAGTGTTTTTTTTCTTCCTTTTTCATTCATTATTACAAAAAAAAAAAGTGGAGTAGGACACGTATCCTTGGGTTGGGTGCAGGGTAAATGTGGAGCCCACATGTCATGCACACCTACCAGATGCGCCTTTCCGTTTTTCTTTCTTTTGCGCGCCGGCTGCCTCGCACCGGACCGCGCCGCGCCGCACCCGCACTGCTCTCTGTCTCTGCAGTCTCGTATCGTCTCCTCCCCGTGGGGTGGGCGTGGGATCCCCTTCCGAGTTCCGACCAAGGCAAGGCGAGGCGAGGCGACCACCTCTCGCCGCCACCGCCATGAAGCCTCCGCGGCGCCACTATGGTTTACTCGCGGTGGTCGTCACTCTCATCGTCCTCGCCTCCCTCCAGATCCAGTTCCACCACCTCAAGGTTCTCTCTCTATATCTATAGCTTCTCCATCCATTTTTAGGTAGGGTATTAGAGCTTCTCCTTCCTTGAGGAGCTCCTATCAAAATCCAACCCATTGATGTCATCGGATGGGAACTTCCATCAGGAGGACCGTCTCACCGGGGACCGCACCTTCGCCACCACCACCACCACCGACCGCGTTCACTGGCGGACCGGCGCCGAGGGCCTGCCACGCGGCATTGTTCACTCCAACTCCGACATGTACCTCCGCCCTCTTTGGGACTCCGGCGCCAACCCCAAGGTCTCCCTCCCTCTCTGCTTGCTGCTGCTGCTTCTTCTTCTTCTTCTTAGTAATATTGTCTTTAGCCTTGCTCAGTCTGGGTCTGGTTTTGTAGTAACATCCTGTCCTATATAACCCTATCAAAAAAGATACCACCCATCTCTACTATCATCATCTGCTTCCAGTTTCAACTTAACAGGCGATTCGTTTGCCCATTTTATTGCTAATGTATACTCTGTTAATTGTGCAGAATAAAAACGATAATCACAATGCTCTTTTGGCGATGGCAGTCGGCATTTCACAAATGCAGAATGTAGACATTATGGCCCGTAAGGTGTGTCTTTATCTCATATTTCTTCTTCTTGCATAAAAATAATATATATTTCTTCTTCGCTTTATTGTTTTTCTTATTTATGTTGTTTGGTAAAAAAAAGTTTACCTATTCTAATATGGTTTTAACCATTTACTTGTTTAGTTTCTTAACCAAAACTACACAGTCATGCTCTTCCATTATGACGGGAATGTAGATGGATGGCACAATCTTGAGTGGAGTGATAAGGCCATACACATACTTGCTCGTAACCAAACAAAGTGGTAATTCCCACGTAGCTTGCATTCCATTGCTTTACTTTTTATGGTAATTAGATATATATTCCCTTTCCTCAAAAGTGTAGTATTGAGCGTCCCCATTCTTCAATATATACAAGATGTAATAGTCCTCTGCTAAAATAGTGCAATGTTCCATTTCATTAGATTTTCCCACTTCCAAAGCAAGCATATGTTCCTGCTGCAGGTGGTTTGCTAAGCGCTTTCTACATCCTGATGTTGTGGCTATCTATGGTTTTATCTTTTTATGGGATGAAGACCTTGGAGTGGACAGCTTTGACCCGAGAAGGTATGGCCCAGGTTGTAGTCCTGCTCTAGGCAGATATGTTATTCAGTGCTCAGTATGAAGTAAAACATACCATCTCACCATCCAAGATCTTGATATCAGCACCTCTTTGCTAGTGTACCTAGTTCAGTCAATTTGAAGTTTCATATGCTTTCATGTTACGTGCTGCAGGGAACTGAAATTTTGCTTATGATTCAATAGTTTGTCCTGCGAACTCTTAGCCCCTGTACAGATTGTGGGGGCCTTTTTCAGTTTCCCGTGGGAAATGAAACGGTTCACGTGAAATTCCTGAGCTCTAAAGTCTAAAACCTGTGTTTTGTTGAACAACATTGATACCTTGGGCAGCACATTTGCCGATTTATGAAATTTAACATGTGTTGACCTTTCTCCTGTGTTCATGTTCTAATCTCGGCATCTTACATGCTAATGCTACTATGCTACTCCCTCCGTTCCAAAATATTGCAACCTAGGATGGGTCTACTACGAATCTGGACAAAGATTCGTAGATGAGACGTGCTGCTGAAACGTGGGTGGCGTTTGTTGTTGATACGACTCTTGTGAGTTGTGACACCTAATCCTTGCGATGATGGAATGGAAAAATTGACACCTAATCAGATTCGTAGTACTAGGATGGGTCTAATCCCAGACCCATCCTAGGTTGCAATATTTTGGGACAGAGGGAGTAGTAATTAGTCAGCTATACTGTCTCTTCCTATCACTGTATATAGACCAAAATCTGATCAGCCAAAATGTTGGTAGCTTACAAATCTACTACTTCCTCCGTTTCACAATGTAAGACTTTCTAGCATTGCCCACATTCATATAGATGTTAATGAATGTAGACATATATGTGTCTAGATTCATTAACATCTATATGAATGTGGGATATATGTCTAGATTCATTAATATCTATATGAATGTGGGCAATGCTAGAAAGTCTTACATTGTGAAACGGAGGGAGTAGCATTTATTCAGATGGAAGAATGGATTTTTCTTTTTTAGCCATTTGCATGAGGTTTTGGGACGGAGTTTGTTGTTGATGATATATATATTTTGGTGGAGCGATCTTTACTTACTTTTTTTTGACGTAAAACAGTAGGAGAGGCTCCTACTATGCTAGATCTTTACTTACTTTGGTCATTGATGTTCTTGTATCCGTAGTATATTGCTCCTCTTTTTGTGCTGAAAGTGCCTTCTCATTTGCATGCTCTCTTCCTAGATATCTTGATATAATGGTTTCTGAAGGATTGGAAATTACACAACCTGCTCTGGACCCTGATCTATCGACTGATATTCACCATCGGATCACAATCCGCAACAAGATGACGAAAGTGCATAGGTGCCATGTCTTTGTAATTTTCAATTTTTTCACATCTCAAAACGTCATTTGTTTTTCCTAATAAATGCACCATTCTTTTTTAATGATTATTTAGGAGAATATATGATAACCGTGCAAGTATGAATTGTTCTGATGGAAGTAAAGGACCTCCATGCACAGGGTAAAGATTGTTTAGCCTCATGAGCTTACTTTTGATTCTATTCCAAGTCATATTTTGCTGTTGCTGTTTTGTTCGTTGGCCTAGTGTTTATCTGGTTATCTGCCCTTCTTTATTTTAAATCTTGACACAATTTATTTTTCTAATATTTAGTAACCGCCAGATCATGGGTTGAATGAATGTTTGAGAATATTGTACTTTTCTTTCTTGGATAGGTGGGTTGAGGGCATGGCACCTGTTTTTTCTCGGGCTGCTTGGAGATGTGTATGGCATTTGATTCAGGTGCAAATTCTGATAGTGCAGTCTCAATTTACCCTGCCATCTGATTATATTGATGTTGACTGCAATGTTGTAACTCTTTTCTTGACGCAGAATGACCTGATCCATGGATGGGGCCTTGACATGAAGCTTGGTTATTGTGCTCAGGTACTCAAGATAATACACAATCATGCAGTACAGCTCTATGCAAGAATCATGATCTGTTTGATTTCTTTTTTGTTATTTTCTAGGACATCCTGTTAAAGGCATTCACTGATAGTACAAGATGGCCTGACAATGTTTGTTCATTTATTGTTTATATCCACCATCGCTTGTAAAAGGTTTTTCACCTGTGAGATGTGTAAGAAGCCACAATCCACCGAATTCCAGTTAGGTGTTTTTTTTTTAGGAAGGTGCTTTATTAATTAGCTAGGAGTTTACAATTGACAACTAGGGATTGAGTATAAGTTGGAGCTTGCAATCTCCAAAACGTACAATGCCTAGCCCTTCTAGCTTTGCACTAACTCATGAGCTACTAAATTACACCCTCT
Source organism: Oryza officinalis (assembly GCA_008326285.1). Classification (NCBI taxonomy): domain Eukaryota; kingdom Viridiplantae; phylum Streptophyta; class Magnoliopsida; order Poales; family Poaceae; genus Oryza; species Oryza officinalis. The sequence continues at coordinate 49,087,590 of BDMV01000006.1, forward strand.
ACTAATACACCCTACTATGACCTGTGAAAGCATCTGCATCAACCCTCGAATTTCTAAAATTGTGTAGTTAGGTGTCTTTTTGGTCCTCGGTTTAATAGTTCCTGTCATGTTCTCTTCTTTTTCTTATGTATCATGTGGCTTTGTTGCTACTTTATTGCTCAAATTTCACCGATGTTTGATCTATGATCTCATCATTGATGAAGATTCATTTTTGTTTTACATAGCATATGTTGATTGAGAATGAAAGTAACCAAAATATTAATTAATGTAGCGCCATGGGATTTCAGGGTGATCGAGCTGAGAAGGTTGGCGTAATCGACAGTGAGTATGTTGTTCATCAAGGAATACCATCGTTAGGAGGACCATCACTAAGCAGTAAGGTCTGTTTGTCGTCACAAATTGGTACTTTTGAAAGTAAAATGATGCACCTATTACTTACATTTGTACAACATATGATCATGTCTTATATTCCAAACAGTATGGTACATTTTGATGTAGCATCATATATTTTTCTTTTTTTTATTGTAATTTTCATCTCCAAGACCACAAAAATGCTAAGCTGGACCTGACATTAGTACATTACAGATTAAACATTTCAAGACTCAGAAGACAGGAGCATCCAGGCAGACTTGAGATGCTCTATTTGATGATAATTTCTATGCCATGAAAAAAAAACTTAGATTTTAGGGCTTCTTACTGTTATCTTCTTTAACCTTGAGTGTTTTAAAATAAAAATAGAAATTTGTTTGGCATATGCCTGCAAGATTATAATATTAGTTTATCACTTTTATCAAGGCTCAAGAATGAAGGCTATACATGCTGTTACTGACCTAGTTTTCTCACTACAGACCCCTCGGAGATCTCTGGATTTACGGACCCACGTGAGTATAATTTTATGGTCTCTTGTTAGACCAGTATAACAATTCGGTCTTTGTATACTTTTAATTTCAATCATGTTACTCTTGTTTCAATAGATTAGAAGACAATCGTCTGCTGAGCTGGAGAAGTTTAAAGAGCGCTGGAACAGAGCTGTAAGGGAAGATGAAGAATGGACAGATCCTTTTGATACTTGATTTTACTTTGAAAGAAGAATCTGATACAAATATACAAGCCCACCTGGTACAAATATACAAGCCCACCTCACATTAGAGTTGCAGGACAGTTCACATCGATTACAATAATTGGACTCGAGATCATCTCACATGGCAATCTATGGGCTTCATAGTAAACGGTTTGTTACAGACATTTATCTGACTTACGTTCACCATTATGTCCTCAAGAGGTGAAGAGCCACTGGATACGGTACCATCAACACAAAGATCAAGGAGCAACTGAACGGCAACCCAAACTAACCAGAGACTTAACACAGTCTTGTAATTTAATTTAATTCCTCATTTCACTAGGGGTGTATAGTGACATGATATACACACTTGTGCAGTTATCTTAATAGCAAGTTTCAAAGAACAAACCATGCATAAACGCAATACCTCAGTAGTGGAGCTGAACAGCTTTGGCAACACAATATAAAAGATACGGTTATGCTAAACCCTCAAGGATCTGCAGGAAATGTACGGATGATAGTGCCTGATAACAGGCTGTCCCTGTCTGTATTGACTATTGATATTATAAGATTGTTGTACTGGCTTGGTGCGCCATGATTCTTGTTCTCCTAAGATTTGTGATGAGCAATCTTTAGAATGTTAACTACACTTAAAGATAGCATCACAGCTGCACGAAAACATAGAAACTAATCATTTCCTTCCTGAACAGAGTAGCTTGAGCTGAAAGACTGAGGGGATGTTTGGATTCAGAGACTAAATTTTAGTCCCTGTCATATCGGATGTTCTTGTTCTTGGAGTGATGACAACACAGGACAATAGTCATCTATCACTTGGGGTGCTGTGTCATATGATTGTGCCAGTATATATTTGGTCTTATGAAATAGCATCCCTCTTGCAGTTGCAGATGAGGTAAGTAGTCCTGAACTAGAGCAACACATATTTTATTGCTAAATGTTGTAACTAATTGATTCGAATGACCCTTGTATTTATGTAATTTGGAGTCCTCGACTAGTTCAACTCTCCCTTATTTCTGTATTGCTGTTCACTTTCTGTCTGAAGGTTTCTTAAAGTTGGTTTGTTAAGAATACATATCTTCTACCTCAAATATCTATGAGAGTATGAATAGTTGAACTTATTTTACGTATCCCCTCCGTTTTTTAATATATGATACCGTTGACTTTTGTTATAACCTTTGACCGTTCGTCTTATTCAAAAATTTTATGCAAATCTTAAAAATATTTGTCATACTTAAAGTTCATCTAGTAATAAATAAAATCACAATTAAAGAAAATAAATTTACTTAAATTTTTTTAATAAGACGAATGGTCAAATATGATGTAAAAAGTCAACAGCGTACTTAATTTTTACAATTTTTACTTGTTTGCAAAATTTGCTTGAGTAAGAGTACTAGTAGGAATAGTTAATAGGTTGTCATCAATTACCAAAAAAGAGGAGATTGAAAGTCTCTAGTTTGGTTTTGGCTAATTGATGAAACCTAAGGACTAATCCTAATGCTAAGTGTGTAGCTACGAGAGGATTGTCCTATTACAAGTGGTGGAGCCTAAATGACCACAAGGTGATCATGGGCTAATCTTGGAGAAGAAAGATGGGGAAAAGCCTAACCCTATGGAACTCAAGGCTAAAGTATAGATAGGATTTTGGTTTTGGTGATCAAGACACCATAGAGGGTGTGATCATGTTTAGGATCGATAGCCGTACTATAAAGAGGAGAATCTTTCGGCTAATTGGTCTAGCAAGCGCCACTAGGTGAATTCATACATGCATTGCATTAGGACCTAGTGGAGAACTAACATAACCCTTGAAAATGTTTGTGAAAATATGCTAACACACGAGCACAAGGTGATACACAAGGTGGTTAGCACATTTGAGCAAGGGTTGAAGAGGCGGCGAAGTCGCGGTGGTGTTTCTCGCTGAGAAATACGCACCGGACGCAGGCTGACGCGTCCGGTCAGTTCAAAGATGGTGCATATGGCTAGGGTTTGCCATCGACGCGTCCGGTGCTGTCTTGACGCAGGCAACCGGACGCATGGCATCAGCATCAGGTGTGAGCGATGTCAGCACGTGGCGAGGTGATGTATTGACCGGACGCTGGGGTGCGTCCGATCACGCTCAGGAGCTCTCTGGTAGCTCTCTGTTGTCGACCGGACGTGGCCTGCCTTGGCGTCCGGTGTGCCGTGTACGCGAGCGCGATCAAGTTTCGATCGTTGGCGATCTAACGGCTTGGATTCAAACGTGGACACGTGGCACGAGATCGTGGGGCGAGCTGTAGTTGGACCAGACACCGTGCAGCGTCAGGTGCTTATGCACCTGCGCGTCCGGTCAGCTTGAGCTGGGTTGGAATGTGAGCCTAACGGCTCTATTCTTTTGGGACCCCTATAAATATGTGTTGGCCGGCTCTTGAGGACCTCTCTTGGACTTTTGATCATATTGACATCCTCTTGAGCTGAGCATACTCCCTCCCACTCATTTCTCTTGATTAGTTGACAATCCAAAGTGAGATTGAGTGATCCAAGTGCATTTGCTTATGAGTTTGCATCTAGTGGAACTTGGGAGATCATTTGGCTGCGGGATTCTTGTTACTCTTGGTGGTTGCCGCCACCTAGATGGCTTGGAGCAGCGGAGGAGTTGTGGCAAGAGTTGGTGATTGTTCTTGGCCACCTCCTGGTGATTTGTGAGGGGTTCTTGGGCTTATTCCCTGGTGGAGCGCCAAAAGCCACTCTAGTGGATTGCTCATGTCATTGAGCTACCTCACTTGCGATAGGTTCTTGCGGTGCTCTTGGAGAGCTTGGCTTTGGATTGCCAATTAGCCGCCGAACCACGAAGTGTTGGTCGACACAATGGGGATGTAGTGTGCCGGCAAGCACGTGAACCTCGGGAGAAAAATCATTGTGTTCATCTTGTGATTGGCATTCTTCCGGTGATTGGTTATCTACTATTAGTCCATTGATTGATTGGCTCACTCCTCTACGCGACTGTATAAAAATGATTCATGAGAAAAGCCGTTGTAAAAATGATTGAACCATTCACAAAATGTTTCAGCTGATGCTCCTGATCCTGGGTAGGTTATTCTGTTTCAGCCGATGCTCCTGATCCTGGGTAGGTTGAAACTGCTTCTCCAAAAGATGTGCATCGGCGTGTTGCTTCTTCATCATCAGGATCGGCTAATGATGGGAATTTGGATTCACTCAGTGGTTCTCTGTTAGTGACTTTGATTGTGTACAGATTTAACCATATCTGGAGAAACCACCAAGGACCTCCATAATTGGCCGATGTGTTCAGAAGCAGTTTAGCCGATGCCTGGCTCATAGTTTGATATACTACCCCCAAAAGATACTTGTCCAGAGGGAGCGTTTTCTTGGATACTATAGCTCAGCTAGGTGTTGCTAATTAGCTGTTGGACCACAAGTCGAGCCACAGAAAAGGAATTTATCCATCCACATCATCAAAAAGGCAACATGCTCCCTGGGAGAAACAGGACCTGTGCACATGTTGTCGGCTATATATTCTGACCAGCCTCCAATATTCTTAGTCTTGAATTTATGCTCACATTTTATCTTCAGACTAATAGGGTTAGCCGATGAAGTAATGTCCAAGCCTGTTAGCATCTGAATGTCTAATAGGGTGGGGGTCATGGGTCCGTGGCTAAATAAAAAAGCGTTGAGTGTATCTGACCAGAAATAGGAGGTAGCCGATAGCATGGGTTCATCTTTCTTTGTATCGGTCAAAGAAAGAGAAAGACATTGAGATATACCTACTTCATCCCAGTGGGTTTGCTTGCTTATGGCCATCCGTTTGTACCATGCTTTCCATCCATCCACAGAAGATGGCCAGGATTTGAAGATGTTTGGCCAGTGAATCGAATCTGGCTTGGTTTCTCTGAAGGGAATACGATTGGTTTGGGCGTTGATAAAGAGAGTAGGGTCTTCATCTCCCATCGGCCCAAGAAAATAATGAGATGGTTCTCCAGAAATTAGGATGGCAATCTGGTTTCTTAAGTGCTGAAAGAAAAAGGGGGAATTAAAGTAAGCCAAGGATCGATGAAAAAATTGCGGCTGATGTAAACAGAGGCAGTAGATAATGGAGGAATTACCTGTGGGATGTCTGTGGTTGTTGCCATCGAGCAAGGAAATTATTGTGAAAGGTGGAGAGATCGCCAGAGCACTGCGGGGGCTGTTGGAAGAGTTGAGAAAATCGTCGGAGCTCGGTGGGGAAAGTTTTTGGCTTGAGCGGTGAAAACGGAAGTAACGGTGTAAAATTTTCGAAAAAGCAGTTGGTATTTATGAAAGTAGGTGCGTAACGGTCGGGGAAGTTAACCCTAGATTTTTACGGGATTGATGAGATAATTCCGTTGCATTATATAATACTTCGGAATTAGGGGGTATGTGTTAACGATGAAATTTGGTAAACATATGAATCAGAGTTGAGATCCAATTCGAAGTGGATTTGAAGATATGCAGAAATCTCAGAAACAGAGTGCGCATCGGCTAGGAGTCTGTATCGGCCGATACCGAATTCGATATGGTTAGATGGTACAGCTGATGGTAGCAAAATTGGTTACGTGATCGATGTCAGATTCGAGAAGAGGACTTCAATGGCATTGCCAGGCGAGGATAGAGTCCAAAATGGGCAATTGTATCTATTAATTAGGATTTTATGTAGTTTCCTTATAGATATTTTCAGTAGGAGTCTGCCTAAGGGACTTATTCGTTGGTTAGAGTTGTATTAGGAAAGTATGAGTCGTGTCCGTTATGGACAAGTTTGTATATTTGGGTGTAAATATAAGCTCGAGGTCTTGTAAATAATTAACACCAGTTCAATACAATCTCGGTGCATCGCCAAACTTTTCGTTATTCTATTTCGGTGAGTTTGTGCTTTCAAGTCGTGCTGCATCGGTTTCGATCTTCGGCAAGAGATAGAACTCGTTATGGCGGTTTGTGTTATCAAGATTAGTGCTTACATCTTTATGACACTCTAATCTTGTTTTCATGAATCACCGATTTATCATATACATTATATAATTTAGATTGATAATGTATTCTACTTATATCGGCTAGTCTATATCTAGGATTTTGTCGATAACAGCTAGATTATATTATTGGCTTAAATTATATAATGTATCCACCATCCCGAAAAGATGATCATCAGCTTGATTGTCTAGATATTATGCTTCTTTTCATACTTAGTGCTGCATCAGTTAAGTTTGATCTACCCAGTCGTACTCAAGAATCATAATCTCTAGCCTGCTGCATGATTGTTAATAAGGATAGCATCGGAGTTTCAGCCAATCTTACCTGATATAGTTGTTTTATATACATTTATATCTTGTTTAATATACTGTATCTACCCCTTATATCAAGATTTCAATTATCTAAATATATTAAGCCTGCCATCAAAGTAGATGATATTAGTTCAATATATTTATCGTAAGATGATATCTTAGTATAAGGAAATATCGGAGCAATAGCCGACATGCTTAAATTTGGACATCGGCTATGATATAAACACATATAATCCTTGCCTCATGTAACTTGGATCTGGGCAATTTATACTGTCTCGGTTAGGTCCGATCTATCCCAATTGCTGATTTCTAAAGTAATACTGATTTATAGATTATATAATGTTGATATTTACAATTGATGGATCAAGTTTAGGGTTTGTTTATTATTGGGAATATGCCTTACAGCCGATCATCTCACGCTGCATCGGCTAGGCTGCATGGCGATATGACATCGGCTTCCTAGCCGATCGACTATCGTTTACTAATAATATTTGCATGTCTTATCTTGTTGATTGCAGGATCAAATCAACTAGTACACCCTTGAACCTGAAAGCAAGTTTTGGACCTGCACTGGAGTTAAGCAGATCTCTCAGGCCATCGTGTTTTTACATATTTCTTTTACCAACAACAATGGTAAGTTTGGATGACTCTGCGTTGTAGCATTTCTGACCTAGCGGATGGATGCATTCAGATGGGATCTTTTGATATAGAGATATAAATAGCACCAATGGATGAAAGGTAGCTTGGCCTTCTGTCAAGAATAAACAAGAGTTATGGCATTATATTTGACAGTGTACTAACGCACATGCTCATCATTGAGGTAGAGACATTACTTGAGCTTCAGGGTACAAGGGTGGAAATGATAAGGTTGCCGACCTGATAAATTTTAATAGCACATGCTATCTTCCACCCTTTCGACAGCTCACCCAACTCACTCAAGCGTCATATAACAACTCTACCCCACCGTCAGACTCTTCCTGCTTGTGTCTTCCGTTGTTGGATGGCGAACAGTGGACTTGTGCTTGCCCTTCTCCCGATCCTGATGCATTGTTCTTTAATGGTTGGCCCCTGCTAAGTTTAGGTCCAAGCTCCACCACTGCGTGTGATCATCTAGGGCCTAGGAAAGACGGCCGGACGGTTTGCCGTTTACGTGCAGGTGCGAGACGAATCGCTGACGGATAGGCGGTCTGGAGACCGCTTGCTTTCCATTGTTGGGCTCTAAGTTTTCCTTGCCTCTCGGCTGATATGCTTGGGGATGAAAACCGGAACTTGGGCGGTTGCACCTGGTGCACCTCTCCTCAGGGCCGATCTCGTCTGTCTTTAAGACGACAGACCAATGAAAAAGGTGCTTTCTTTTTTTTTTTGCCGGGCCGGCCTAAGAAAGGCAGACCAAATTTACTTAAGAGAGGGTTATGTACACATTTACAGGGTTCAGACTTCGACAAGAGGCTGCCGAAGTGAATGGATGTTGCCGCAGAAGCAACTTCCTAAAAGGAAAACAAATTTCAACGAAGAGCTATTCTCCTAAAACTTTGAAAACCCTAGCTTCTTTCCAGATCATGGCCTCCTCTTTAATCGAGGCGAAGAGGGTGGCCGCCGGTCGGCTCTGACTCTGGAACACCCGCGCGTTTCTCTCCTTTCAAACCATCCAGCAGACTAGCAGCACAAGGGTGTCGAAAGCGCCCCTGTAGCTGGTCCGACAACCCTGTCTTGCCGTGAGCCATCATTCTCCCAAATCCATTTGTGCTTCTGCCGACAATTGGAAGCCAATTCCCGCCCATCCCTTGATCATCCTCCAGACTCTGGTAGTGTAAGGGCATGAGACAAAGAGGTGCTCACAGTTTTCATCGCTGATCATGCATAATGGGCAAGCCCGTTGATGTGGCCATCCACGTTTGCTCAGGTTGTCAGCTGTTAGACATCGTCCTTTCTCAGCCAGCCACATGAAGAACTTTACCTTGGACGGTGCTCTCGTATGCCAGATGAGGTTACCACAACGTGCCTCCGTGTTTGCCATGAAGAACAACTCATAAGCAGAGGAAGGGGTAAACCTCCCAGTTGAGGCCCACTTCCAGATTGTCTCATCCTCAATCCCCCTCGCAGTCGCACCTCCTGGACAACATCCCAAATCTGAAAGTACTCCTCAATGGCCCGGTTGGATGGAGCCCCTTTAATATCCCGCACCCACCTATGATTCTGCAGCCCTTGCGCCACTGTCAGACCTGTGCACTCTACATGGCTGAAGATCAACGGGAACCTCGACTTTATGCTCCCAACTGGCAGCCATTCCGCGAGCCAAAAATTCGTGTTTTTCCCATCTCCCAACACTTGCCGTGTAGTCGAGAGGAAGAGTTCCTGCAACTCCTTCGGGTGCTTGGTCGGGACAGTTGTCCACGGCCGGTCGCAGTGTTCTCCCTTCTTTGCCAACCATTTGAGCCGGAGTGCCTTGCCAAAGTAGCTTAGGTTTTTGATTCCCAACCCTCCCTTTTCAACTGGCATACAGACCGACTTCCACGCTACCAAACAATGTCCGCCATTCACCTCCTCCTGTCCTTTCCACAGAAATCCCTGACACTTTCTATTGATTTCCTTGATTGCGCACTGAGGAAGTTCGAGCACTGACAAGTAGTGAATGGGTAGAGCGAACAATACTGACTTGATCAGGGTCAGCCGGTCACCACTGCACAAAAACTTTGGCTTCCAACCAGCGAACTTCTTGGAGAACCGATCTAAAAGCGGCTGAACATCATGCTTTGTGAGCTTCCGGAGTGAGAGCGGGGGCCCCAGGTAGGTGATTGGGAACGACTCCAGCCTGCAACTCAGTATCGATTGAACCAACATTGCCTGATCTTCTGAGCATCTGATCGTTGTGATTGCACTCTTCATAAAATTTGCCTTTAAGCTAGTTGCCTCTCCAAAGAGCTGAAGGATAGCTTTCACTGCCCGAGTGTCTTGCTCCGTTGGCTGGAAGAAAAGAACCGCATCATCTGCATATAGGGAGATTGTCGGTGGGTGCAGCCTACCGCCCATCCCACACATGATACCAGCCGAGATTGCCTTGGCGGCCAAAGCCTGCAAGACATCCATTACCAAAACGAAGAGAAGCGGCGACAACGGATCCCCCTGGCGCAGACCTCTCATCAATCTGATCGGGTCGCACTCTTCTCCATTCATCCCCACTGTCGTCTGTGCCGTACAGAGCAGCGAACACACCCAGCGCCGCCAGCGTGTACCGAATCCTCTGCACTGAAGCAATTGTAGCAGGAAAGGCCACGAGACCGAATCAAAAGCTCTCGAGATATCCAGCTTGAGAAGAACCATCGGCCGGTGCCCCGTATGGAAATGACGAGCCATGCCTCTGACGAACATGAAGTTCTCATGGATAGAGCGCCCCCTGATGAAGGCCGACTGTGTGTATGGGATCAAATCCCCCATTCTGCCCGTCAACCTTGTTGGAATTAACTTGGTTACCAATTTTGAGAAGCTGTGGATCAAACTGATCGGGCAGTAATCTTTCAACAATGCCAGCGCATCTTTCTTTGGTAGAAGGATGATCACTGCCGAGTTCAACTTTTCCAGGTTCTGAGAGTTCCCGGAGAAGAACTTCTGAAGAGCTGCCAAGACGTCGCCCTTGATTGTGCCCCAGCAAGCCTGGTAAAAAAGCCCTGTGTAACCATCGGGGCCGGGGGCCTTCTCAGCCAGCATATCTCTAATTGTCTTCCATATTTCATCCTCCCCGAAGTCCTCCTCTAGCCCCGCTAAGTTCAGCGGCTCCAAACCCAAATTATGAAGATTCAACCCTTTCCTCCCGGCCTCAGACTCAGTCGTGCCCATCACCTCCTGAAAGTACCCCCTTGTCATTTCAAGCATATGGTGGTAGTGTAGATCTGGAGGAACTCGGAGGGGTTGACGTTGCCGTCGTACTTCTCGGTGAGGCTGGGCCAGAATTTCGGGGGCCATCGGACATTCCAAAGACTCGCCACGAAGGCCTGATAGCCAACACTGTGCGACGGGGGAGTGCGGGGCAAAGCCCCCTGCTTGGGGTGACGCGGCGCTCCATAGGAGGCGGCGCCTTCCCCTGTATATGCGGCGCGGTGTGCATCACGCCGGCGCTCTATGTTGAGTCTGGCATCGGCTCCTCTGTATATGTCCTCACTGCATCTGCGGTCACCCCTGGGTGTCAATGAGGAGGATGACGCCGCCATGCGCGCGGCGGTTGCCGACCGGCGGCTCTCCGCCTTGAAGACGACAAGGCCGGGGTCGGGCTACGAGATGTCCCGGCCATCGGCGCTCGCCCACCGGCGATCAACTGCTGCTGCGCAGTGGTGACCAGGTTGGCCATGTCCTCCAGCCAGCGCTGGATCGGGGTCTCCGGCTCTGGGGCGATGGGTGGGTGGCGCAAGAGCGCGCCTACCGCCTGGAGTGCACCCTCAGCAGTGCTACCCCCCGTCATAGGTGAGGCGTCGGCGTACGCCACCATGGAGGCCTCCTCGGTGAGCCACCGAAGAAGTCTCAGAGCCCTCGGCCTTGTTCCTGGCGCCGCCACCCTCAGGGGACGCCGGATCATGCTCCTCTGCCCGCCGAGGCGCTCGGTGGTGTGGTGGAGATGGGAGAGTGCGGGCCCGATGCTGAAAACTCGGGCTGTGGTCCCGCACGTCACCATCAGCCGCCTCGCCATCTCTTGCCCGACCAGGCGGAGTAACACGCGAGGTGGGCTCTCCAGCCATCTCGCTTACTGTGGGAAACGTAGCGCGCAAGAAACGCAATAGGCCTCAAGAAGCACGGACGTGCCCCCTACCTGGCGCGCCAGCTGTCGGGAGGTGAAGCTCCTCTAGTAGGGAACCATGTGGCCCCCTTTTTGGTTCGGACCAGGGGCACGGGTGAGATCTCGAGGCACGAAGAGAAGTAAGCTTTGAGGGGGTCAGGCCCCTCGGGGATGGAGATGACACGCGGGGTTTATACAGGTTCAGGCCGCTATGGAGGCGTAATACCCTGCTCCTATGTGTGGTTGATATGTGTTTGATGTGTCTGGGAATAGAAGCGTGACGGAGCGAGGGGCTCCTCACCGGGAGACCGCGCGGGCCCCCCTTTGCCGGTTCGGCCGGGGGCGCTAAGTGAGGTTCTTCGCCCTCGATCTGAGGAACGTCAGCGAGAGAGGAAACGCACAAGACGCGGGCGACGTAGACAGGTTCGGGCCGCTGAGAAGCGTAACACCCTACTCCTGTGTTCTGGTGGATCTGAGAGTCTCCAACAATACAAAGAGTGTTCGATCTCTAGAGCGTATCGGCTGGAGTCTCCCCCCTCTTTCCTAGGCCTGGGCCTCCTTTTATTTGGCAAGGGGTCACCACATGGGCCTCTAGCTGCCTAAGAAAGAAAACATTCTTTTTACAATCAGGGCTAGTCTACAGCCGGAAGTGACCTCTGACAGGCACGGTACACGCCTCCTGCCCCGCTTGCCAGCTCTCCCGGTGGACGCCCATTTCAGCCTTCATTAAACGGCAAGCGACTTCCTTGCCATGCTTGCGCTGAAGTCTGGAATGGATCTGATCGGGACTGACATACCAACTCCAGGAGTTAGCACGCCGGCTCCGGCTAGGGACGAGAGCCAGGAGGCTCTCATCATTCTGACGGGACGGGGCGAGGCGTGCCACAGGCCGCCTGTCGCCACCTAACCCGCGATCTGACCGGTCTGTGACCGGTCACACACCGCGACCGGTCACGGACCGGATAAGCGTGCGCTGCGCCGCATTAAATGTGGCGTGGCGCGCTCGTCTGATCCGCGATAAATGCGATTAGGTGAGCCCTGCTGTGCTCACCTAACCCACACACGTGGCGCCAAAATCACAGGGGGTCGGGGCGTCTCAGTCCTCGGGGCCGACCCCTCGGGGAGACAGAGGGAGGGGTGGCCGCGTCACCCTCGGGCTCGTCCCCCCGAGGGGGTCGGGCCACGTGGGTGACCGCGGCTACTCAAGCCTCTAGTCATGATACCCCCGGTCCCATGTCACCGACAGTAGCCCCCGGCGTTATGCCAGGGTGACCGCCCCCCTCGGGGGAAACGCTCGGGCGTGATGCCACCCCTTAGGCCCGGTGACAGGTGGGGCCGGTCCCTACAGGCGGGCAGAAACCCAACGGCCGCGAATCACGCGCATCGGCAAGAGAAAACCGACCGATAATAATGAGCGGCCTCTTTAAGACCGCTACATTACTCGAGCAGCGCGTGAATCGGGACGAGCCGGTTCGTTTCGCCTGGGGATATGATGATGGCGTTTTTCACGGTTGGCGAGCGCAGCTAATGCGCGCACGATCTGCCCCATCTCAACCGCCACGGCCGCACGTCTGCCGCGTGCGCCGCAAACGGGTGAGTGTGGTTAGTGGAGGCGTGGGCGTGAGAAACGAGGGGGCGAGGTAGTGGGCGCGGGAAGCGAGGAGCCGGGCATAGCGTTGGCAAGGGTATAAAGACGCCGAGGAAGGAATTCGTTTCCTTCCTCTCGCCACTCTTCCCCTTGCCTTCGCCACTTGTGCCCTAACTCTTTGTTTCCTGCGCCCTACCCTTGCCGCACGCGCTCGCTCTCAAGCTCCTCCTCCGCCGGCGCCATGGCACGGGGCTCCGCATCGCTCGACGGTAGCGTGCTGTCGCCTTCCCGCATCACGAGCGAGAGGCAGGCCGGGCTGCCGCGCCGATTCATGCCGGAATCTGCCACCGGCCGGGAGGTGGTCGCGCTGGGCGAGGGACGCCCGGCGCCACACTACCCGGGGCGGTCCGTCTTCTTCCTCTCTTTCGCAATGGCGAGGCTGGTCCCGCCATTCTCCACTTTCTTCATGGACATTCTGGAGTTCTACGATCTCCAGATGGCACACCTCACCCCCAACGCGATAATGACGTTGGCCATCTTCGCACACCTGTGCGAGATGTTTATCAGGGTGCGCCCATCTCTCCGGCTGTTCCGGTGGTTCTTCACCGTGCAGCCGGTGTCGCCGCCGACGGTGGTCGGTGGCTGCTACTTCCAGCCACGGGGGCAGGTGCTGAACCGCTACATTCCCTGCGTCCTCCGCAAGAAGTGGGACGACTGGAAGAGCGATTGGTTCTACACCCCCTTCGCGGACGAAGCGCGCCTCCGACTTCTGAGCCAGCCCCCGGCGCAGGCCTCCAGCTGGCGGGCGGCGGTAGATCTGGGGGACGGCTACGATGCCGTTCTTGACCGCCTGGCGGGTCTGCGATCCCAGGGGCTCACGGGGGCCATGGTGTTCGGCGACTACCTCCGCCGCCGGATCGCGCCGCTCCAGCGGCGCGCCCGGGGCGCTTGGGAGTACATCGGGCCCGAGGACCACCTGAGGACTCACCAGGGGCGCAAATGGGACTAGGACCCTGAGGACTTCAGGATGGTGGTCCAACGGGTGCTGAATCTCAGCTCCATGGAGGCATCCCTCATCCCCCAAGGGGTCCTCCCCCTCTACTGCGACCCAGAGCGCGCCAACATCCTGGCCATCATGCAGGTGGTCGGGGCGTCGGGGGAGCGGGTCCCCCGAGACCATGACGGCGCGGGCGGGAGCCGCAGGGGGGAACAATCTACCCCGGGAGGGGGTCGTGCTTCTGGGTCCCGCGACGGGGGCCCGGGGGGCAGCCGCCTTGCCGACGCCAGGGGGAAGAGGAAGCAGGAGGGTACTCCTCCCCCATCTCCTCCCCGAGGGGGCGGGGCGGTGCGTGCCAGCAGCAGGCGCCCGGAGAGTGCCGTGCCGACGCCGCAGCCTGAGGGGGAGCGAAAGAAGAAACGGCTCCGCAAAATGGGGGAGACCGAGCCATGCCGGGGGAGCCTCATCTCGCCCCCGAGGTGGTTGTTCAGCCGACCTCCCCGCAGGTTCGTCCCCGCGCCCACTGCGGCCGTATTCATACTCCCATCTCCCAAGGCGAGTTTTTACTCACCCGTTTCTTTTTGTCTCTGGTTTTTCTTCTGCCTCAGCGAGATCCCGTCGCGCCCCCCACACCATTCCAAGTCCGGCCGGTCCGAGGCCGAGGAGACGGCGACCGCGGAGGCCCGGAGGCGGGAGGCTGACCGGCGGGAAGCCGCGGACCGCCTTCGGGAAGCCGAGGAGGCCGCCCAGGAGGCCGCCCGGGTTCGCCAGGCCGAGGAGGCCGCTCGGGAGGAGGCCAGACTCCGTCGGGCCGGGGAGTCCGCCCGGGAGGCAGAGGCGGCGCGTGCACGCCAGGCAGCCTGCCAAGCCCTCGACCCGACTCCGCCCGAGGCGACGACGACTTCCGAGGCCACCCACGACGAGGCCGCGGGCGCGCCGCTCGGGCCCGATGCCCCGGGCGACGCTCGGGACGAGCCAGCTTCGGGGGACGCCCCCGAGTCTGGCACGCCGATCGGCGGGCTGAGCCGCGCGGCACCCACACCGAGGCGGCTCTCCCCTCTGCCTTTCGCTGCCCCGCTGAGCGCGGAGCCCCTCCTGCAGGCCCTGGCCGCCGCGAACAGCACGGTGCTGGACGGGTTAAGTGCCCAGATGGAGGCCCTGCAGGCGGAGCGGGCGGAGCTCGACGCGGCGTGGGCGCACGTCGAGGAGGGGCGGCGCTCGGTGGAGGCCATGGTGGAGGCGGGCCGCAAGGCACACCGCCGGCATGCCTCACAGCTCGAGGTCCGTCGTAGGGACCTGGCGGAGATGGCCAGGGAGGTGGAGGAGGAGCGGGAGACCGCCCTCATCACCACCGCCGTGCTCGACGAGGCGCGGGACGACCTCCGCCTCCAATACGGGAGTCGGGCGGCGGAGCTAGAGAAGAAGCTCGACGCCGCTCGGGGAGTCCTCGACGCCGCCGCTGCCCGGGAACGGCGGGCGGCGGAGAACGAGGCGGCGTCCCGCCAGCACGAAGAGGCCCTTGAGGCCCGCGTCACGGCGCTGGAGGAGCGCGCCCGCGCCCTGGACGCGAAGGAGAGCGCCCTGGCGGACCGCGAGGCCGCCGTCGCCACCCGGGAGGCAACGCTGGCGGCGCACGAGGCCGCCTCCGCCGAAGAGGAGTCCGCGCTCCGCCTCCGCGAGGATGCGCTCACCGAGCGGGGGCGAGCTCTCGAGGAGGCCGAGGCGGAGCGGGAGGAGCAGGCGCGCCGCAATCTGGAAGGCGCCCGCGCCGAGAGGGCCGCGCTGGACCAGCGGGCCGCTGAGCTCGAGGCGCGGGCGAAGGAGCTGGACGCGAGAGCGCTCAGCGGCGGGGCGGCCGCGGGCCACGGCGACCTAGCCGCCCGCCTCGCAGCCGCCGAACACACCGTCGCCGAGCTGCAGGGCGCCCTGGACTCGTCCACCGGGGAGGTCGAGGCCCTCCGCTTGGCGGGCGAGGTAGGGCCCAGCATGCTTCGGGACGCTGTCTCCCGCCTAGACCGCGCCGGGCGGCAGGCGGGCCTCTGGGGCGGGCGGTACGCGAAGTACGCCGCCAACCAGGGGGGCCTCGCCCAGCGCCTCTCGGAGATGGTCGGGGCCCTCGAAAGGCTCCCCGAGGAGCTCGAGGAGACAATCAAGTCATCCTCGAGGGACCTCGCCCGGGGGACGGTGGAGCTCGTACTGGCGAGCTACCAGGCCAGGGACCCCGACTTCTCCCCGTGGGCAGCGCTGGAAGAGTTCCCTCCCGGAACCGAGGACGGCGCGCGCGCGCAGGTCCGGGACGCCGCCGACCACATCGTCCACAGCTTCGAGGGGATGGCCCCTCGGCTCGCGTTCGCCCTCGACTCCGACGAGGAGGAGGACGGCGACGACGGTGCGGACGACGAGGCCGGCGACCCGGGCACGTCGGAATGAGCCCCCCATGCCCCCGCCAATCTTAATAATTTTTCCTTCTTCTTCTGAGGCCTTCGAGCCCCCTTCTTGTATAGACGAGGATGGTCTGTGCCGCGGTCCTTCTGTGTCTTGGCTTGAATGAGGGCTCGTGCCCAGGTCCCAGCCTTAAACGGCGCGGGTCGGAGCTAGTGCCTGGGGAGATCCGCGTGTCGAGACTGGCCAGGCCGGGAGCGCGGTGACCGAGGGTTAGGGGGACCCGATTGTGAGCCTTTGCCAATTCCCCCCCGGAGTTCACCGCGCCCTGGGGCACGGCTCGGTTCTGGGCCCCGTCTGGCGGTTTTAGCCGGCCCGGGCCACCGAGGGCAGGGTCGAGCACGAGCATACTAATTCAAGCCAAGATTCTTCAAAAGGAAACGACAACACAGACACAGTCCTCAGGAAATCGAAAGTGCTTTTATTGAAATACGGAAGAGAAAAAGGATAAATATATGCATGTGGTAGCCCCCGGCCAACCCTGCACGCTCGAGGAGGGTGCGGGGTTGGCCCGAGCCCGAGACATGACACCCGACCCCCATCAGGGGTAGAAGCGACGAAGATGTTCGATGTTCCATGGGTTAGGCAGCTCCGTGCCGTCGCCCGTGGCCAACCGAACCGAGCCCGGCCGGGGGACGCCGATCACTCGATACGGACCCTCCCACATTGGTGAGAGTTTGCTCAGTCCAGCACGCGTTTGGACGCGGCGTAGGACGAGGTCGTCGACGCAGAGTGATCGGGCCCGGATGTGGCGCTGATGGTAGCGCCGCAGGCTCTGTTGGTAGCGCGCGGCTCGGAGGGCCGCGCGCCGCCTTCGCTCTTCTAGGTAGTCGAGGTCGTCTCGGCGAAGCTGATCTTGATCAGCCTCGCAACACATGGTGGCCCGAGGGGACCTCAGGGTGAGCTCAGATGGAAGGACCGCCTCCGTGCCGTAGGTGAGGAAGAAAGGCGTTTCCCCGGTTGCTCGGCTTGGCGTGGTTCGGTTCGCCTAGAGCACCGCTGGCAGCTCCTCGACCCACGAGTCGCCGTGCTTCTTGAGGATGTTGAAGGTCTTGGTTTTGAGGCCCTTGAGGATTTCCGCGTTGGCGCGCTCCACCTGGCCGTTGCTTCTGGGGTGGACGGGCGAGGCGAAGCAGAGCTTGATGCCCATGTCTTCGCAGTAGTCGCCGAAGAGCTCACTAGTGAACTGGGTGCCGTTATCCGTAATGATACGGTTAGGCACCCCGAACCGAGCAGTGATGCCCCTGATGAATTTAAGCGCGGAGTGCTTATTGATCTTGATGACCGGATAAGCCTCGGGCCATTTAGTGAACTTGTCGACGGCGACATACAGATACTCGAACCCGCCCGGGGCCCGCCTGAACGGACCCAGGATATCGAGCCCCCAGACAGCAAACGGCCACGAAAGAGGTATGGTCTGCAGGGCCTGGGCCGGCTGATGCGTTTGCTTGGCGTGGAACTGGCACGCCCTGCACCGCCGGACCAGGTCGACCGCATCGTTGAGAGCCGTCGGCCAATAGAAACCCTGGCGAAAGGCCTTGCCAACCAAGGTGCGCGAGGCGGAGTGGGCTCCGCACTCACCTTCATGGACATCGGCGAGAAGCTCGACGCCTTGTTCCCGAGGAATGCACTTCAGGAGGACTCCGTTAGCCCCGCGCCGATAGAGGGTCCCTTCCACCAGCACGTAGCGCTTGGAGATGCGACGGACGCGTTCACTCCCTTCGCGGTCCTTGGGTAGAGTCTTATCTGCGAGGTATGCCTGGATCTCAGTGATCCAAGCGATCAATCTAGGGGAGCTGGGAGCGCTCCCCTCGGGTCCCGAGGCCTGGACTCCGACGGGCCTCGGGGGCCATTCAGGCGCGTTCGTCTCCCCTAGGGGTTCGGGTCGCGCCGACGGCTGGGCAAGCCTTTCTTCAAAGGCGCCCGGCGGGGTCTGGGCTCGCGAGGAAGCGAGCCTTGAGAGTTCGTCGGCGACCGCGTTATCCCGCCTGGGCACATGCCGAAGCTCTATCCCGTCGAAATGGCGCTCCATACGCCGCACCTGGCGGACGTAGGCGTCCATCTGCAGGTCAGAGCACCGGTACTCCTTACAGACCTGGTTAACGACCAACTGGGAGTCGCCTAACACCAGGAGGCGGCGGATCCCCAGTCCAGCCGCCACTCTGAGTCCCGCAAGGAGTCCCTCGTACTCTGCCATATTGTTGGTCGCCCGAAAGTCGAGGCGGACCAGGTATCTGAGGACGTCTCCGCTCGGCGAGGTCAAAGTGACCCCCACACCGGCGCCCTGAAGAGACAGGGAGCCGTCGAACTGCATCACCCAGTAGGCGGTGTGAGGCAGCTGCGAGGGGCCCGGGCTGGCCTCGGGGGCGGAGACGGGCTCGGGAGCTGGGGTCCACTCCGCTACAAAGTCGGCGAGGGCCTGGCTCTTGATCGCGTGGCGTGGTTCAAAGCGCAAATCGAATTCAGAGAGTTCGATCGCCCATCTCACCACCCGTCCAGTACCCTCTCGGTTATGCAAGATTTGGCCGAGGGGGTAAGACGTAACCACCGTGACCCGATGCGCCTGGAAATAATGGCGCAACTTCCTCGAAGCCATCAGAATAGCGTAAAGCATCTTCTGGGCCTGAGGGTATCGGGTCTTGGCGTCCCGGAGGGCCTCGCTAACGAAGTAGACGGGCCGCTGCACCTTTCGGCGGGGCCTGTCCTCTTCGCTAGGGGCCGCGTCTCCAGGGCGCTCTTCGTCCGAGAGGCCATGCGGGGCGCACTCGGCTTCTGTGCCGACGACCTCGGGGTCAGAGGGCGACAGGCGCGGCCTTCCCGCAGTGGCCCTGGGGCCATCCTGGGGGTCAGGGGCGCCTGGCACCGTCGGACAAGCAGGCGGAGGGCCAGCTCCGGCCGTCGGGGGCCTTAGGCCGCCGTTCAGCTCGGGGGCCTCTCCTCCCTGCTCTCTCCCGGGTCGAGTCGACACAGGGTGGGGGCGCGCGGAGTGAGGGTTGTCCTCGTCGCGCTCCACGACCAATGCCGCGCTGACTACCTGCGGGGTTGCCGCCAGGTAGAGTAGCAACGGCTCATCTGGCTCCGGGGCAACCAGGACTGGGGGAGAACTGAGGTACGCCTTCAACTGAGTGAAGGCCCGCTCAGCCTCCTCCGTCTAGGTAAACGGCCCGGAGGGTTTGAGGAGCTTAAATAGGGGTAGCGCCTTCTCTCCCAGCCTCGATATGAATCGACTTAAGGCGGCCATGCAGCCGGTGACGCACTGCACGTCCCTAAGCTTGCTGGGGGCGCATCCGCTCTATAGCTCGTATCTTCTCAGGGTTGGCCTCGATGCCTCGGGCAGAGATCAAAAACCCGAGAAGCTTGCCCGCAGGCACGCCGAACACACACTTATCGGGGTTCAGCTTGATGCGGGCGGAGCGGAGACTTTCGAAAGTTTCCGCTAAATCCGAGAGCAAGGTCTCTTGGTTGCGCGTCTTCACAACCAAGTCATCGACATAGGCCTCAACATTGCGTCCTATCTGACTACCCAAAGAAATTCGAGTAGTATGTTGAAAAGTAGGACCTGCATTCTTTAACCCAAAAGGCATCGTCGTATAACAATAAGTTCCTATGGGGGTAATGAATGCAGTTTTCTCCTCATCCTCCCTAGCCATGCGAATCTGATGATAACCAGAGTATGCATCTAGAAAACACAAAAGGTCGCACCCCGCGGTGGAGTCGACAATCTGATCTATGCGTGGCAGGGGATAAGGGTCCTTAGGACATGCCTTGTTGAGGTCGGTGTAGTCGATGCACATCCGAAGCTTGCCGTTCGCCTTGGGGACGACGACCGGGTTCGCAAGCCACTCCGGATGGATGACCTCACGGATGAATCCGACCTCCAGAAGTCGCGCCACCTCCTCGCGGATGAAGGCTTGACGTTCCGGGGCCTGCCGCCGCACTTTCTGCCAGACCGGCCTTGCGCCCGGCCGCACGGCGAGACGGTGCTCAACCACCTCCCTGGGGACCCCGGGCATGTCCGCCGGTCTCCAGGCGAAGACGTCAGCGTTTGCCCGCAGGAAGGAGACGAGCGCGTCTTCCTATTTGTCGTCCAGAAGACCACCGATTCGTGTGGTCTTGGACGGGCCGTCGCCCAGGGCAACCTCCTTGACCGGGACCTCATCGCACGTGACCATCCGCTGCCTCGGGGAGGGCGGGACGGAGGTGCTGAGCCTCTCGTCGCCACCCGCGGGCTTGGACGCCGCGGCGAGGTGGTCCGCGCGCTGCTCCATACAAGCAAGCGCGACTTTGAGGTCGCCATGGACGGTGACGGGGCCACCGGGGCCCGGCATCTTCATCCGGAGATAGGCGTAGTGGACCGCCGCCATGAACTTCACCAATGCGGGCCTCCCCAGGACCGCGTTGTAGGGCAGACTGAGGTCCGCCACATCGAAGTCCACCCACTCCGTGCGGAAGTTGGCGGAACCACCGAAGGTGACCGGGAGGTCGATATGACCCAGCGGCCAGGTGTGCCCCGGCGTCACGCCGATGATCGGCTGGGACGGCCAGAGCACCATCCCCGGAGCCTTGATGGCATCAAAGGCTGCGGGGGAAAGGATGTTGAGGGCGGCGCCCCCGTCTACGAGGACACGCCCCAACTTCACATTGCAGACGGTGGGGGAGACCACCATCGCGATCTGTCCTCCCCGGGCAATGCACGGCGGGTGGTCGGTCTGGTCGAAGGTGAGAGCAACCTCCGCCCACCGCGCCCGCCGCGCCACCTCATGGGTAGGGGCCGCGGCCAGAAGCTCGCGCTTCATGGCCTTGAGGCTCCGGCGAGAAGCGTGAGCGCACGCTCCCCCATCGACGGTGGTGACGGTGGCCTCAGGCTCCTGAAAGCCCAGGTCATCGTCGCCATCGTCGATGTCCTCGGCGGGAGCCTTCTGCTTGGCCTCACCCCGCCGGTTGCCGGTGGGAGCTGCCGGGGCCTTGCCCTCACGGCGCTCCTGCCTCTTCTCCTCCTCCCACTTCCTCGTCTGCTCAGCCAAGCTTTTGACCGCGCGGCAGTCCGCGAGGTCGTGGAGGGAGGTGTTGTGCATGGTGCACCATTTGCCGGTCGGGCGCTCCCTGCTGGGAACGCCGGCCTCCTTCTTTTTGTTGCTCGCAGGCCTCCCCTTTCGGGGGGCCCGCGAAGCGCCCTCGACGGCGAGGACATGACCCTCGTCGTCAGAACGGGCCGACCTCTTCTTCCTTCTCCTGTCCCGCCGCCCTGATCGAGCGGCGGACCCGGGGGCGGCCAGAGCTGCCACGCCAGAACCGGAGGAATTCCAGGTCCAGGCCTCCTTCTTGCCAGCCACGCGGTCCGCGAGCTCAAAAAGCTGCGCGGTGGTCTGGGGCTCCTTGGAGGCGATCTTCTCGAGCATGCGGTTGTGCCGCACGCCCCCCCTGAACGCGTAGATCACCACGTGTGCGGGGATGCATGGTATGGTGTTGCGGACTTGACAGAACTGCTGAATGTACGAGCGAAGGGACTCATCGTCCCTCCGCTGTACCGCGTGCAAGTCCGCTTCTTCGCCTAGGCGCGGATATGTGCCTTGAAAGTTCGTAGTGAACTGCTGGCACAAATCCTCCCAAGAGTGGACCGACGCGGGCGGCAAGTTCATTAGCCAACCCCACGCCTGACCCTTCAGGGCCATGGGGAAGAAATTCGCCATGACCCTATCGTCACCCCCCGCGGCCTCGATCCCGGTCGTGTAGATCTGGAGAAACTCGACGGGGTTGACGCTTCCATCGTATTTTTCGGTGATGGTGGGCCGGAACCTTGGGGGCCAACGGACATTCCGAAGGCTTGCCACAAAGGCTCGACAGCCGGCACCGCCAACCGGGGACACGGGGGGCTGGCCCCCGTGACCGGACCGAAGTGGCGCTCCGGACGAGGAAGCGTCCTCCGTTGCGTGGGCGGCGCGACGAGCGTCGCGCCGGCGCTCGATATCGAGCCGGGCATCCGGCCCCCCACGCACATCTTCTTGGGTCGGAGGCGTTGACGAGGGAACGGCGAACGAACGGCGTGTATCGGCCGTCGTTCGCCGTGCCCTCCGCCTCGACGACATGGAGCCGGCGGCGGCAGCGTCAGAGGTCCCGGCGGCGGAGGACCGCCCGCCAGCGCCTAGGCGCTGCTGCGCCGTCATGACCAAGTTGGCCACGTCATCCAGCCAACGCCGGGCTGGAGTCTCTGGATCGGGGACGACGGGCGGGTGACGCAGGAGCGCGCCCTGGGGCGTGCCGCCATCCTTGTAGACGAGGCGGCGACGCGCCCCGCCTCGCCATCCTTCTCCGTCGCTCGCGAGCGGCGAGGTCGCGGATCCTTCGACCTCCTCGAGCGCCTTCCCCCGCCCAAGACTTCGGCGAGAGGGGGACGGCGGGGTGCGAGCCCAACGGCTCGGGTTCTGCTCCCCGTCATCACCGCTAGCGCTCGGAGAGAGGCTGTGCGCCACTGCCCGTTCGGCCATAGGGCTGACCGGGCGAAGCATGGCACACAGGAAAGAGAATGAGGGCTTAGAAAGACACGCGCGCCCCCTACCTGGCGCGCCAGATGACGGAGCGAGGGGCTCCTCACCGGGAGACCGCGCGGGCCCCCCTTTGCCGGTTCGGCCGGGGGCGCTAAGTGAGGTTCTTCGCCCTCGATCTGAGGAACGTCAGCGAGAGAGGAAACGCACAAGACGCGGGCGACGTAGACAGGTTCGGGCCGCTGAGAAGCGTAACACCCTACTCCTGTGTTCTGGTGGATCTGAGAGTCTCCAACAATACAAAGAGAGTTCGATCTCTAGAGCGTATCGGCTGGAGTCTCCCCCCTCTTTCCTAGGCCTGGGCCTTCTTTTATCTGGCAAGGGGTCACCACATGGGCCTCTAGCTGCCTAAGAAAGGAAACATTCTTTTTACAATCAGGGCTAGTCTACAGCCGAAAGTGACCTCTGACAGGCACGGTACACGCCTCCTGCCCCGCTTGCCAGCTCTCCCGGTGGACGCCCGTTTCAGCCTTCATTAAACGGCAAGCGACTTCCTTGCCATGCTTGCGCTGAAGTCTGGAATGGATCTGACCGGGACTGACATACCAACTCCAGGAGTTAGCACGCCGGCTTCGGCTAGGGACGAGAGCCAGGAGGCTCTCATCATTCTGACGGGACGGGGCGAGGCGTGCCACAGGCCGCCTGTCGCCACCTAACCCACGATCTGACCGGTCTGTGACCGGTCACACACCGCGACCGGTCACGGACCGGATAAGCGTGCGCTGCGCCGCATTAAATGCGGCGTGGCGCGCTCGTCTGATCCGCGATAAATGCGGTTAGGTGAGCCCTGCTGTGCTCACCTAACCCACACACGTGGCGCCAAAATCACAGGGGGTCGGGGCGCCCCAGCCCTCGGGGCCGAAACGGGAGCGGCCCGACCCCTCGGGGAGACAGAGGGAGGGGTGGCCGCGTCACCCTCGGGCCCACCCCCCCCGAGGGGGTCGGGCCACGTGGGTGACCGCGGCTACTCAAGCCTCTAGTCATGATACCCCCGGTCCCATGTCACCGACAAAGCGCTAGTTCTCTCTTCTTTGGCGTTCGCCGGAAAACCAGAAGCTCCCCTCTGCCCCCTGGTCAGGACCTCCTTTTATACTTCAAGGGGTTTCCACATAGGCCTCCGACTTAGGTTCGAGGGAGGGAGAAAAATAAAAACGCTACCGATGTGAAAACTTGAGCACCCTCCTTGTTAACGTGCCAGGACGTGCACATCCCATCGTTGTACGCCTTTAGTCGTCATTCAAAATGACTGGGTGGACACTCGGTTATTCTTTCCTTTAAAGGCCGAAGACTTTCGGCCCCTTTGGTCCTCCACGCGGCTGTGCAGCACTGCAGCGACCGCAGGAAAAAAGGGGCCAGTCGAACCCCATGGACGGGCAAAAAGACCTGCATTAAATGTGACGGGATGGGGCATGCGCCTGGCGCGCCCTACGCCAGTAGGCTTGTGCGCACAGCGCGCGCCATCACATCCGCCATCACATCTCTCATGTCAGCCCACATGGCCCTCATGTTAGCCCACGTAGCCCTCTAGCACCTTCACCCACCGCATTGAATGTGGTAGGTGGGCGCCAGCGACAGCCGCCCAGCGGACGCACGTGGGGCTGATTGCGGGAGGGGGGTTCGGGACAGCCCGACCCCCGCGCAGGAGTCAGCTGCCACTCCACGCATGGCCCGACCCCCTTCGGGGCATGCCACGCATACTCAGGGCGGCCTTCTCCCTTTACTCGCGATACCCCCGGGCCCATATCATCGACAGATGGGAGGGGACGCTGAGGAGGGAGGAGGGGAGGATGGCGAACTCCCTACGGGGAGAGGGAGATGGTGAGGAAGAGGAAGATGTAGAGGAGGATGGAGAGCTGGTGTTGATGCAAAAAACACACACTGGCCTGGGAGATCTGCTTAGCTCCAGTGCAGGTCCAAGATTTGCTTTCGGGTTCTTAGGCGTGCCAATTGGTTTGATCCTGCAACCAATAAGAAACAAAGAAAGAAAACGCAGTTAAATCCACCAATGATAGCCGATCGGCTGGCTTGCCGATGACATACCATTGAGCATTAAGCCGATGCAAAGTGCATTAAATCGGCTATAACAGATAAAGCAAAATAAAGCTAAATCTATCCAATCGGCTGTAGATATCAATAGAATATAATCTAAATCTTAAGATATATTTAAACCAAGCAATTGGGATAGATCGGACAGGGCGCCGAGACAGTATAAATCACTCATGTTCAAATATATCATAACACAGGGATTATATATATTCATAGCATAGCCGATTAGATAAATCTAACGCGTATCGGCTAGTACTCCGATACTACTTTATGCAGAGATATTACCATGAACACAATATATTGAACAACTATCAAATTGACATTAAGATGATCCTAACCAGATTTGATAACAAGCTCAATATATTTTATTATGTTAATATCTCGGTATAAAGGGCAGATTTAATATATCAAAATGATAAGATAATTAAATCAGATAAGGTCGGCTGAAACCCCAACACCATCTCTATTAGCAATCAAAAATAGGCTAGACATTAAGGTTCTAAACATGATTTAGTAGGTCAAACCTAACTGATGCAGCACCAAATATGTAAAGAAACGTAATATCTAGATGATCAAGTCGATGAAAACCTTTTCGAGATGGTAGATATACTATATAATCTAGATCAATAACGATGTATAACTCTATCGGCTGCTTTCTATGAAATAGACATCAACCGATCTAAATTATATACCGATATCAATTCAGATTATATAATATATATGATAACTTGACGATTCACACAAACAAGATTAGAGTGTCATAAAGATGGAAGCACTAATCCCGAGAGCGCAAGCCGCCATAACAAGTTTTACCTCTTGTCGGAGATCGAAGCCGATGCAGCCCAACTTGAAAGCAAGAACTCGTCGAAAACAGTAAAAGAGTAAAAGGTGGCGATGCGCCGAAGTTGTATTGATCTCTCGATTGATTCCTTTCTTACACGACCCTGGGTTTAATTTATACCCAGAACTTACACAATATGTCCTTGTCGGACACGACTCTTATCTCTATTACAACTCATATTAAGGATAACTCCCTAATACAAACTCTAACCGACAATATCTATTAGGAAACTAACATTATATTCTAATTAATAGATACAATCCCTTCTTCGGACCCAATCCGTATGTGGAAATCCTTATGAAGCTCATCAACCGATCCCGACAACGATTCACATATCCCCTCATCAGAATCGGCTACATCGGCTAATCCTCGTCTGACTCTGTCTCACCCGATGGACGCGATAGCCGACTCGGTCACCTGCCAACACACACCGTAGCCGATTCGGTCACCAACCGATTCTTGCTCTGTTCCAGTAACCGCCAGCTTCCTCCAAATCCGCTTCGATTCTATCTTCAAGTCCAATAACTGATTTACCAAATTTGCTCGTTAACAGCTGGTTACTGACATGTGGATCCATGTGGGTCCCACTTGCCACATCAGTCAAAACCAGTCAATATACTGCTAAGGGACCAAAATTAACATGGTATTGTGAGTTGAGGGATGAGGGATGAGCTATACCAGGTATTTTGGTTCAGGGACGAATTCCAGACTCTGCGATAAATTAAGGGATATAAAGTGAATTTATTCCGAGCTGAAAACACGTCTGGAGCGAGTCGGCAAAACCGCTCCAGGGGACGAGTCCCGTCAGCAATGGCGTGCGGGCCCACGCGTCGGCCTCACCGGGCCGCGGGACTGTAGCCGATAACGAAACCGTGTACCCAACTGACGGGACCTTCGAACGCTGCCGCCGGTTTTGCTTTCCGCCTCCCCGAGTCGGCGGCCGTGACACCGACAGTGACCCCATCTGTCCCCTCACTATTGAGGAAAGGAGTACATGGGTTCGCTCGCGTCGGTCCAGGCCCCTTGACTCGCGACGGCACAGCCCACGGATTTGCTTCGTCCTCCTCCTCCAGGTGCTACTACTTATAGTCACGTGCTACTCCTCCGTGCGAACGTAGTTGATGACGATCTTCCCGTTCTCCATGCACTCCCGGATAAAATGGTATCGGGTGTCGATGTGCTTGCTCCAATTATGAAAAATGGGGTTCTTGGTCATTGCAATGGCGGACTTGTTGTCCACCTTGATCTCTAGAGCTCCAGACTCCGAGTCGAGCAAATCACTCAAGAGACAAGCGAGCCAGACAGCTTGACATGCGGTGGCTGTGGCGGCAATGTACTTAGCTTCGCACGACGACAGTGCAACCACCTTCTGCTTTGCCGATTGCCAGGAGATCGAACTTGTCCCGAGGAAGAAAAGAACGCTGCTCGTGCTCCTGTGCGTGTCCAGATCACCGGCCATGTCACTGTCGCTGATGCCATGCAGCGCCGGCCATCCTCCTTTCCCCCTAGCGTAGTGAACAGCATGGTGTCGCATTCCGGTGATGTACCTCAACACATGCTTGACCGCCGCTCGATGATCCTCATGTGGCTCCTCCATGAACTGGCTTAGGTAGCCGACGGCGTGAGCGATGTCCGGGCATGTGTTCACTAGATAGCGCAGCCCACCGATGATGCTTGTCACGTTCACCGGCGGACTTGAGCTCGCCTTGCTCAGCTTCAGGCGTGTCTCCATCGGCGTGGCGTACGAGCTGCAGTCCCCCATGCCGCTCTTGTTGAGCAACATGCCGGCATACGTAGACTGACAAAGCGAGATCCCTGCCTCACTCTGTTTCACCTCGAGCCCAAGGTAGTACGACAGGAGCCTGAGGTCACTCATCTTGAAGATGTTGCACATCTCCTTCTTGAACTCACTGATCTTTGCTTGATTCGTGCCGGTGATGATCAGGTCATCCACGTAGACGCCGACGATCAGCTTCGCATCGTCCTGGCCGCGTGTGTACACAGCGTGCTCGGTGGCACTCTTCCGTAACCCAAGCGACAAGAGACTATTGTCAAGCTTGGTGTTCCAGGCCCTGGGTGCTTGTCGGAGTCCGTAGAAGGCCTTGTGAAGCCGGTAGACCTTGTGTTCTTATCCCTCGACGGCGAAACCCGGCGGCTGTTGCACGTATACTTCCTCGGTGAGCTCCCTATTCAGGAAAGCGCTTTTGATGTCCATGTGATGAATGACCCAGCCAGCGTGCGCCGCGACGGCAAGCAAGAGCCGCACAGACTCCATGCATGCCACCGGCGCGAACACCTCTTCGAAGTTGATGCCGGCTTGCTGGACGTAGCCCTTGGCGACGAGGTGCGCCTTGTACTTGACGATGGCGCCGTGCTCATCCCGCTTGACCTTGTACACCCATTTCAGCCCGATCGAACGGTGCGATGGCGGCAGGTCGACGAGAACCCAAGTCTTGTTGTCGGTGATGGAGTCCATCTCCTCCATCATGGCGCGCTGCAAGCTCTTGTGCTGCTCCGCCTCCTTGAACGAGGTGTGCTCCTCTGCCGACACAAAGAACAGTTCACCGACGTCCAGCTCACGATGTGCGAGGCCCAGCGTCGCTGTGTGTCC
Source organism: Oryza officinalis (assembly GCA_008326285.1). NCBI lineage: Eukaryota > Viridiplantae > Streptophyta > Magnoliopsida > Poales > Poaceae > Oryza > Oryza officinalis. The sequence continues at coordinate 49,115,782 of BDMV01000006.1, forward strand.
GAGGATGTTGTCGACACGCCCGCGCCTCTCGGCCGGCCTTGGCCGATCGGCGGCGCAGCGCGATACCACGAGTTAATCCATACAACTCTCGGCAACGGATATCTCGGCTCTTGCATCAATGAAGAACGTAGCAAAATGCGATTCCTGGTCTGAATTGCAGAATCCCGTGAACCATCGAGTCTTTGAACGCAAGTTGCGCCCGAGGCCATCCGGTTGAGGGCATGCCTGCCTGGGCGTCACGCCAAAAGATGCTCCACGGCCCCCCACCCGACCCGGGAGGGGGCGAGGGACGCGGTGTCTGGTCCCCCGCATCGCGAGGCACGGCAGGCCGAAGCTCGGGCTGCCAGCGAAGCGTGCCGGGCACAGCGCATGGTGGACAGCTCACGCTGGCTCTAGGTCGCAGTGCACCCCGGCACACAGCCGGCGCGATGGCCCCTCAGGACCCAGACGCACCGAGGACCAGCTCGGACCGCGATTACCACAGTGGGACGTCGTCGTCGTGATCGGCGTTGAGGGTGTCAGTGAGGTTGCTCGGGGGTGACACGAACTCGGCTGATTTCGCGGCCGAATCATGCTCCGGTGTTGCCGGCTCGATTGAGCTCGGCGGCGTGGGTGCGTCCGTTGAGGCCGCCGACGGTGACCTTGATCTTGGTGTTGACGTGCCGGCTGCTCCTACTCTGGAGCGTTAAGCTCAATCGGTGACACGGTGTACTCAATGGTGAAGTCATTGACGCCATCCGTGCTATCGCCGTCGCCGGGAGCAGCCCAGTCCCAGTTGGCCGCCTCGTCGAGCACGGCGTCGCGCGTGACCTGCACACGGATAGATCTTAGGTCGAACACCTGGTATGCCTTGGACCCAGCCTCATAGCCCAAGAAAATCATCGGCGAGCTCCGTCATCGAGTTTCTTCAGATTAGGCTTCGTGTTCTTCACGTGCGCCACGCAGCTGAACAGAACTCGCGTGGGAGCACGGTTTGACGCCATGCCATGCCTCATACGGCATCTTGCCGGACAGAGCTCGCGTGGGAGCACGGTTGAGGAGGAACACCGTCGTCGAAAGCGCCTCCCCCAGAAGCGAGCAGGGAGCCCTTTAGCCTTCATCATGGAGCGCGCCATGGCGACCACGGTTTGATTCCGCCGCTCGACCACTCCATTCTACTGCGGGGAGTAGGACGCGGTGAGATGGCGCTGGACACCGCGGTCTGCGCAGTAGGCACCGAACTCGACGGAGGTGAACTCGCCGCCGTGATCGATCCTAAGCACCTTGAGCTTGCAGTCGGATTCCAGCTCCGCCGCCGCTTGGAAGCGTTTGATCGCTGCCGACGCTTGATCCTTGCTCGCCAGGAGAGTGAGCCACATGTAGCGGCTCGCATCATCGACTAGCAGCAAGAAATAGTGGTTCCCGCCTGTTATCGCCGGCGAAATCGGCCCACAGAGGTCGCCATGCATGAGGTCTAGCAGGTGTTCGGCGAAATGCTTCGCACGTGCCGGGAACGGGGCCGGGCATTATTTCCCAGCCAGGCAACTGTCGCACACTTGGTCGACGTGGTCGATCAGCGGCAGACCCCGCACCATGTCACCATGCACCAATTTCCTCAGCGATTGAAAGCTAAGGTGACCGTACCTTGCGTGCCAGCGCCAGGCTTCGTCGGAGCTACGAGCGGAGAGGCAGATCGGGCACGCCGTGTTGATGCGGATGGAGTACAACTGATTTCTTGAGCATGGGATCCTTGCCAGCAACCGTTGATCCTGGTCGTGGATGCGCATGAAGCCGTCGCGCACCAGGGACTCGCAGCCGTTCTCGTCGAGCTGCCCGACGCTGATGAGGTTGGCGGTGAGGGATGTAATAGACCCCGGTGAGGATCGTGCCGCACCCGGCGATTGTGACGATGGAGCCATCGCCGAACTTGACGGAGCCGGTCACTACAGTGTCGAGCTCGAAGAAGACGGAGCGGACACCGGTCATGTGGTTCGTGGCGCTGGTGTCGAGGTACCACAAATCCGTGGGATCGGGGTTGGCATCGAGATGCGCTAGCACCTGCGCCTTCTCCAGGAACACCGGTGCGGACGCCGGTGTGATCTCCGGCCCTGGTTCGGCCGGTGGGCGTCGCCGCTCAACCAAGCATGCGCGCGGCATAAGCAGCGCGGGCTCGTCGTCGTCCTCCACCGTGATATGGGCCTCGGCCTTCTTGGCCTTGGAGCGGCAATCCTTAGACCAGTGGCCCGTCTTGCCACAGTTGCGGCACTTGTCGCTAGGGTGTTCCAGGCCTCGCCCGCGTCTGCGCCGATTCCCGCGTTTCTTGACGCCGTTGTTCGTGGCCGCACCGGGCGCATTGCTGCTACTCTCACCGCTTTGCTCGCGGTTCTTGAGCCGTGCCAGCCACTGCTCCTCAATGAGCATGAGACGGCCGCTAGTATCGACGACCTCCTTCGGCTTGGCCTTGCGTTTCTTGACAGAGCAGAGCCGGCCGGTGACCTCTTCAATTGACAGGTCGCGGACGTCAAGGAGCGTCTCGATCGCACAATGTTTAGCAGCTTATTGACAACATCTACCTCGGGGAGATCGCCTCCGAAAGTGCGAATGCTGTTTGTGATGCCAGAGAGGCGCAAGGAGAAGTCGTCGACGTTCTCGCCGTCCTTGAACCTTGCATCGGCAAACTCCCGGCGAAGTAGCTGCTCATTTGCCTCCCGCACGTGCCGAGTGCCAACGCGTACTGTCTTGATCACCTCTCATGCAGATTGCGCTGAGCGCTTGGTGGGGAGCAGAGCATCTCCGGCGGCACCGCACGCAAGATTGCAGCCAGCGCCAGCCGATCGTCACGGTACTCGATCTCCTCGTCTTCATACGGCACCACGGCATGCCAAAGTGTGGACCCCTATTTTTGAAACACGAATCACTCATGTGCATAGTACCATTTCCCTGGATCAAGTAGTCTGGTACCCACAATTACATTGAAGAATTATCAAGAGTGCATACACCAATCGTCTTACGCAAAATATTACAATAATAGGCCCAAAGGCAATAGTCTAGAACAGGGGACCAAATAGTTCGGAATACAAGCAAAAGCAGAATCTAGGTAAGGCAGCGGAGATAAGGCAGCGGCATGCCATTGCCACAGGCAATGACCGAGTCTAAGACCTACTGGGCGCCATCATCTTTCGTACCCTCCTGGTAGTACTCGTACGGGTCTTCGGGGACTTCATCGCCCACATCTGAATGTTTTGCATATAACAAGGGTGAGTACCAACCGTACTCAGCAAGCCACCACAGCAACGGTGCATATGATAGAGGATAGTCAAAGAATGGCTATGGTTCTTTTGCGTAAAGCTAGTTTTGCAATTCCTTTCACAAGCCTAAGACCTAGCATAGACTGATCAAGTTTTAATACCATAGTTCATTGATCAACGACGGTTCTGTCCACCATCCATTGTGATCCCAAGGATAGCTTCCCGCCATTGTGTCGTCATGGTTTTCTAGGGCCTACCCCTTCTCGCTTCTCGAGAAGTTGAACCACCAGCACATAAAAATCATTATGCATACACATCCCAATCAATTTAAGTATTTAGAGTCTAGCCAAGTGTAATACATGTCCCGGTGCTCAGTGACCGCGAGCACGGCTATTCGAATAGATTTGATTTACTCACACTGCAGTGGATGTACACTTTGTCCGTAGTCTTTAGTATGAAACAAAAATATCTTAAATATTGGAAAAACATCCCCATGTTGTATGCTTTTGCATTTATTCTTGATCCTAGGGGAAAATTGTAGAATCAAATGTGTTTGATTGTTATTTTATGTGATGAAACATTGGTGGCTTGCGACATTTTATGTGTGTAATATTGGTTTATTGTGATGGTATTTCAAGTGATTATATATGATTGATTTTGTGAAGAGTTGTGTGGATTTGACCTGGCGGTCAGACCGCAGGTATGTGCGCGGTCAGACCAGCCAGCCCGCGGTCAGACCAGCAGGTTACCTGATCGCTTTCGGTTTCGGTTTATATTTTCGGTTACGGATTGTTTCTTCGTGGATTTGACTTCTAGCTGGTTTCTATGCATATGGTTACTGTTGTTATACTAATGTGAGTCAAGTTTGGACAAACTTGTGCTCGGAATATGGTTTCTTTATCGTATGTGTGCAGGTATTGCTTAAGGCCACGGGATAGTATTGCCGGTGATGGATCGGAGTCGACTTGGGAGAAGTGGACGTCCAGGGATCAAGAGATCACGCGGGATACTAAAAGGCTAGAGGATAATGCACGTGGTAGATAGAGAATTCATATGGTATACGAGAGGAATCGTGTACGTATGGAAAGAGGAGTTGAATTTGGAAGGGAGTCCGAATTCGGGAAGATGGATGGAGATAAGGAAAGAGATGAGTTTGAAGCTTGCAAGAGAGGGTTTCCCACGTGGTTGGGAGTCCTAATTCGTGAGAGATTCGTGGGTTTTGTACAGCCTACTTCATGTATAAATAGAGAGGGAGGGTGTGCCTCCTAGATATCGTTTTTGTGGTTCATAAGTGGAGAGAATAGCTAGGGTTTCGAGTAAGGTCGAGATTTTGATGAGGAGTGCTGTTGTTGCACTTTGTAAAAACTTTTAGATGCAATAAAGTCAAGAGTTACAATCTATATCTTCGAGTTTGTCATCTACCGGTGTTTTTCTGGGTTCCGACGGTCTGACCGAAGGTGTTCGGGCGGTCTGACCGGCGGGAGTACGACGACGGTCTAACCGGCGGCAAGACGGCGATCTGACCGGCTAGTAGGAGCGGTCTGACCGGCGAATACACGGCGGTGTGACCGGCGGTACTTCGACAGCACCAGTTCGATTTCGTTCTTGAGATTGATTTCGTTTTTCTAGATTGGTTTTGTTGGTTCTAGAGGTAAGTTGTGATTTGATTTAAAGTTTTGGTTTTTGGTCTACCCTACCATTCATCCCCCCCCCTCTGGTAGGTTGGATTACTCTGTTTCGATCCTACAAGTGGTATCAGAGCCTCGTTCTTAATTGGATCTTTGTTGTTTTTCTGATCTATTTGATATGGCTGAAAAGTTTTCAAACAAACCTCATGTTTTCAATGGAACCGACTTTGATTATTGGAAGAAAAAGATGGAATCTTATATAACATCTCAAGGATATGACACTTGGCTAAAAGTTGCACAACCTTATGAAATTCCTGCTCATATTGATAGTCCTGTTCTCAAGTTAGATTTTGAAAATAATTGCAAAGCTCGCAATATTATTCTTAATGCAATTTCTCGCTCCGACTTTGATCATGTTTCGCATCTTGCTACTGCTAATGAGATTTGGAAGGCTTTGAATGACTTTCACACTGGATCTTCAAACATGTAGGAGTTGCAAAAAGACGTTTTCAAAAAGGAGTATATTAAATTTGAGATGACACATGGGGAGTCTTTGGATGATTTTCTGGGTCGTTTTAACAAAATTTTGAGTAATCTTAGATCTGTTGATACTTTTTATGATGTTAATTATTCTCAGTCTGAGGTTGCTCGTCACTTTATGAACGGTCTTGATATGAAGGTTTGGGATGTTAAGGTTACTTCGATTCAGGAATCTGTTGATATGAACACTTTAACTTTAGATGTTCTTTATACTAAATTGAAAACTTATGAGATGAACATTCTTTCTAAGAGGACTAATTCGAAATCTTCTGCTTTGGTGTCTTCTTCTGCATCTTCTTCTGATTCTACTTCACAATCGATGTTTACTTCTTTCTCTGCCATGTCCGATGATCAACTGGAGGAAATCAGTGAGGAGGACTTGGTATCGCTTGCTAATAGAATTTCTTGAGTTGTGAATAATGTAAGGTTCAGGAGAAGAGGAGGACCAATCCGGTGTTTTGGGTGTGGACAACCAGGACACATCCGCTCTCAGTGTCCCAAGGCTGGAAAGGGCACACAGGAGGAAGCAAAGGTTCAAGATGGATCCAAGGACACCAAGCAGAACAAGAAACAGGCAAAGAACATGAAGATGAGGAAGTACTACTAGAAGGCCTTGGATGAAGCTTTTGCAGCTGTGCAAGGATCCAGCGATGTTGAGTATTCAGATGATGATGAGGATGACAAAGGAAAAAGCATCGCTGGAGTTTGTCTCATGGCAAAGAATATTGCAGATTCAGATGAAGAAAATGAGGTAATAAACGCTCCTAGTGTTGAATACCTTCAAGAAGTAATTGCTAGACTTGGTTATAAGATTTCTAAATTTGAAAAGAAGATTAATCAACATGAAGTAGTTATTGATTCTCTAAATGTTGAAAACAGTCGATTAAAATCTCTTGTTTCTGATGATGATGAATGCAAGTCTTGTGAGGTCTTATTTGTTGAAGTTAATGCTGTTAGAGAAGTCAATTGGTCTAATTGCAAAAAACTTGATGTTGAAATTAAGAAATCTAAAAAACTTGTATCTTGTCTTGCTCTTAGCTTTGCCATGAATACTAGATTGATTAATGAGTTGTTTTTGACTAAAAGAGCTTTGAATAAATGTCAAATTGCTTTGTTTGCTAGCTCTATGTTTAATGTGATTAGCTCTAAGAGGTTAAAACAATCTAGTGCAAAACCTTGCTCAACATGTCTTGCTAGTGATTTGAAACTAAAAAATGCTTTAGCTCGGGTTAAGCATATGAAAGAAATAGTTAAGCAAGATGAGGTGTTTTCTTGTCAAACGTGTAGAAAAAACAAAGGTCTTTTGGATGCATGTAAAAATTGTGCTACTTTGACTCAAGAGGTTTCTTACTTAAAAAGTTCCTTGCAACGTTTTTCCAATGGTAAAAAGAACCTCAACATGATTTTGGATCAATCAAAAGTTAGCACAAACAACCGTGGTTTAGGTTTTGATCCTTATAGTCACTTTTCTAGACATCCTCCTGCTGTTTTGAGCAAAACTGAGAAAGGTGAAATTTTGACTAAACCTGATTCTAAACCTCCTGTTTTTAAGTCTGCTGGCATTATGACTTCTTTGAATGCTTCTTGTTCTACAAAGCCTGTTGCTAGTACTAAACATGTGTTTAATGCTAAATCTATTGTTAGTACTAAAAATACTGTTAATGCTAAGCCTGCTGTCTCAACTTGTGCATCAACTCATCGTGAAAAGTGTATCTGTTCTTTTTGTGGTAAACATGGACATATTGCTGGTTTCTGTTTTAGACTTGCTAGGAAATAGAAAAAGGAACGGGAGATAGCTTTTGCAAAACAAAGGTGGCAAAAATTAGTTTTTTCCTCGAGGCAGGCGGTCAGACCGCAGATGGACCGACGGTCAGACCGGAGCTATACCACCGGTCAGACCGGTGGGAAGCCGTCGGTCAGACCGCAGGTACAGCGGCGGTCAGACCGGCCTCGGGCAAACTTTTCTAACGGGAAACGTGTTGAATTTTCTACTGGTTATGTTCCTGTTGGTTCTAGTCGTGTGTCTCAGTACTGGATTCCTAAATTTTTATTATCTAACCCCAGTACTGAGGCTTCGACATCTGCTTGTGTGTAGGCACTTTTGGCGAGGAGGGAGAACGTGTGGATCGTTGATTCCGGTTGTTCGCGACACATGACCGGTGATAACAGTTGGTTCTCCTCCCTCACGAAGGCATCAAGGAAGGATTCAATCATCTTCGGCGATGCTTCTACTAGCACTATCACTGCAACTGGATCTATCAAGGTAAGTGATAAGTTTACATTGAATGATGTCGCTTTGGTTGAAAATTTAAAGTACAACTTGCTCTCCGTTTCTCAAATTGTGGATGAAGACTTTGATGTTTTATTTAAGAAAAGTGGAAGTAAAGTTTTTGATTCGTCTAGTGATGTTGTGCTCAATGTTTCTCGCTATGGAAGAGTTTTTAAAGCTGATTTTGAAAATAGCGTTTCTTCAGAAGTTACATGTCTTGTTGCAAAATTTTTGAAAGATATGATGTTTTGGCATCGTAGACTTGGACATGTTGGTTTTGATCATCTCACTAGGATTAGTGGTTCTGAACTTGTTCGTGGTTTGCCTAAGCTTAAGAAAGATCATGATTTGGTTTGTTCTCCATGTCGTCATGCTAAAATGGTTGCTTCTTGACATACTTCTATATTTTCTGTGATGACGGATGCACCAGGACAGCTTTTACATATGGACACTGTTGGTCCAGCTAGAGTGCAATCCGTTGGAGGAAAGTGGTATGTTTTGGTTATTGTTGATGATTTTTCTCGATATTCTTGGGTTTATTTTATGACAACTAAAAATGAAGCTTTTGAACACTTTAAAAGTTTATATCTTCGTTTGGCTCTTGAATTTCCAAGCTCCTTGAGAACTATTCGAAGTGATAATGGTGGTGAGTTTAAAAACGCTTCTTTTGAAAGGTTTTGTGATGAAAAAGGTCTTGAACATCAATTTTCATCTCCTCGTGTTCCTCAACAAAACGGTGTTGTTGAAAGGAAAAATCGTTCTTTGGTTGAGATGGCTAGGACTATGCTTGATGAATATTCTACTCCTAGAAAATATTGGGCTGAAGCTGTTAACACTGCTTGTTATATTTCCAATCGTGTTTTCTTGAGATCTAAACTTGGAAAAACTTCTTATGAGCTTCGCTTTGGACACGCACCTAAGATTTCTCACTTGCGTATTTTTGGGTGTAAATGTTTTGTGCTTAAATCTGGAAATTTGGACAAATTTGAATCTCGCTCTCTTGATGGTCTTATGTTGAGATATTCTGCGCATTCACGAGGTTACCGTGTACTTGTTTTAAAGACTAATAAAATTGTTGAGACTTGTGAAGTCACTTTTGATGAGGCTAGTCCAGGTACTAGATCCGAAATTTCAGGTACTCTATCACATGTTCAGGGGGAAGATATTTTTGTGGAGGAAAGCGATGACGAGGACGACGACGAGACGTCGGCCGGTCAGACCGGGGCTACGGCCGGTCAGACCGGTGGTATACCGTCGGTCAGACCGGAGGCAGAGGAGCGGTCAGACCGGCGGGATGGCGATTCTTCCGGAGCTTCGGGTACAGATACTAATAGACCTCCAGAAGCTTCAACTTCATCAGAACCAACTACAGATAATGAACAATCGTCAGATTTGCGTGCTCCACTTCGTATTCAACGACTACATCCTCCGGAACATATAATTGACTTACTTTTTGGGATTGCAAATTAAGCAAACACCTCAAGGTACGTTTGTTCATCAAACAAAGTACACCAAGGATCTTCTACGACGCTTCAAGATGGACGATTGCAAGCCTTTGACTACGCCAATAGGAACTTCTACTGTTTTGGATCCTGATGAAGATGGTGAAGCTGTAAATCAAAAGGAATACAGGAGTATGATTGGATCATTGCTCTACCTCACCGCTTCGAGACCGGACATACAATTTGCTGTGTGTTTGTGTTCTCGATTTCAAGCTTCTCCAAGGGCTTCGCATCGTCAAGTTGTGAAACGCATCATGAGGTATTTGAAACATACTCTTGAATTTGGCATTTGGTATTCTACTTCTTCATCTATATGCTTGAGTGGTTATTCGGATGCGGATTTTGGAGGTTGTAGAATTGATAGAAAGAGTACTAGTAGTACATGTCATTTTCTTGGTACTTCTTTGATTGCATGGTCTTCTCGAAAACAATCTAATGTTGCTCAATCTACGGCTGAGTCTGAGTATGTTGCTGCTGCTAGCTGTTGTTCTCAAATTCTTTGGCTTATTTCAACTTTGAGAGATTATAACATTGCTTTTGATAAAGTTCCTCTCTTTTGTGATAATACTAGTGCTATAAATATTGCTAAGAATCCTGTTCAACACTCACGCACTAAGCACATTGATATTCGTTTTCACTTTTTGAGGGATCATGTTGAGAAGGGAGATGTGGAATTGAAATTTGTGGATACAAAGTTGCAACTTGCAGATATTTTCACTAAATCATTGGATTCTTCTCGCTTTGCGTTTCTAAGGGGAGAATTGGGAGTTATTCATCCTTTTGGCATCGTTTGAGGGGGAGAGTTGTTGGCTCAGTTGTTGGCTCTTTGTTGTATGCATATTTTCTTTCTTCTTTTATTTTCTTTTGCATTCATGTTTTCATTCATGCATGGTGTCAAAAATACAAAAAATAAAAAAAATAAGAAAAAGAAAAAGAAAAAAATGATGGATGAGCTTTGTTTTATATCTTTAGTATATTCTAGTGCTTGCTAGCAATGCTTGTTAGATAATTTGATTACTATATTAGCTTGTGTGCATTTTAGTAATTCTTTGAGCTTTGAATATTGTTTTTAAGTGATATGATACATGACACATAATTCTTTTACTTGAATTAATGAAATAAGCAATATTGAAGCAAGTGCTTAGATTGACTGATTAATGCTTGTATATATACTTTATGGCTTGTTATTCCTCATGATAATCCTTTTGTTCCAATCAATGCAAGAGTACATACATGCTTTTTATAAAAAAAAAATGAATACCGAATCCTTGGAAACAGTCTTGACGACAAGGACGTATTCGCAGTGAAATAAAAAAAAGGGGTGCCGCATCCTTGGAAATAGTCTTGACGACAAGGACGTACCCGCCGTATAAAAAAAATGAAGAAACAAAAAAAATTCCAAAATAAAAAGCTTAAGGTTCTCTTGGTTATTTTTGGAGAAGGAAATTAACTTGAGAAAGAGTATCAATGCTATAGGTTTATATATTTGGGTTTCTCTTTCAGTCTTTGCAATTGTGAATGTGTTGCATTTTAAATCGTTGAAATCATGAATCATTAATGTTGACTTGATCTTAATTCTAATCTTTAAGGTTCATGTTTTTACTCTAGTGCATGCTTGTTAATTAGCTAGTCACTTTTTCTACCTTGTTATTGTAATACATGTACTTGAGTTACTTTTGATATATTGCAATGCTCAATCCGTGCTCACGATACATTGATGAACTCATTGACAAAAGGGGGAGAACAAGGTAACAAATTGTGCATCATTATCATATTCAAAGGATTTTCTTTCTTTTCAAAAGTGAGAGATTTTTTTTTGAAAATCTTCTGGCATTTGTAATGCTTTTCGGGTTGCTTCACAAAACAACATAAACCAATTGATTTTGTTGGGTTTGTCAATGGTTTCATCAAGGGGGGAGATTGTAGAATCAAATGTGTTTGATTGTTATTTTATGTGATGAAACATTGGTGGCTTGCGACATTTTATGTGTGTAATATTGGTTTATTGTGATGGTATTTCATGTGATTATATATGATTGATTTTGTGAAGAGTTGTGCGGATTTGACCTGGCGGTCAGACCGACCAGGCACGGCTGGTCAGACCGCAGGTATGTGCACGGTCAGACCGGCCAGCCCGCGGTCAGACCGGCAGGTTAACTGATCGCTTTCGGTTTCGGTTTATATTTTCGGTTACGGATTGTTTCTTCGTGGATTTGACTTCTAGCTGGTTTCTATGCGTATGGTTACTGTTGTTATACTAATGTGAGTCAAGTTTGGACAAACTTGTGCTCGGAATATGGTTTCTTTATCGTATGTGTGCAGGTATTGCTTAAGGCCTCGGGATAGTGTTGCCGGTGATGGATCGGAGTCGACTTGGGAGAAGTGGACGTCCAGGGATCAAGAGATCACGCGGGATACTAAAAGGCTAGAGGATAATGCACGTGGTAGATAGAGAATTCATATGGTATACGAGAGGAATCGTGTACGTATGGAAAGAGGAGTTGAATTTGGAAGGGAGTCCGAATTCGGGAAGATGGATGGAGATAAGGAAAGAGATGAGTTTGAAGCTTGCAAGAGAGGGTTTCCCATGTGGTTGGGAGTCCTAATTCGTGAGAGATTCGTGGGTTTTGTACAGCCTACTTCATGTATAAATAGAGAGGGAGGGTGTGCCTCCTAGATATCATTTTTGTGGTTCATAAGTGGAGAGAATAGCTAGGGTTTCGAGTAAGGTCGAGATTTTGATGAGGAGTGCTGTTGTTGCACTTTGTAAACACTTTTAGATGCAATAAAGTTAAGAGTTACAATCTATATCTTCGAGTTTGTCATCTACCGGTGTTTTTCTGGGTCCCGACGGTCTGACCGAAGGTGTTCGGGCGGTCTGACCGGCGGGACTACGGCGGCGGTCTAACCGGCGGCAAGACGGCGGTCTGACCGGCTAGTAGGAGCGGTCTGACCGGCGAATACACGGCGGTGTGACCGATGGTACTTCGACAGCACCAGTTCGATTTCGTTCTTGAGATTGATTTCGTTTTTCTAGATTGGTTTTGTTGGTTCTAGAGGTAAGTTGTGATTTGATTTAAAGTTTTGGTTTTTGGTCTACCCTACCATTCACCCCCCTCTGGTAGGTTGGATTACTCTGTTTCGATCCTACAAAAATTATGTGGATTCCTCAATATTCTTGAACTTATTGGAGATATTATTAATGTTGACTGTTCTACCTATTATTCTGATGTTAAAACTAAATTCCATGAGGTATTTTGAAAGTATGAATTTAAGTTTCAGGGAGTTCGCTTGCAAAGACCCCTACCTGTCCCTGCAGCAGGAAAGAATAAATTACAGTGGAGCAGAATTTGGGGTGGCTCATCTTCTAGCCATGGCGGTGGTAGCAGTTTGTTGACTGCAAGTGGTGACGCTAGATCGCATGGTCCCGCTGAAGAGTTGTCCAACTATTTGGATAGCGACGCCATCAGGCATGAATCATCAGAATTCAACGTACTCGGGTGGTGGAATGATCACAAGATGTCATATCCTGTGCTTTCAAAACTAGCACGGGATGTGTTGATGGTGCCCGTATCTTTGGTATCCTCCGAATCGGCCTTCAGTCTATGCGGAATAATTATCGAGGACAGGAGAACAAGTCTGAGCAGCGATCACGTAGAAATGCTACTAAGCGTCAAAGACTGGGAGCTCGCTGCAGAACATGCCCAATACACCGCTGACAACCAAGAATTGGCCGCTCAGTTCAAAAATTTTTATTTAGATGACGAACAATCAGAGTAGCTAATTTTTATTTTTTAAGTATTGACCCGTGGCTGTACTCTTTTCTTTGTCATGGTTCTCTCAAATATGAGTTTTTACATGACGAAGTTTTTAACGAGGCAGCATGTACCATGTAAACATCAATAAAGGTCATTACTCTTTTTTCTAAGTCCAATTACAAATATTTCTAATTATTTTTTTAAGTCTAATTATTTTTTATTTTTCTCTAACTATCCATCAATTTTTTTTCAATTTTTCTTTAATTTTTTTTATTTTTGCATAAGGTTCTTCCCTCGGCGGCTCGACTGAGCCGCCCGCTACACAGCTCACCGGCTCGGCTCGGCCATCTCGCGCCCGCCCCAGCCGCCACGTGTCGGCTGCGCGCAGGCCGCCCGGGTGCTGGCCGCGCGGCGGTGGCCACGTGGCGCGCGGGCGGCGCGTCCCGCTCGGCCACTCCTACCCAGCCTTTTCAAAATTTCGGCCGGCGGGAGCGCGCGCGCGGGCCGACGCGGCCGCGGGCTGCGCGACCTCCTCGGCGGCTCGACTCCTCCTCCTGGCCTCCTGGGCCACGTGCCAAGCACGGGCCATAGGGCACTGATGGGCTCGTGCCGGCACGGCACGGCACGACCTCCCCTTGGGCCGTGCTTGGGCCGGGGGAACGGCACGTGGGACGGCACGGCACGGCCCACTAAAGGAGTCATGCCTAACGGGCCATGCCCTAGCGGGCCGTGTCGTCGGCGTGCCCATGCCGTGCTGGGCTGGGCCGCCCGTTTGGCCAGGTAAGTCTCGTCCCACCCTTTCCCTCTCCCTCTCCAACAGCCGCCGCCGCTGCCTTGCGCCACCTCCGCCTTCCCCTTGCGCCGCCGCCTCCGCCTTCCCCTCGTGCCGCCACCTCTACCTCCGCCGCCATCGCCGCCGTCGCGTCTTCGTCTTCGAGCGCTTCCACCTTCGTCTCCTCCTTGTGCCTTCGCTGTCGCCGAGCGCAACCTTGTCCGCCTCCGCCACCGCCGTCGTCATCGCCGAGTGCCGCCACTTCCGCCTTCGCCTCACCGCCGCTGTCGAGCACCGCCGCCGCAGCTGTTGCCGTCGCCGAGCACCACCGGAGCTACCTACACGGCTACACCGGGTAACGACCGCCTCGGAGAAGAGAGCAACGTGATTCCGTCATAGTTTCTTGTGATTTACGGGTGGATTGGAAGTTTGTTGCAGGTTTACAGTGAGCTTGCGGCGGCGGATCCAGCAGGCAGCGGCGCAACGACGAGATCCGGTTGGCTCCTTTGCGCTCAGCCCAAGGAGCCTCAACGTCCGTCTGGCTTCTCCTCGCATTGCTGCGCCTCTCCAACCTCTTCACGCCACCACGCCACCCTTCTGGCCTCCTCCTCTTGTCCGCTGAAGTTGGGTTGGTAGCCGCGTCCACCACCAGCTCACTCAGGCCAGCATCCAACAGTGGCACGACCTATTTCGGATGGTGGCGGCACTGGCCAACGAGCGGAGGGCGAGCTCTGTCAGTTGGAGCTCAAGCTGAGTGTCTCCACCGCGCGCGCGGCTGCCATCTACGCCACCTCTGTGCACGGTGGCGATGACTGCGCTTGGGTGGTTGCTGCACTGGCTCGATTGGCAGACGATGAGCTCCGGCGGGGGTAAATCGATCCCAGGCTCCTTATGGTGCAGCTCCTACCTATGCACCACCAGATCTGCAGTAGGAGCGTGAACGGGCTGCAGGAGCTCGAGCTCCCAACCCAGCGACCACCCTCTATCCCTAAGAGAGGTTAGCCCAAAAATAAGCCATCGATTGGTTGATTTGGGGTTTGGGATTTCGTAAACTAGATCAATTTTTTCCTGCCATTCCAGTTAGCTAGCCTTCAAACAATTTCTACTGTTTGTGCATGTCTTCTGATCCAGGAGAAGTGCGTTGAACTTGAGGAGCTCGTGCATCTGCTCTCTATAGGTGCTCTCAAGCATCTGTAGGATGTGCTTGAGAGCTATGATAGAATGTATGTATGTATATATTCTAGGATGAAAATTTTTCATGAAGATGCTGTGCTATTGTACCTACAAAGATTCATATCATCCCTGGAACATCGCTTATCCTGCCATGAAATTGAGGAAAGCAATAGTTACATAATTTTGTTTCAGAGGATAATCAATAAATAATATATATTATTTTAAGATGGTAGGGAAGAAAGTGCTTAGTTATTAAGATATAGCAGAAAGTGTTTATAACTTTGTATAACACAGAGGGGACAAAAATGACATTACAATTTATAGATAGAGAGTGTAGGTCAATCATATTCTAAAGTAAGGGTACTACTTAGAGATAAAGCAATCCTTAATACGTGGAGTAGAAATGTATTAAATTCATAAAATACATTGTTTCTGTGCCATATGAAATAGGAAATATTCATTTAAGTATTATAATGTTTGCTATGAAGTGTTGTACAACAATAAATGTTTCCTATGAGGTGTGTGGCGGAGGAAATTTAATAGGCTGGATGTACCCATATTTGGTATTTTCTGGTGCGTTACCTACATTGGTATCAAAGTTGTAATCTCAATTTTGAGGCCTTCAGGTGTTGTGCTGCCATTGGCGAGGCCACGGCGACCGTCATGATGCCGTTGTCCAAGTATGGCTGCTGTCCAACTCTGTAAATAACCTGATTAATGCAACTCTGTACATAACCTAAATAATCCAAGTGTATATAGGAGGCGCAGCAACTTGAAATTCTTTTACAAGTATATCTTTAGATTGAAAGATTTTGATAAGGATGAAAAAAGGGTACAAACCAGAAAGAATTGTTGAATTGTCATATATTGAAAATGCTTTGCAAGGATCGATCTACTAGCTATTCAAGTGGGCGTAAATGAAGGTCATGTATATTGTAGAAATTCAATGGAAAGTTACACGTACTATCTAGCTGTACTTGCGACCGTATGGCATTGACTAATATTTGATGCATTTTGTTTATGTAGGCCTTACAACAAAGATTTGATCTGGGGGTCTATTGAAGAAAATATTATTCAGTGTTGCCTACAAACTGTAAGTTTGGATGTGATTAATACTGAGAACTCCTTTGACAAGGTTTTCCAAAAAGTATTCCTTCTATGAAACTCGTTGATTTGATGGACACTAAGTTTCTTCTGTTCTTGTGTCCTTTGATCTTCTCTGAAGTTTCATTGCTTGCTCCACTTGTTTGTATGTTAGATTATGTGATAAAAATTCTGAATTAGTAGTAATTATAAAATGATCAGGAAACTCCTCAGCATGAGGAAAGGAATAAAACATGAGAAGACGATTCCATTTTTTGACAGATTAGTTTTCAATAAGGTACCTGTCTCAACCATGGTCATTAGTATCATGCTCTCAATGTCACAGAGCAGCGAGTGCCTACGGATCTACTTATATGTTTTCGCGTTATATCTGATTTTGGGTTCTGAAATTTATTACGGATGCTCTCAATGAGAAACGGTGTTTACTTGAACCCGTCATATTTATCTGGAGCACTTGAGCCTGTGCAAGCATCACTGATGTTTGCAGCCCTTGGTGGTAACAACGTCACGGTGGCACACCCTGGGACAGTGATGCCAACTGTAAACCAAAGTTCAGGAGCTCATCATTTGTTTGATCCATTGAACTCTCCTCCACAAAATCAACCACCATCTCTAATCCTAGCAAGTGTTCCTAGCACAGCCATTTCTGAGCCTCCATTTCACCTTGAGTCATCACAGTCCCACCTTCGACAATTTCAGTTGCCTGGATCCTTTGAGGTAATATAAGAGAAAATTTATCTGGACTTAACTGTTTGTACATATATGGTATTGCAGTTTCACATTTCGTTTTTTTACATGTACTTTTCGCTGTAAAAGATGGTGTTTCACGGAGAGATAATGCCAAAGCATCACCTAGCATCACATCAAGAAAGTCTGCCAGGTTTGTGACGCTGTTTTTAACTATCAAGAAAGAATCATCCATGTTGAACACCAATAATTTTGATGTCGTCTCATGTAGCAAAGAGGAAGCCCAGGACTAAATATGGAATATCAAAATCATCAAATTCCTCTTTCAGCAACAAATATACATATTGTTTGTTTGGCATCATTTTTAGCGTCTTTAAAGGTACTGGTTTACCTTTAATTCTTAAAAAATGTTAATGTTCATTATAGAATTATCTTGTTTCTATATAGTAGAAAAATGAGCTTTGTTAGTCTTCAACTTAGTTATTTCAAAACTGTAATTGATTTATTTCATGTAGCTATGTTGTTATCTATGTTGATAATTAGTTCCATTTACTTTGCTTCTATAGCAGCAATACAATACAGTTTCAGCTTCTCCCAAGGAGAAAGCTTTAGTCAAAAGAGGGGAAAGTAATGTGATGCCTTGCTATGATGCAAATGCCCTTATCAATTTGTTGGCATCTGCTGGCTGAAGCCTGGAACAATTTACTTCTTCCATTTCTACACGAAATGGAATCCTGCCACTATTACCGACCATTTATTTTTGCATCCTGCCATCAATATTTGTGCATCTTTTTGGTGAGAAATCATTTGTATCTTTTGGGAGACAAGCGTTACTACGCGAACAATTCATTGTGTTAGTTTTCATGTACGATTTTTACCTGAAATAACTAATTAATCTAATTAACTAAGCATAGCTAATTAATCTAATTAAACTAAGCTATATGCTTGCGGCGCGCCATGGGCGTGCCGAGTCATCTAGTCAGTACAAGGTGGTGCACCCGGAGGAGATTCTTAGAAGCTTAAAGTCATCACTGAGGATTGGACATATTCCAAAGTTCTTTCATCTCAATTTTTGTATTCTTGGTCCTTTCTTAAAAAGATCTAAAAACAGAGTATGTAGTCCTTGCTTAATGCTTCATTCAACATGACAGGCAAAACCCTCAAGATTGGACAGATTGTCCAGGGCAAGGGTCATTTCACCAATGAAGCTCATGTTGCCATCATTTATATTATGTCCACAGGACATCGTGTCAGTGAATGATGCAGCTGCTCTAGGCCCTGATTCGCTAGGCTTGTTTTCAGTTTTGCTTTTGCTAAGTAAATACTTGATAGCACTTCTGTAAGCTCTGATATTGCTCGAAATAAGAGGCTCATGTTGTTATAAGATGTTTAGTACGATTAATATTGACTATGTCAAAAGTTCTGCGCAATTATGAATGCCTAGAATTGTTGACGGAACATATTAGCTTAATGCAAATAATAGCTTTTCAGGCAACGAAAATCTGACCCATAATTGATCTGTGGGCAACGAAATATATTGAAGCGAATTTAAAGCTGAGCACTTAACAATAATCAGACGTCCACAAAAAAAATATAACAACTCAGCAATTAATGAATTCACTGAGCCATAAGCCATTATAAATATATAGTACAAAGCCCATCAGTGTACAGTATTGTCAACATACAATAGATCTTTGCTACAAAACATACAACAAAATGCTTCGATGTTTCGTGTACAACTTTGATTACAACGTTTGAGGCCTAACCAGGGTTTATGTTACCGGCGGTTACTGCGGGGTACGGTAAAAGAAAAACCGCGGTTACCATCTTAAATTCAAATAAATTTAAAAAATAATTTGAAATTTTGATAAATTTTATACAAATTTCGTACGGTTTACCACGGTTACCGCGCGGTAACCGTGCTTACCGCCGGGGCACGGTAACCGTGCTCCTGGTGGTAACGTAAACCCTGGGCCTAACCACCTAACTTCTTTCGTGACCAACCACCTCACATTCAGATAGGAGGAATGAAATGCATCTAACATAGATCAAATAAGATCAAGATATCACTGCGCAAAAGAAACAGATTACTAATAAAGATGTTGCAAACTCTTACCACAAGAAAACATAGCAAGGCAACACATTAACTTAGTCGCAGTTACACATCATTAAAACATATAGAAGTGAGAGTCACAACTGACAGGATACTAAACATTGGACCTCATTAACACCACGACATGATTTTGCAATTCACAGCCAAAATGCCACAGGATTCCACAGGTAGATCGCCTCAGAGACTTCCTCAGGCACCTTGTAGCATTGCACCACACAAGTCTCACCGTCGTCAGGTCTCCATTGTTGTCAAAGCTGAGAGAGAATGTCGTCAAACGGTAAAGATACCTATAATGCATGCTTCCGGACGCGCCATCCCCCTCATCCACAAACTCCTCCAGCTCATCTAGCTCTCCACACTCCTGCATGCTTCCGGACACGCCATCCCCCTCATCCACATTCTTCTTGAGCTGATCTAGCTCTCCACAATTGCACCCCCCTCATCCACACACTTCACCAGCTGATCACACTCCTCCAGCGGCATGTTGACAGATTTCGCCTACTGTAATGGAGCGCACCACAAGACAAAACCCAGGCTCACTTCCTCCCAAGTAGAGAGTGTAGCGCCTACATGACTACTGGGTCCTTGAGAAACAGATTCTCCTTGCTGGCTCACATTTTCATCACCGCCTAACTTCCTGCAGAAGCAGAGGTTGCCATAGGTGTCTGGGGCTTTTGAGAGCCCGACAAAGATGTCTAGAGCATGGACATAATTTCGGGGCCAGCGAATGGCAGGAACAATCGGAGGATTGTTTCCATTCACTATTGCGATGTCGAAGGCGAAGGTGGCACAATCGGTGCTGCGAGATGGTCCATCCATCGGAGCCTACAGCAAAGGAGGTGACGTCCATGCTATTAACGGCGGCAGCGGGAGGTCGCACCACGACCAATCATGACGGGGGGGGCTTCATGGAGAGCATCCTGAATTGTCATGTCCAGAGCAATAGCTCGTCGCCGACGGTGATCAAGAGGGCTGTCTGGAAACAACAGCCCAGGGCCAAATGACGCCCAGCGAGCGGACGTCGACGATGGGCAGGATGCATGGGGCATTCATAAGGCATTCCTGGGATGCGCCGCGATGATGTTAGTGCCAACAGCGGCGAAGAAAAGGGAAGACGACGCGGGGCCTCCAAGCAGATGCAAGGAGGCGGCAAGCGCTTAGGCTCAGGCCGACGCGGCTCAAGCCGACGCAAGCGCCGCTGCTCAAGCAGGCGCAAGCTCGGCGATGGGGAGAGCGGGGCGGCAACTTTAGCTTGCGGATGCTGTAGCCCCACGGCCAGTCATCAAAGATGAGGTAAAGGTGCTGCCCGTCGGCTCTGACGTACGAGGGGCATCATGCTCACCGCGATTCCCTCCGGCCATGGCATCCTACACACACGAACCGGCGCGCAAAGACTCAGATCTGATTCCTTCGATTTCGAAAAGAAATGTATCCAAATCTGAATCGGGGGCAACAGAGAAGGAGAAGAAATCGCAGGTACGCACCTACAAGCGGAGGATGGTGCGGCGGCGACTCACAGTCGGAGTGGCGTTGCAGTTGATTGTGTTGGGCTTGGGCGAGGGCGTCGGCGGCGGAGGCCGTAGACAATGCGGCGGCCAGGGATTGGTGGCTTATAAAGAGGAAGGAAGCCCTAGGGGGACCCGGTGACCTCGTGGGCTACTTTCGTAAAGAAATGTGCCTTGGGCCGGCCAAAAAGGAAATTAACCGAGCCGAAAGGAATAAGTTCACCTTTGGTCCCTTAATTTGTCGCCGAGTTTGAAATTCGTCCATAAACCAAATACCAGATATAATGGTCCTCAATTTAAAAACCGGATTACCAACATCCTTGGCAGTATTATGCCCGGTTTTAGGTGATGTGGCAAGCTGAGTCAGCGTGGACCCACACGACCCACATGTTAGTGGCTAGCACTTTCTTCCCCTCTCTCTCTTTATCCCCTCTCTTCCCCTCTCTTTTCCCCTATTCCTCCTCCCTCTTTTAGGGCGACATGCGCGGGGAGAAAGGGTGACGCGCGCACTGCCTTTCACCGTCGATCTTGCCCATGACGACGGCCGCGTCTAGTGGAAGGACGCCGTGATGATGCCGGTAGAGCCTCGGCATCCGCATGTACAGGCCTGGGACGGTGGAGCACAAGGAGGAGAAGCTCCCGGTGTTCATGTACTCCGCGGTGTGCTGCATTAGGTCTCATCCTCCTCCCGGTTGTAGTACCTGTACACCTCCGCCGCCGCGATGGGATGGGACGCCGAGGAGGGAGGAGGGAGGATGGCGAACTCCCTACGGGGAGAGGGAATGGTATGAGGAGGATGGAAGCTGGTTACCGAATGTGGGATCCATGTGGATCCTTGCACATCAGTCAATACCAGTCAAATAACTGCTAAGGGATCAAAATTAACATAGTATTGTGAGTATGAGGGATGGGTATTTTGGTTCAAGACGAATTCCAGACTCTGCGATATTAAGGGACGATAAAGGAATTTATTCCGAGCTGAAAACAGTCTGAGCGAGTCGCGCGTAACCCGCTCCAGGGGACGATGTGTGCATGGCGTGGGGCACGCATCGGCCTCAGGGCCACTGGGACCGGACCAATAACGAAAACCGTGTACCCCAACTGACGGGACCTTCGAGCCGCCCGGTTTTGCTTTCCACCTCCCCGAGTCGGGGCCGCGACACCGACACGACCGTCCCCTCTCTCCCCTCACTGTCGAGGAGAGGAGTACATGGTTCGCTCGCTTTGGTCCAGGCCCCTTGGCTCGCGACGGCACACCCACGGATTTGCTTCTCTCCTCCTCCTCCAGCTACTACTGCTTATAGTCGCTTGCTGCTGGCCCTTCCCCTTCCCCACCGACTCCGTGCCGCTTCCCTTCTTCTCCTTCCCATCGCTTCATATCATTGCTTCTTCCTCTGATCTCCCGCTGTATTGGCCAACAATCGCTTTTTTTACGGGGTTATTGCTGTCGGTTTGTTTGTCCGGTGGTTGATCAATCGATGAAGGTGGTTGCCGGGGGAGTGGAGGTGGCCCTGGAGCCCGGGCCAAGAGGCAGGCGGGTGGCGGAGCCGGCGTCGGCGGGGGTCAGGCGGCCCAGAGGAGGAGGGGGTGGCGGGCGCGGGAGGAGGCGGCGCTGTTCAGGCGGACGCCGCCGCCGTTTAGCGCCTCTTCCAGGCCTGCCGTAACGTCTTCAGGGGCCCCGACACCGTGCCCAAGCCCGACGAGGTTCACCTGCTCCGCCCATGCTCGGTGCGTTCTTTGCTTTTCTCTACTGCTGCCCACACTACTACTTAGGGTGAGTTCTTCACCCAACTTTCCCAACTCACATCTCTCTTTTTCCGCGCGCACGATTTTCAAATTGCTAAACGGTGTGTTTTTTGCAAAAAGTTTTCTATACGAAAGTTGCTTTAAAAAATCATATTAATCCATTTTTCAAAAAAAAAAAAAATACTTAATTCATTATGTGCTAATGAGTCGCTCCGTTTTCCGTGCCAGAGAGTTAGTTCCCAACACAACAAACGAACACAGCCTTACTCTGCATTCCTCTGTTCTTCGTGCATGTAATTCGAAGATACGAGTGGTAGCCAGCTCATCGTGCGAAAAAAATTTGCACGAAATTTCCAGAATTTTTCTAGCACGGTGCGATAATCCACTCTTGAAAGTTCGTTAGAGAGTTCGTATGATCACAAACAAATTAAACCGGAGTGTTTGAGGGAACACACATGTTTCTTTTTTTCATTTTCACTGTGCAATGTCCTGATTGTTTGCTGGCTTCCTGCTTAACTTGTTTGATCTTGTAAAAAAACATGCTTGGTAAAATGCATCAGTTAGACTGCCAAAATTTAGATTTGCGCCATCTTGTCCCAGGAAGCATATCATATCATATCATCATATCAAATCTTTAGTTTTCCCAGACCACTTTTCCCTACAACAGTGCCCATCCCTTCCTCTCCCGTCCAATCCGCCCATTGACGCCTCCGATCCCTTCCACCTTCCGCACCTACGAGAACCGTCCG
Organism: Oryza officinalis; assembly: GCA_008326285.1. Taxonomy (NCBI): domain Eukaryota; kingdom Viridiplantae; phylum Streptophyta; class Magnoliopsida; order Poales; family Poaceae; genus Oryza; species Oryza officinalis. Next base: position 49,138,555 of record BDMV01000006.1, read on the forward strand.
TGCATGCCGCATTCCATCGTGCTGGATTTTTTACATTTTGGTCCTTTTTAAAAATTTATTTCACAAATAGACCCCTAAAAAAACTTATATCAGAAATGATTCTTTTTGGGGCCGTCAGAGATGCTGGCGTCGTCCCCATCACCCTGCACGCGTGGTGGCCCGAGCGCTGATGTGGCAGGAGGAGGGCGCCAGCACTGCTGGCGCCGTCCCCTCTCCCCCGCAAAAACCCGCACGTATGACTTTTCTTTTGTTCTCTCACCTCTCCTTCTCAAATCCACTCAAATTTTCGTTGATTAGAGTTTCGTATTTTTGCCCACGCTCATCATCATTATCTTTGTCGTCATCATTACTATTGTCGCCCTCACCACCATCGATGTCACCACCGAATCCGAGTCACCACCAAAACAGCCATAACTCGAGCAACCTTCTATAAAACAAAACATATCTTTCTCATACGGATTCGGAATGAGGTATATAATATATCTACGGACATCTATGAGAAAAAGTTACAATCCGTTGCTCTCTCGCTTCGCCGGTTCAGCAATGCTGGTGCCCTTCTCCTGCCACATCGGATTTTGGTTTGCCACGCATGTGGGGGGACGGCCGCCGCCAGCGACTCTGGCGCCCCAAAAAGGATGGTTTCTGGATAAATTTTTTTAAGGGTCTATTTGTAAAATAAGCTTTTGAAAAGGACCAAAATGTAAAAAATCCAGTTCCATCGCTGCCCAACTATAGGTGTCCAAACGGGCGGCACGGCCCGGCCCGGCACGGGCACGGGTCCGGCACGGCCCGTTTCGGCACGGCCCGTTAGGCACGGCTGATGAAACGGGCCGTGCCGTGCCGGCCCACGTGCCGAGCCGCCGGCCCAAGCACGGCCCGTGGATGGCCGGGCCGTGCCCGTGCCGGCACGGCACGCCTGCGGCCCACGGGCCGTTCGGGCACGGCGGCCCGTGAGCTGGCCTGCAGCTGAGCTGCACTGCGCCGCAGCCGGCCACTGCCGCCAGTGCCCACGCTGCCCACTGCACAGTGTTTTTTTTAAAAAAAAAGCAAAGGAAATGTATAAGGAAAAAAAATTAAAAATGGAAATAAAATGTTTAAAAAAAAGTAATGATTTACTAATGTTAAAAAATGAAAAAATGGTATTTAAAAAATGGAAATAAAAGTTTTTTAAAAAAGTAATGATTTGCTAATGTTAAAAAAAAGAAAAAATGGTATTTTTTTGTTGTGTTGAAAAATTTAAAAATATAGATTGTGATTCATTATTTTGAAATAATTTAAAGATAAATCCACACTTGCGAAAATATTGCAAAAGAATTTGTTAAAAATAGTAATGACCTTTATTGATGTTTATATCATTACAGGATACAATGATACATGCTGCCTCGTTAAAAACTTTGTCATGTAAAAACTCATAGGGGAAAATGAGAAAACCATGACAAAGAAAAGAGTACAGCTCAAAGGTCAGAACTACTTCTAACAAAATTCTACTGGGGTTGGTCTGGATCCAGGTAGAGTTGCTCGAACTGGGCGGCCAATTCTTGGTTGTCCGCAGTGTATTGGGCATGTTGTCGAGCAAGCTCCCAGTCTTTAACGCTTAGTAGCATTTCGACGTGGTCGCTGCGCAGAGTCGTCCTCCGGTCTTCGATGATTCGGCCGCATAGACTGAAGGCCGATTCGGAGGACACCGTCGACACGGGCACCGTCAACACATCCCGTGCTAGTTTTGAAAGCACGGGATATGTTATCTTGTGGTCATTCCACCACCCGAGGACGTTGAAATCTTGTGCTTCGTGGTGGATGGCGTCGCTGTCCAAATAACCGGACAACTCTTCGGCCACAACATGCGAAGAGGCGTCTCCACTTGTAGCCGACGAACTGCCACCACCTTGGCTTGAAGACGATCCACCCCAAATCCTACCCCACTGTATCTTCTTCTTACCTGTAGTGGGGATAGGAGGGGGTCTCTGCTGGCGAACTTCCTGAAACTTTACTTCATATCTTCCAAAAACCTCATATAATTTACGTCTAACCTCAGTATAAAAAGAACTATAATCTACACCTATAGTATCTCCAACAAGTGATAAAATAGCAGACAATCCCCTTAATTTACACCTAGGATCTAAAACAAAAGCAAAAGCATACAACATAGGTATATTTTTCCAATATTTCAAATATTTTTGTTTCATGTGAAAGACAGGTTCAGTTAGAACGTCATCATTTTCGTATTCTTTAAATAAAGTAGCAATTTCAAGAAGGTTGTGCAAAATTATATTAGCAGTTGGATAATAAACTTGTGACAAAGTTAGAGTACAATCATAAAAAGTTTCTAGAAATTGGTGAAATTTTTGGACAATTGCCCAAACATGCTCGTTCAGTACTGAAGACCCGTCACTGTTTCTTGGGCCACCACGTGACTGAACAAAATCAGAGAGTAAACTACTATAAGGTAAAACAACTTTTAACATTAAATACGTTGCATTCCACCGATGCTCTGCATCGGTGGCAAACTTACGAGCTCTCACACCGGCCGCATTGCAAAACCTCTTCCATGCAGCAATCCGCGGGTTAGAAGCAGTTAACCACGCGATTGCTTGACGAACAGCATCGATGTGGTCACCTACCCTCTTCATGCCAGTCTTAACAATCAAATTAATTATATGACATGCACAACGCTGATGGAGTAGAAAAGATTGAGCATAAACACAAAATAAAGGTTGCAATATTTCAATAGCCCTAGAATTAGCAGATGCATTATCTAGGGTGACAGCAAATATTTTATCAGCAAGATTAAATTCATTAATTACTTCCCTAATTCTTTCAGCTATGTTTTCTCCTGTATGTGAGACATCTATTAACCTAAGCCCTAAAACTCTCTTTTGTAATTGCCAATCATCATCAACAAAATGAACAACTACGCTAAGATAATCCTCTCTAGCTCTACTACTCCATATATCTGAAGTAACACTAACAGAGAAAGTACATGTACTAAACAGTTCCTTAAGTGCAGTTGCTTCCTTGTGATAAACATTCTCTAAATCTCTAGTTGATGTTTGCCTACTCACAGCTTTAAACCTAGGGTTATGAGATTGCTGAATGTAATGTTCAAAAGCAGGGGACTCCCCAAAGTTCAGGGGTAAATCTTGCCTGGCGATTAACCGGACAAGAGATTCCCGAGCAACCATGGGATCGTACTCCCAACTGCGTACCGTACCGTCTGGGTTTACCATAAGTTGCTGCTGCCGGAGTTGTATTCCTTGCTTCTTGGCACACGACTCCGCATGGCGCTTGAGGTGACCTGTACCACCAGAAGAACGAGCAGATAAAATTTGCCTACATATTCTACAACGGGCTTTCGATACCTCCCTTCCGTCGGGGCATGTTTCCTTTATCTCGTCGAAGTTTTGCCACACACCGGAGGTTCTCGATCTCTTCGAGCCGGTGTGTGTCGAAACACTTCCGCTCGCGGTTCCGGAAAATCCTTCCGAAGCTGTCGCCGCCTGAACAGGTACCTCCTCCACGACAGCCGCTTGAACCGGTACCTCCTCCACAGATGGTGGAGTTGGAGCTGATCCGGAGGCATCGTCAAACCCCGACATGTAGTTGGGGTCGAAATCACCCAAGGTGAACGACGGCGACTGGTATGGATAGTTCGGATCCATTCTGAAAATTTAAACCGACGTAAACAAATTTTGGAATATTTATTGAATTCACAAACACAATGCAAATAATACACAAATTTGAATATTACTTACATCTTTTCAACTGCGAGCTCTTCAAACCTCTGCGATCAAACTGTTGAACTACGAAACTAATTTTGATTTTTGACAAAATTTGAGCAAATTTTGTCAAAATCAAAAAAATGCACACTTGAGAACAAAGAGAGCACTTTAGAGCACTTGAGAGCACAAGATGAGAAGTGTGGGATGAGGAGAAATGGCTGGGGTTCATGCCCTATTTATAGGGCGAAATTTGAGATTTTTTGGAATTTTTTCGAAATTTTTATGAATTTTTTAACCTCCCAACGGTTATTTTCAAATTTGAACGGTAAATAGCCGTTAGTGCCACGTGGCGCCTTCCCATTCGACCACCGCACAGTGCCCTCTCGCGCATCGCGCCATGCCGTCTGCCGCCCTGCCGCCTGGCCCGCCTGCCGGCTGCCGGCCTGCCGCCCTGTCGGCCTGCGCGCTGCGCGCGCCTGCGGCCTGCGCCCATTGGACCGCCGGCGCCGCGGGCCGTGCCGTGCCGTGCTGCTACAGTAGCCATGCTGTGCCGTGCCGGCCCGCGGGCTCGACCGGCGGCCTAAGCACGGCACGGCTACTCGTGCCGTGCCGGCACGGCCCGTTACTGTAGCAGGCCGTGCCGGGCGCGTGCCTGCTACAGGTCACGCGTGCTCGGGCCGTCCGTTTTGGCACGGCCCATTTGGCCACCACTGACGTGCTCCACCAGCGCCGTGAACTCCGCCGCCGCCTCCATCGGTTCGTCCTCTCCCGCAGCGCCTCCCTCTCTCCCGATCCGCTCCACCCACACAAGCGCAACCCATCGTCCCCATCCCCACCTCCATCGGTCCCTCTTCTCCCGCAGCGCTGCGCCGCTCCACCCCGCTACAAGCGCGACCCGTCGTCCACTCCGCCGTCTCCATCGGTCCCTCCTCTCCCGACGCGCTGCCCGCGCTTTCTATCGATGGAGAGTCGTCTGGCCCAGCAGCAACCCTCTCCAATTCTTCTCTACATGGTGCTGAGCCGCTCAGTCTTCCTCTTCGTGGATGTTGGCCCTCCTGTCCTTGCCTCTCCTCTGTCATTGAGATTTAGGAAGAAGCAAGCTTTCGCGTCCCTCTCGGTCTGCTGTGTGCTCGATAGAGAAGGCTCTTCGTCTTGCGTGATTTGGTGGCAACCTGTGTAAGCCGTGCTCTCACAATGTTATGCAGTCTCAATTTCAGCCTATTTTTTCCGTGCTTTCCGCTGTGCAAATTTCCACAAAGATTCATATCTGACTATATGAACCCCCATGATTCATGCAGCGTTCAGCTTGCATGATGTCAGCATCTGCTGAGACAACGGAACCTAATACACGTCGTAGCCGGAGGCATGTTTTCTCTACTTCAATTCCAGGTTAGTAAAGTTCTGTATCTACATTTGTGATCCATGTTGGTTTGTGTTTATAGGATTGGGTTATGGATATTATTAATTTGTGCTCCATGTACTCTCCTTCAATTCCAGCGTTCAGCTTGGATATTATTAATTTGTGCTCCATGTTCTCTATTTCTCTACTTCAATTCCTTTTGATATTATTAATTTGCCGGTGCCGCTTAATTGAACCAACACAGGTACTGCTGATGACTTCCCTACAAGCTTCCATGTCCCATCACGGCGCTCTGTGCGTCGTCGTCTATCTGAGCCTCCTGGTATAGCACTTACATTAGCCTTTTAGTCCCTACCTCTTTTTGAGTTAGAGACTCATTATGGTGCTGTTGCTTATTTGTTCCATATGCATTGCATCTGTTAGCAGATTTGCCTGGCATGTTAACAGATAAACAATCACGTTTTCTCTATTTTTATATTATATATGTCCTTGGACGATCGAGGTTTCATAGAGTTGCTATACATGCTGCAGAATTCAGCACTGGAATGGTGTCATCAACATCTGATATGCATCGTAAGCGCAAGGAACCTTCCATAGCTTCGTCGTCTCAAGGTTAATAAATGGTGTTTGTGTTACAAAACCCATCATGGTTTACTTGCTACAAACAACCAGGACTATTTTGTTTTCCTATCACAATCGCAGTCTGACTATCTTATTGTTTCTGTCCCTAATCAGAACTACAACACACGGGTGTTGCTGTGCCTGCTGATTCGTGTTGCTGCGCCTGCTGACTATCCCTTGCTGATGATGCTGGTCTGATTCTGTATATATGCCTTTATTCTGATTGGATCCATAGGTTCAATGTTCCTTCCATTCTTCTACAATATGTACTGCACTTCAAAACAGCTAGCCAGGCTGCAGTCTCACATTTTTCCCTGCTTGGATTTGCATCGGTGCCATGATTTCCTAGACAATCAGCTTACAACACCTATTGATAAAATGAAACCTTGCTTATCTGCACTTATATGCCAGCTTACTATATATTGTACACTTGGTTCCTGTTTTGTTGTTTACTTTGTTAAAAATATGTTGTGTGCCTTGGCCAATTTAGTTTTGATCTCCATAAGTAGTAGATTCGCAATGAGATTCCGAATTAGTAATGTACACCCTTTATAGTCCCACTATTTATTGCTGCTCCTCAAATCAGCTAGCCACACTCCAGTATTCCTCACATTTTCTTCTTATATGTATGCAGATACACTGTTAGCTCCAGCGCTTTGCTTTCTACAAGAAAATATAGAATCCAGATGAGAGCTTATGTAATATGTCTCAGTTGTTGCAACGTGTATACTCTATTAAGCTTCTGTTACCTCTGGCCTCTGCATTTGCTACCATCTTGTCGAGGTACTTGACAAACTATCATGCTGACTCTTGACTTTTTCAGCGATTTGCTTCATCACACATCTGCACATCTGTGATACCGAATCTACACAATTTTCTATCCCTAGATTTTGTTTAACGTTCTATGCTTCTCAGCTGTTTATTGCAGGAAATTGTTCGATGTCGTTTGTATTCAACTGCATGTTCAACTCATTCAATAATTCCCGCGGCAACGTGCGAGGTCTCAACTAGTATAATAACATTTCCTCTCCCAACAGGTAAGAACGCACTTGAAATAAACTAGTATGCCCCTATCCCCTTCAGACCAATGTTTCAGCAGGCAGCAGTAGCATCAGGTCATGATCGAATTACAAACATAGACGCAGCAGAAAAAGCTTCAGAGAGTGTCAGACCTTCTATGATGCCAACAAATCCACTGTAGTTAGTGTCCTGCATACTCTCACCCAGTTTCGTTCCTCGAAGTATGCTAAGACCGGCGACATCAGAAACAACAAGCTCATTGTCCTGCAGAGCTATTTGGTTGGTTTTTGGACTCCAAATTTTGCAGTTGCAACTGGACGAGCGATGAATTCCTTAAGCACGAGAAGCTAGGCACTTCACTGGCCTTCAATCCGAGAATCAAGAAACCCCATTCTGTGACTTCTGTCCCACCATTAGGCTTGGCTCTCCCGCTGCTCCTAACTGTTCGGCAAAACTGTCCACTCGGGCCAAAACGGCGAGTAGAGCCGAGATGTCCCCTCGTCTGCAAAGAGAAACACGCAATCAGACGACAACAAGCTCCGCACTCCGCAATCCTAAAAAACATCCGAAGAGAGCGATTCCCTGGTGGTTACCATCTGCCGGGCGCTGCCAATAGCTGCATCCGCTCACCTCCGGGGGCGGGCGCCGTGGGCCTCCGGGAACGAGCGCCACCACTGCAGCCGTGTGGGCAGGCATGCCATAGCCGGGGGAGGGCAGCTGCCGCAAACCTCGCCTGGTCTTTGTCGCGTGTTCCAGCGGGGGACGATGCGAATCCATTCATCGATTTGGGATCGATTGCATCGAGTCGGGTGTTGGCCAGGTAAGGGTAATCTAGTCACTTCCCATAGCTTCCCACTTAAATCGAATTTAATAATAGGTCCAGTTTCCTACACCAAATTAACACTGAATTACAGTGTCTATTGGCAAGGACAAGTTTTTTTGGGTGTCCTGTAGAAAAAGACATGTTTTTACAGTGTTCCCTAGCCAATTTTCCCTACTGTATTTTAACCTTATGAAAGGTGCCAGGGTCGGCGGCCTCTAAGTGTGGCCACGGTAGGAAATTAGTTACAGCGGGAGGATGCCATTCGTTGGAACCTTCCAGAGCGCCTCGCCTCGCCTGCCCCGTCACGGTGTGGATAAGAACGACCGCGCCTCGTATTATGTATGTCTCATTCATGAATTTACTGAATTCGGATTACCTGTGCCCCGTGGTAATGTTTGCAGACAGGATGAAGCCGGAAGATGTCGACCTAAGCCCAGATCTCAAGGAAACCCCACAATTACACACACGACAATATACAAATGCCCGAATTTTTCAGTAAGCTTGTCTGATGTGCAAATTAACTCAAGTACGAATATGATCAACATGTTATGGTGTTTAACAGTCTAAGGTTCTTAGCTGAGCCGAGGTATTAAAAAGCTTGGTTCTTACTCATGTCTGTCCTTTGCTTGGCAGATGGTTATCTTATTTTTGCCACGGAATGCGGTCATCCCTCTCCAGAATCACCCTGGAATGACTGTGTTCAGCAAGCTCCTCTTCGGGCCCATGCATATAAAGTCATATGACTGGGTTGCTCCTGATTATGATCCATCAGTGAGCAGCTATTCATCGGCTGATGAGCAATGTAAGCTTTTTGTCACTCTACATATATTGTCATCAGTTTTGCTATTTCTTTATTGTCATTCACCCTCCATGTATAGCACAAATGTTCTAATGTTCAAGATTTGCTTTCTGCAGTGAGATTGGCAAAAATGGTGGTGGATGATGTTTTCACCGCGCCATGCGACACCTCAGTCCTTTATCCGATAACAGGAGGAAGCATGCATCTATTTACCGTGGCACCTTGCGCAATCCTCGACATTCTTGGCCCCCCGTACTCCATAGAAGAGGACAGGGACTGCACATACTACACTGATATTCCTTATAAACACTATTCAAGTAAGTACCACAGAAACCTGAATACTTTCAGCATTCACACTAGATCTTTTGGACAAATGTACTGCTGTTGCCTGTTTGGCATTGTGTGTATAAGGGATTGCCCCTTCGAAAGACATGTCGTGACTTCAACTAGATTCAAAGGCCAAGTTGATGGTTCAGGGATTTATTTTATTGACAAGATGCTGGATATTATGTATTTGTTTATCACAAGACTGTGGACGGTTTAGGCATGATCTGCAAACATGTAGCTAATTGTTAGTTTATCACTTATCAGCAGCAGTTGTTTTACATTAAGCAGTTCATCAGATAGGGAAGGGTTTCTGTTAGTTAAATAACAACATATAGATGGCTTTTTTTAGATTTGTGATAAACAAATCTAAAGTCTGAATACTTTCAGCGTTCTTTACTACCTCTTAATTTTGGCAAAATGTACCATACTACTGTTTGGCACTTGAAAGACATGTCGCAGCATCAACTAGATTCAAAAGTCCAAGTTGGTTGTTAAGGGATTTATGGTATTCACAACATGCATCATGCTAGATATTTCTGTATTTGTTTATCACAAAACTGTGGACGGTTTAGGCATTGATCAGCAGCATGTAGCTAATCATTAGTTTATTAGGAACCGTTGTTTTTCATGGAGCAGCCCACCGGATAGGGAAAGGTTTCTGTTAGTTAAATAACTGCCTGCAGATGGCGTTGTTTAAGAATTCAGAGTACAATCCAGCTCGCAACCTGACCACATGATTTCTGGTCTAAGCACACAGTTTCGCCCCAAAAAAATGTGCCAGTTGGAGCCTCCTGCTCTATAAAGTAATCTAGCTTCACACTGAGACACATGAAGTGCATTATAGATAATTAATTGCACTAATCTCTAGTATCTTGCAATGGTGCTGCTTTTGTTAGTTGTATTGGAAACCTGGAAATTGAATTCAGTTGCTCATTGGATATTACTGCCAGCATTTTCATGTATTACCAACTGTATTATATGCGTTCATGCAGCTGTATTGAGGCTCACAGGAGGTTGGTTTTTGTTTCTGCTTGCAGCGGCAGACGGCACCGGTGACCTCGCCAGCAGCATGGAGCGAGATCAAGGCCGGCTGACATGGCTGAAGGAGATCGACGTGCCGAGGGAGCTGAAGATGTGCAGTGTCCACTACGGCGGCCCGCCAATATCATACAAGTGACCGGACCGCTAGCCGTCGCCGTGAACGAACGCCCGCTCTCAGCTCTCCGTTGTCGCTGTACTGAGTGCTGAACCTAACTGAGGTCCAACTGATCGTGTCAGGATCATCGTCTAACCTTGTGAATAGCACTAGCAGCAAGCCATAAAGCCTTCAGAGAGTCTCACCAGTTGGCGAGAAAATAGAATGCTTGCCTGCTTGTGCGCACGCCCTGCTGCTGTTAGATGTTTCCTTGGCAGTATGTTTCTTTCTTCTTTAAAAGAAATGGATGCTTCCTATTCTTGGTTCATAGTTAATACATAGATAATCCATAGATTTCATGTCATCTCTATCCCTCCGCGTGTTCGCGTATGTTTGTTTGGAGTAGTTTTCCATACTGCCAATTCTGAAATCTGAACGGGAAAGATTGAGCCTTTTTTTTTTTTTGGCCTGCGTGGAGGAATAAGAATATAAGATGAGCTTGGCCTGTGGGTGCAAATACAAGTCAGAAGGCAAAGAAAACACATTCTATTCACAAAGTGGACAAAATGAGAAACATGTTAAACCCCATGAAACTGCTATCCCTCGCCAAAAACTGTCTTTTTTTGAAAAATAAAGTAGACGCAATATTCAACTGTTGACTATTTTTTACCCTCTGAAGCTCGTCGGTGTGGGCTAATTATCATATACTAGGCAGGACGGCGCGTTGACGCCGCGCCCGTGTTACCCATCAACCACCTTTTTTTTTGACCGTCGGATCTTGATCCAACGGCTCCGGCTCCTTCTACCTCCTGCCCCCTTCTACCGACCACCCGCAGCTCTCCAGCCTCTCCTCCACCCGACCCCGTCGTCTCCCCTCCTCCACCGCCCTCGCCGCCTCCACCACCACCGGCCGCGCTCCTCCCGCCCCCGCCCTTCCCTAACCCGTCCTCCACCTCGCCCCCGCCCCGCCGGTCGCCGCCCACCGCCTATCCCCAGCCCCGGCCCGCCGCCGGCGTTCCCGCGCCGCCCCCGACATCCTCCTCTAACCCGCCGGCCATGGAGCCCCGTCACACCCCCCGCACCCCACGGCAACCCAAACCCTAAGGCCGCCGTGCCTCCACCGCCCCCAGCCGGCGGCGCCCTCGCCGCCGGCCGCTCCCCCACCCCCCACCTCCCCCGGCAAGCACAACAACGGGAGCCGGCTGATGGAAAAGTTTTCTATCAGCCGGTTGTTGTAGAGTAAATCTAAAAAAATAAACAGGTGATTAAGTTAGCGCTGTGGTTAGTTACGATGGAAACAGGCCAGGTTGCCTAGGGTAGCACCGTGGTTTTTTTTTTGTGGCGTTCCCGACAGCAAACCGTTTGACCCATCGGAGGGAATATGGAACCCTGAACTGCTGGGCGGCGGTGCCACCGGCCGGGGCAAAAGAAGGTGCACACCCCTGCGGCGAACATTTCATCCAAACTGACCCGGTTCCCTTCGACCGCGAGAAAGTACGGAGGGAGGAACTGGATGCACTGGAACACCCAAGACAGAAGGAACATCGCCACTCGCACCAGATGAATGCTGGTCACCTAGACCACTCACCCGCACATTCCGGGGGTGGCTGAGCTGCATCCCGATTCCCGAGCACGGCGGCCAAGCACAACAGGCCGCATAGCCAAGGAAAGCAACAACGGGAAGACAGGACTGCAAGGGATCAGACAATTCAGGAGAACACAGCAATGGTATAAATAGCGATGATCTAGATAGAATCAAGGACTGAATGTTTGTGCTACTACATGTGCTGCTAATCTGGTAGACTTCACGTGCTACATTGTTCCCTTTTGCTCTATATAAGGACCTTTACCGAAACAGAGACATAGGAACCCAGCAACAAAGCCGAAAGCCCCAAACCATTTCCTGAATTTAATAACACTCCATTTGAATTTTGTGCAGAAGCAAACGAAGGAACTGGAATCAGATAGAAATTCCACGGTTATTGAGGATAGTGTTATTCAGAGTCAGGGATAGATGCAAAATGAACTACCTTGTATCAAGATACAGTCCCTGTTCATGGACGGCAACCAAACATGGCAACCACAAGTTACAGCGTGAGCACCATAGCACAACAGGCAACCGAAGAGCAAAGTAAGCACACACCTGCCGGCCCCAGCGCAGGAACAACCACAGCGACGGCACAAGACACACCCCAAACGTAGAGAGCACTGGGATCCCTGGAGAACCACAGACAACATTATTAGAGAGGAAATCAGGAAGGGGACAGGAGCACAGGACGGCAATAAAGAAGTGGAGCAATCCAAACCCACCATGACCGTCAGAAGAGGGAAGCGAACTGTTGACGCAAAATCTGGTCAGCACACCGACGCGCACGATCGCGCAGCGCGTAACGCAGCACCTCCGGCGTTCCTCGCAGAAACCGGCCCGGTCCGGTTTTGCCCAGAAAGCCGTGAAAACCTAGAACACAAGCCCAGGCAGGATCCCACTGGGGCTGGCGAACGTAGGGTTGTTCTAGGGTCGGCAGGCCACCTAGAACGTCCTCGATCATGGCGGAGACGAAGGAAGAAGCAATTAGGGTTAGAAAAGCTATGGTAAAGAGAAAAGATAAAAGATGTGTTTTGGATCGATTGGATGCCTCAATCGACCGTGACTCTCTCTATTTATAAGGGTGGGATGGTCTTATCCCGTTAGGACTCCAAAGTCCTTGCAAATCCCATGTCAAAAACGAATCTGGTCTATCCCGGTCAAAACTGGACCGGTCCTGTTTCAAACCGGACTGATCCTGTTTCCTCGGGTGAATCTACCCGAGGACGTAACTCTCTCATCCGATGCCCAAATCAGACGTTCCATATATGAATTTTGGTTGTCTCGATGAGGGCTACGCAATGGCGCAATCCAAATTGTATTTTGACAAGGTTATCAAATCTCAGTGCCAATTTTTGTCGTCAACATATGCCCCCCTGTTTTTTGGTAACGCTTGCGTGCCAAAAAAAAAACATTCTTCTTGACCAAAACTATCTAAGGACGATGATGGACAATGCATCAGCCATATATGCTTCTAAGGGCGATAATATCTTATCGGCCTATTTTGTTCTAAGGGCGATTTTATTCGAAAAAATCGGCAATAACCCAGCTCAAGACATCATATCTTGAGCCAATGTCTCAACCTCGGGTGATGCAGCCGATGGCTTTGGTGAAACGGAACTTTTGACTCTCCATTCTTGTTTTTGAGGAACCATAGGCTTACCTCTTTGTTCTTTCAGTTCCATCTCTTTCTTCTCTTTATCACGGAGCCGTTGCAAACGCCTTTTTCTGAGTATGATTTAAACCAGAAGGACACCACTTCGGTTGATCATACTTGGAAGAGGAATTACCGCTACTTGCTTCAAGATTAGCAGCAATGGGCAAGGCATTTGTGACTTGTGACATGGCCGAATTTTCAATTTCAATCGGCCTTGATCTTATTTTTTGTGGCCGGTCATTACGAACGGCCTTCTGGTGAAGGTACTTGGATATAAGTTGGTCAACAGTGACCTGTACCTTGCCTTGAGATTGGCTCCGATTTGTTTTCCAAGTTCTAACTTCAGGACGCTTCGGTTTGAAGGTTTTCAGGCCTCCCTGGGCGAAACCAGACTGGACCGGTTTTGACATCAGTATGGGTCGGTTTTCCTGTTTATCAGGAATACCTAGCGTTTTGCTTGCTTGAGAAGAGGATTTTTGCCCCCCGAGCCTAGAGCCTTTGACAGTAATCTTCAAAGTCTCTTTACCATCAGGAGTGTTACTGAGCACAACTTCTCTTCTCAAGAATTTGTTGCTTTCATGCACGATCCTCGGCTCACCGATTACTACACTCTTGCCCTTAGCGGCTTTGGCTTGATGTGGCCGAAGCAACACCTTAGGTTCTTGCAGATCGATGGTGTTAACCGGGAGCGACCGCTTATCAATTTGCATCTCGTGTAAACTCAATTGGCCTTCATTAGTAGCCAATTGTATTTGTCGTCGAAAAATATTGCAATCGTTAGTTGCATGAGAGAATGAGTTATGCCACTTACAATAAGCTCGCCGTTTCAATCCATCATTTGTGTTTCAATCCATCATTTGACGACAATGTGTAAGTTAGCTTTGTTTCTTACCACGCACTGCTTCATGTACCATTATATGTACCACACAAACTATCTTGAAAATAATTTATGCAAAACGAGTACCAGACCATCACTTCACTGCTTTTCTCCAGCTAGTATCAGGCCGACCTGGCGCGTGTACGTTTTCCATCTACTCTCATGTACACTAGCACTGCAGCTTTTTTTTTGTCACGTCGTACTATTCAAATTTCAATGTTTTGTACAAGGAAGTATGCTTTATTTTCACATACCAGCTCGCAACTAGTACTATCTAATTTATTAATAAAACCATCACGCTTCGATCAATCTAATTCATTCTCTTATTATTTTCACATACCAGCTCGCAACTACTAGTACACATTCACGTCCAAAGTATACTGCGTGTAGTCCAATCGACTTCTTGTCTCATAATCTGTTTCTGTTCCTGCAGCATGCTAGTACGTGTATTTATCAGCTCCAGTTCTGAGCGGTCCATGATCATACATGTACCAAGGCATCTTTTTTACCTGAAATGCAAGTGCACAGGGCATCTTTTGCTAATTGTTGTTTTTTTTAATTTCTAACATGGTAGGTAGATCCTTGTTTTAACATTTTTTACCAATTCATTGTCTTCTTGCCTTATTATTTCGTCCTTCTATTATTTTATATAGATTTTTCCAGTTTCATTAAAGCTTGCAATAGGATCCTGCTTATCTGGAGTCATCTTGATCTGTCTACCACTATTGCACGTACATCTGTTTTCTAACAATTTTTTACCAGTTCATTATTGTCTTTCTTTAAATTATTTTTGACGTATTTTTTATTATATAAATTCCTGGATTTATCAAGCGTGTTTATTATCGTCTTTCTTTAAATTATTTTTGCCGTATTTTTTTATTATATAAATTCTTGGATTTATCAAGCGTGCGATCTCTGATGCACTCCCTTACCTCTCTTTAGAATACGCAATGCATTTAAATTGGAACTTTAACCATGTACTATGCTTCTTTCATAAAAAAACCATGTACTATGCTTCTAATTAAAATATTATGAAATCAGATTTATTTAAATTGTGATTAGTTAGGGACATTATGCTCCTACTTCCCACGGATTGGCAAGATTACGGACTGGTGTGCTACAAAGATACTAGGAGTATGATGCGTGCCTTCCATGTTGTATGAAAAAGCCTTTGCTGAGGTGATCGTGACATGAGGTTGCCTTAATGCAAAAAAAGCGATGCATGCATCTGCTACCACTGTACCAACGGGATGCTGCCACTGTACCAACGGGATGGATCAATTCTGTGGGGATAGATGAAGGAATAAATTATACTCTCTTCAGGTTGTTAAAAAGAAGTCGTTTTGAAAAAGACTTGATTAAACATTGAGAATATAAATCATAAATAACTTTAAAGTTGTTGAGTTTGGAAATATGAACACCATATGAATAGATTTGTCTTGAAAAATATTTTTATAAGAAAATACCAATATCACTTTTCATAAATACTTTTTTAGAAATAAGAAGTCAAAGTTATGCTTTGAAGACTGTGTTGCTATCCAAACGATTTTCTTTTAGCAACCGGGAGGGATACTCCCTCTATCCCAAATTCTAAGTCATTCCAACTTTCTTGAAAAATCAAACCATATCAAGTTTGACCAAATTTATGATACCAAATAAGTATAATTAGATTCTTTATTAATTTTTTTCATAGTATATATATTTGATATCATAAAACTTATAATGCTCTCTATAATTTGGTCAAACTTAAGGTACTTTGACTCTCTATGAAAGTTACTGTCCACAAAAGAATGGAATTATGGTATCCGTGCCGGTCAATCTAGCTCAATTTTTGTACTGTGCGTATACTTTCTTTGACCCAAAATGTGTCATTCTTGCTTTCCGAGGAGTCAAATGTTTTTAGCTTTGAACAATAATATATAAGAAAATATTAATAATTATAGTACATTATTAATTAGTATCATTAGATAGATTATTTTCATAATAAACTTAATTGTAGACAAAAATGTTTTAATATTTTTATAAACCCAATTGAACTTAGAAAAGTTAGATCGGCACGAAACCATAGTGACATTTATTTTGGGAAAGAGGGAATATTTTAGAACATCACATCAATATCATCCATGAGGTCATTATACTCTCTTTGTTTCAAAATAAGTACATATCGCGCATTTCAAAAAGTCAAAGAAATCTTAAGGTTAACTAGATTTATAAAAAATAATATTAACCTTTGTACCTCTAAATTGAATTAGTATAAAGATATATGATATAATTAATCTAATAATAATTATTTTACATTATAAATCTTAGTATTTTTTAAGTAGATTTGTGTGGAGATTATGGGTATCATATACCCACACGGTTAGCTTATCCGACTGGATTATAAGGGATAGGTTATGTGTTGTGATTATGTAACCAACTAGGACTTGAGTGTTATGTTGCCTTTTGTAATAAGGTACGGCTCATAGTCTTAGTCGAAAAAATTGTGGAGTCTAATATGGTATATTGATTAGGTTTCCAACTTAGGAGCCTGCCCTCTATACCTATATAAGGAGGGTAGGACGTCCCGAGAGGGATAAGTTGGAGACAATAGCAATAGCTAGGTTTTCTTCATACATCCCGATCAAGAGATCAATAAACCGCTCGGCGGAACTAAACCACCAAAACAGGAGTAGGATATTACTTTCCTAGGGAGGGCCTGAACCTGTCTAAATCTTCTTGTTCACTGACCCATCGTATTAAGTGCTTGATTGCTACCCCCAGTTTCTTATTGCCGAAATTAGGTTTCGGCAATTTGGTCAAACTTAAGTTTGTTTGTCAATCTAGCACTTATGTCTCCAAGAAAATTTACTATGAAAATATATTTTATCTAATGGTACTTATTTTCTATCACGAATGTTTGTAATTTTTTATATAAATGTAGTTAAAGTTCAAACTGTGTGACTCATCGAAAAGCGAGAATTGCATTCTTTCGTAGACATAAGGAGAAAAATGGGCATTGTATGCGCCTGCTCCTTGTATCGGAAATAATTATCATTGTTTACACCCAAATTTGGCACCTAAGGATAAAATTAGGAAATTATTGCCAAATTAAGGAAGTACCGGTTTCTTTCACAGAGGCCGGTCAGACCGCCGTGTATAGGCCGGTCTGACCGGGCAATGGGGCCGATCAGACCGGCGGCATGTGGCCGGTCAGACCGGCAGAGTCTGAGTTGGACTCGATTTCCGCCGGGTCTCGGGATTATTGAATTAGGAAACCATGTTCCGAGTTCTTTTGGGATTCTACCCCGAAATTGTCGTGGAGGAGGACTTGTAGAAGGCAAGACCAACCCCTTTATAAGGGCCAAGACCGGTTCAATTGAACAACCAATAATCTACATACAAGTTTTCAATTAAATCGCGTTTTCTTTAATACACATCTACTTTTTGCATAGCTTTAGCCTTAGTTCGTCCATCTTTGTCGGTTTGCGCCGTAAACCGTCCGCCGTCGCTGCGAGAGTGCGATATCCCTTTGTAGGTTTGTCCCGTAAACCTTCCGTTTGCCCACGAGACGGGTAGTTATCCTCGTATCAATTTAAATCGGCCTAGAGGCTGATTTTGATCTCTAAATCGGCTTCGCTAGCCGGTTTAGCCGTTTTCTACAAAACCCATCTTGATTTGGCTTTTTGTTAGATCTAGGTGGTTGGCGACTCCATACACCACAAGGCGTTTAGGTGTCAGTAGTGTTAGCGGCTTTTGACCGAAAAAGTTGCCAACACGAATTGGCGACTCTGCTGGGGAATGACTGCAACGAATACATCAACATCATGCCCAAGCACGGAGTTGATCCGGAGAACATCCTACCACTCTCCATGGATGATCTGGATGAAGATGAGCGTAAAGACATGGAGCAACGGGTGAAGGAGTTTCAACAGGAGATGCTTTTGAGGAGCTATACCAAAACTCGCCAAGGAGTATCCCGCAAGCCCGGTCCTCCACCAAAGGTAAGTTTTGATGAGGTAAATATCGACGATCTTGCTCTTCCTGTTCAAAAGCTTATTGCTAGTAGTGTAGATCAAACTGTTACCGCTGTGCTTAACAATAAGCTTGAGTCTACTGTGATATCGACTTTGGCTCGATTAGCACCCAATTCTCTTCCTAGTACTAGCCAGGCTCCTGTTCATCAGATTTACAGTAGGACCGATGGAGCAATACCGCAAAGCGACGGGAGCGAGCCAAACCCTAGCCCCTCGGCCGGTCTGACCGCGTCCCTGGCCGGTCTGACCGACTCGCCTTCCATCGGTCAGACCGGCCCTCAGGCCGGTCTGTCGCCTCAGACCTACCCCGGTCTGACCGGCTCCCTGGCCGGTCTGACCGCTCCTCTGACCGTCGGTCAGACCGGCCCCCTGGCCGGTCAGACCGACACCATGGTCCCGGTGCAAGAAGTGGATCCTCTCACTAATAATTCTGTTTTGCATCATTATCAAATACCTCCTGTTACTAATGCTAATCCACATATACCTCCGCCTGTGCCTAATGTCTATAATGTCCCTAACCATGCATATGGAGGTTGTCCTCAAGACGTGCGACACGGCCAATATAATCATATTGCGCCTCCACAACCACATGTTCTTAGGCCACCACAACAAAGACCTGAGAATATTGAGGAGCAAATTAGGAACATCATTAGAGAGTCGTTTGGACTTGAGCCAAGGAATCGTGCTAAGGTTTACCAAAAGCCGTATCCGGATTATTTTGATAACATCCCATACCCTCGTGGTTTTAGAGTCCCGGAATTCACTAAGTTTAGTGGAGATGATGGTAGGACCACTTGGGAACACATAGGCCAATTCCTTGCACAATGTGGTGAAGCTAGTAATATGGATGCTCTTAAGTTGCGTTTATTTTCTTTATCTTTGTCAGGCACTGCTTTTACATGGTTTACTTCTTTGCCGGCAAATTCTATTTATACTTGGGCTCAATTAGAAGAGAAATTTCATGATTACTTTTATACTGGTGAAACTGAGCTTAGGTTATCTGACTTAACATCGGTTAAGCAAAAGTTTAATGAAACTGTCACTGAATATGTTAAAAGGTTTAGAGATACTAGAAAACGATGTTTTAATTTGAATATAACTGAAAGAGATTTGGCTAATCTTGCTTATAATGGTTTACTTGCTACTTTAAAAGAAAAGTTAGATGGCCAATAATTTCTTGATGTTAGTCAACTCATGCAAAAGGCTCTGGCTCAAGAAAGCCGGGTCAAAGAGGTTAAAAGATTTGTTAGGTCCAATGACAAAAAGCCTAATGTTAGTATTGTTGATTGTCCTAGTGATTATTCGGATGATGATGATGGTGATCATGATATCTATGTAGCCGAATGGTCATGGACTTAAGAATAAGCCTTTTGTTTGTTCTAATTTAATGCCGACTCCTCGCAAAGATCGGCAAAGTGAAATTAAGTTTAGTTTTGATGTGGTCAAGTGTGATAAAATCTTTGATTATCTCTTGCAAGAAAAACAGATCAAGTTACCTAAAGGCCATGTTATCCCATCTCAAGAGGAATTAAAACGTCGTGCATATTGCAAGTGGCATGATTCGCATTCTCATAATACTAATGATTGTAATGTGTTTCGACGACAGATTCGATCGGCCATAGAGGAAGGACAATTGAAATTTACTGAAGGTTCTAGGATGAAGCTAGATCATGATCCTTTCCCGGTGAATACTATTGAGTTTGAGAACAAGAAGGTTTTGATTCGGCCGGAGCAAGCCGAATCAACAAAAGGGAAGGAAGTAGTATTTGGAAAGCCTCGGCCTAAGATGATTATGCCAAAGAGTCCAGAGGTTGGAGTTTGGAAGGAGAACAAGAGTGAAGCTTCAAGCTCCAAGACACAAAAGAAGCCAAAGGTGACATTTGATATGCTTTTGAACAAGTATGAAAAAAGGGCCGAGCGATATTCCAACAAAGGGAAAAGACCAAGAACTCCACCTAGAGAGAGATTTGGTCCATCGTCAAGATCTTTGGAGCCACCTTTTCCATATGGCCCTCAAGTAATGCCATGGGGACCTTGTCCAATGCCGTCACCGGGTTATCTTTTTCCTTACTTCATGCCATGGGGGGCACCACCACCTATGTATGGGAGTATGCCGCCAATGCAATTCAATCAAGGGCGGGTTGAGCCGAGAAAACCAGTGCATGAGCGGTTGTCTTCAAACAAAAGCCGTTTTCAATCAAGGAATAGGTTTAGAGAGGAAGAAAGAGGAGAAAAGCGCATCAAGGTAGAAACAAGAGCTTCGGAGGTCCTTACTATCAAGGTGGGATCTCATAAGGTGCCAATACCTACTGGAGATGAAGCCAAGGTGGTCAAAGACAAGGAAACCGAAGATGGAGTCAAGACGGCGCAAGGAGGAAGTTCAACCGGAGCTACTGGCCGGTCTGACTGTCGCCACCAGGCTGGTTTGACCGTGCAGCAGGGCCGGTCTGACCGGCGTCAGACGGCGGTCCGACCGGAGCACAGAGGCGGTCCGACCGGGCCTTATGGCCGGTCTGTCCGAAGGCACTCGGCCGGTCTGACCGGCGCACGTGGCCGGTCTGACCAGTTCTGTCCAGAGAGTTCAGGGGCTTCATCTTCGTCGGGTAAAATCAACAAAGGACATTATGTTGCTCCTGGAACAAAGCCGAATTCAAGGTGGATTCCTGAGAATTTGACGGCTTCACAAAAGAGGAGGTTGCAACGTCTTCGGGCTCAAGAATTGAGAGAGAAGAGAGCCGAAGAGTGGAGAGATAGAAGATTTAATAGATTGCGACCGCCACCAAGTAAAGAGTGGAGACCCAAGTCACCAAAGGAAGTTGAGGAGCCGGTGATTGATCAAGAAGAGGATGAGGATGATATGAGTGAGTCACCGATTGTGAGCAATGATTCTCCACCAAGGGAAAACATGGACATTAATATGGTGTTTGCTTTGCCTATGGAATTTCGTGCCGTTGATGAGGCCGGAATTGCTCAACTTTCATTGGGGCCTAGAGATGCGGTTTTTGAGAAGCCCGATGAGTCAAACCGTCACATGAGACCTCTTTATCTCAAAGGACACATTGATGGGAAGCCGATTTCTAGGATGTTGGTAGATGGAGGTGCCGCTGTTAATTTGATGCCATACTCATTGTTCAAGAAGTTGGGGCGTGGAGATGAAAAATTGAAGAAAACCAATATGACTCTCAACGGCTTCAATGGTAAACCAACCGAGGCGAGGGGTATCTTTTCGGTGGAGCTTACCGTGGGAAACAAGACGTTGCCAACCGCTTTCTTCATTGTCGATGTGCAAGGTAACTATAGTGTTATTTTGGGTCGTTGTTGGATTCATGCAAATTGTTGTATTCCTTCTACCTTGCACCAATGCTTGATTCAATGGGATGGTGATGAAGTTGAGATTGTCCAAGCGGATACATCGGCCGAGGTTGCAATGGCCGATGCTTCAGTTGAGTGGCAACATGGGAACATTCAATGTTTATCGGGGTTAGATCTTTCTAGCTATGATTTCATTAGTGTTTCTAAGGATGGCTTTGTACCTATTTCTGTAAAGCCGGCTAGTATAGCTCGGCTAAATAATGTAACCATGCATTATGAGTAAAGAAGCTAATTTGGAGTGGTTACAAAAGAGGGTACAAGAATATCGGTCTATAAAGAACGATATTGGTGAAACTATAGAAAACTTTGATGAAGTAGAGAAATTAGGTCAAGGTTTTACATCGGCCGATCCATTGGAGGAAGTAGACATAGGTAATGGCACTGTTCCAAGGCCGACTTTTGTAAAGAAAGATATGAAAGCCAATTATAAGGTTAAAGTAATCGAGCTACTTAGAGAGTATGTTGATTGCTTTGCATGGGAATATCACGAGATGCCGGGACTTAGCCGTGATCTTGTTGAGCATCAGCTTCCAATAAAATCAGGGTTTAGGCCACATAAACAACCGCCTCGTCGCTTCAATTCTAATATCTATGATCGTGTCAAGGAAGAGATAGATCGATTATTGAAGGCGGGGTTTATTCGGCCATGTAGATATGCAGAGTGGGTGTCCAACATTGTTCCGGTTGAGAAGAAAGGGAGTGGTAAAATTAGAGTGTGCATTGACTTTAGAGATTTAAATAAAGCTACTCCTAAAGATGAATATCCTATGCCTATAGCCGACATGTTAATTAATGATGCCTCGGGACATAGAGTTATTAGTTTCTTAGATGGCAATGCCGGCTACAATCAAATCTTTATGGCTGAAGAGGACATGTACAAAACGGCCTTTAGATGTCCGGGTTTTGTTGGTTTGTTTGAGTGGGTTGTTATGACTTTTGGTTTGAAGAATGCCGGTGCAATATATCAAAGGGCTATGAATTTAATCTTTCATGATTTACTAGGTATTGTCTTAGAAATTTACATTGATGATATTGTTGCCAAATCGGATGGCATGGATGGTCACTTAGCCGATTTGAGGTTAGCTTTTGAAAGAATGCGTCGGTATGGTTTGAAGATGAATCCACTCAAGTGTGCTTTTGGTGTGTCGGCGGGGAAGTTCTTAGGATTCATGGTGCATGAGAGAGGTGTTGAAATTGATCATAAGAAGATAGAAAGGATTAGAGAGTTTCAAGCGCCGGCATGTAAGAGGGATGTTCAAAAGTTGCTAGGTAAGGTAAATTATTTGAGGAGATTCATATCCAACCTAGCCGGTAAAATCGATGCTTTTGTTCCTATTCTTCGCTTGAAGAAAGAAGCCGATTTTACTTGGGAGGCAAAGCAACAAGAGGTGTTCGAGAGTATCAAGGAATATTTATCTTCTCCACCCCTAGTAAGAGCGCCTAGAGATGGAGTTCCGTTTCGGCTTTACATTGTCGCCGAAGACAACGTCATTGGTGCTGTGTTGACCCAAGAGGAGGAGGGCAAGGAGTATTATTACATATTTGAGTTGTCGCCTTTTGGATGCCGAAATGAGGTATGTGTTTATAGAAAAGCTTTGTCTATATTTATATTATGATTGTACCAAATTGCGTCATTATTTGTTATCTAGTACTTGCATAGTTACATGTCAAACCGATGTTATTAAACACATGTTGCAAAGGGCAATTCTAAGTGGGAGAATTGGCAAATGGGCGTACACTTTGATTGAATATGATTTGGCTTATGAATCATTGAAGTCTATAAGAGGCCAAATCGTAGTAGATTTTATAGTAGATCATCATGTGGATATTGCTTATGATAATGAGGTCTATTTGCTTAGTCTTGCACCTTGGAAACTTTATTTTGATGGTTCTTCTTGCAAAGAGGGGCAAGGGATAGGTGTAGTTTTATTTTCGCCCAATGGTTCTTGTTTTGAAACATCGGTTCGTTTAGAATATCCATGTACAAATAATCAAGCCGAATATGATGCTTTGTTATTCGGTTTACAAGTATTAGAGTCTATAGGTGCTACTCATGTAGAAGCATTTGGTGATTCGGAGTTAATAGTGCAACAAGTTGCCGGGGTTTATAAATGCTTTGATGGGTCACTAAATAGATATCTTGGTCAATGCTTGGATATTATTGCCAATTTCGATGATTTTGTCATTAGACATATTGCTAGAGGGGAGAATTCTAGAGCAAATAATTTGGCTCAACAAGCATCTGGCTATCATGTAAAAAGAGGTGTATTCTTGATATTAGAAAAGCCGGTGCTTGAGTTTAAAAGTTTGGGCGAAATTGGCAAAAGTTTGGACCAGGGGTGGTCTGACCGACAGGACATGGCCGGTCTGACCGAGGATCAAGGCCGGTCTGACCGGCGCACTGTGGCCGGTCTGACCGGCAGGATACGGCCGGTTTGACTGTCGTGCGGCAGGAAACTGGGGGGCACGGTACATCTCAAGATTCAAAGGCCGAGTTAATTGAAAATTCGGACATATGTGCCCAAGATATAGAAGAAGATTGGAGAATCCCTTTAATAAATTATTTGAAAGATCCTAGCCTTAGGGTTGATCAGAAAATTCGGCGGCAAGCTTTTAAGTACATTTTATTGGATGGAGAGTTGTATCGCCAAAATATAGATGGAGTACTTTTAAAGTGCTTAGATAATGATAAATCTAAAGTTGCAATGGGACAGTTTCATGAGGGAATTTGTGGAACTCATCAATTGGCCCATAAGATGAATTGGTTACTTAGGAGAGCGGGTTTTTATTGGCCGAAGATGATTGATGATTGTTTCAAGTACTATAGAGGATGTGAGGCTTGTCAACGGTTCGGCAATGTTCAATTGGCGCCCGCTGCCGTATTGAATCCTATCATAAAACCATGGCCGTTCCGAGGTTGGGCTTTAGATTTCATAGGTCAAATTCATCCTTCGTCATCCAAGGGACATCGGTTCGTGCTAGTTGCAACGGATTATTTTACCAAGTGGGCCGAAGTCGTACCGTTGAAGAATATGACTCACACGGAGGTAATTGACTTTATTCTAAAGCATATTGTTCATAGATTCGGAATTCCTCAAACTTTAACTACGGATCAAGGAGCTTCTTTTATGTCCAAGGAGGTAAGAAGTTTTGTTGAATCTTATGGAATTAAATTGTTGAGTTCTTCTCCTTACTACGCTCAGGCTAATGGTCAAGCCGAGTCAAGTAATAAGACTTTATTGAAGTTAGTTAAGAAAAAGATTGAGGAACATCCGAAAAGATAGCATGAGGTACTCTCAGAAGCTTTATGGGCTTATAGGATATCTAAGCATGGTGCTAACAAAGTTAGTCGTTTTGAGTTGGTCTACGAACAAGAAGCCGTTTTACCAGTAGAGGTGAATCTTGGCTCTCTTAGGTATATCAAGCAAGATGATTTATCGGTTAAGGAGTATAAGACATTGATGGGAGATAATCTTGATGATGTGACCGATAAGCGTTTAAATGCTTTAGGTGAGATAGAAAAGGAGAAAAAGAGAGTAGCCAAAGCCTATAATAAGAGAGTGATAGCGAAATCGTTTCAAGTAGGAGACTTAGTTTGGAAGACGATTTTGCCTTTAGGTACTAGATCTAAAGAGTTCGGTAAGTGGTCGCCTAGTTGGGAAGGTCCTTATCGGATATGTGGAATCATTCAAGGGAATGCATATTTTCTTGAGACATTACAAGGAGAACGATTTCAGAGAGCACTTAATGGGAAGTACTTAAAGAAATATTTTCCAAGTGTTTGGCAAAATGCTTGAGGAATAGTATGGCCGGTAATTGGATTATCGCCCTAAGATCACGTGCTTATGCTTTTAGATTCACAAAGTTCATCAAAAAGGCAGGGGGGCATGTGTTTACGTCCAAATTTGGCACCTAAGGATAAAATTAAAAAATTATTGCCAAATTAAGGAAGTACCGGTTTCTTTCACAGAGGCCGGTCAGACCGCCGTGTATAGGCCGGTCTGACCGGGCAATGGGACCGGTCAGACCGGTGGCATGTGGCCAGTCAGACCGGCAGAGTTCGAGTTGGACTCGATTTCCGCCGGGTCTCGGGATTATTGAGTTAGGAAACTATGTTCCGAGTTCTTTTGGGATTCTACCCCAAAATTATCGTGGAGGAGGACTTGTAGAAGGTAAGACCAACCCCTTTATAAAGGCCAAGGCCGGTTCAATTGAACAACCAATAATCTACATACAAATTTTCAATTGAATCGCGTTTTCTTTAATATACATCTACTTTTTGCATAGCTTTAGCCTTAGTTCGTCCATTTTTGTCGGTTTGCGCCGTAAACCGTCCGCCGTTGCTGCGAGAGTGCGATATCCCTTTGTAGGTTTGTCCCGTAAACCTTCCGTTTGCCCACGAGACAGGTAGTTATCCTCGTATCAATTTAAATCGGCCTAGAGGCTGATTTTGATCTCTAAATCGGCTTCGCTAGCCGGTTTAGCCGTTTTCTACAAAACCCATCTTGATTTGGCTTTTTATTAGATCAAGGTGGTTGACGACTCCATACACCGCAAGACGTTTAGGTGTCAGTAGTGTTAGCGGCTTTTGACCGAAAAAATTGCCAACAATCATGTCTGCCAAGATTCACTAGAGTGAAATTGGACGTAAGATAGGGTACATGGGTCGCGTGTACCAAGGTAAAAAACTAAATGTGAAAATAAGTGGATTCAATAAAACAAAAAGAACTTATATATTACCACTAGGGCAAAGAGGGCGAGCTGAGCACAGACCTACTCCAATGCTGTGAGAGACTAACTTCGTAATGGGCAAAGGCAAAAGAAGGTAAGAGAAATTTTAGCTTACGGTATAGTAGATGGAGTTTAATGCAAATCTGGGATTTGTAAGAAGGGTAAACCCGGGTTAACTTTTTTTTGGTTAAGTCAGTTCGATTCTGTTAATCAGTTTGGTAATATTTTGACCAACTTTATTTATTGGTTTTCTATATATTTGGTCAAACTTCAAATTAATCAACTCTACGCATAAAAATAGGATTAGTATAAAAATATATGATATGATTAATCTAATGATAATTATTTGATATTATAAATCTTAGTATTTTTTATGTAGATTTGGTCAAAATTAAGTTTGTTTCACTCTAGAAGTATAATATATGCATTTATTTTGGTACCGTGGCTATACTTTCTTCGACCCTAAATAAGTGTCATTCTTGTTTCCCGAGGAGTCAAATGTTTTTAGCTTTGACCAATAAAATATAAGAAAATATTAAAAAGTATAGTACATAATTAGTATCATTAGATAGATTATTTTCATAATAAACTTAATTATAGATACAAATGTTTTAATATTTTTTTATAAACCCAATCGAACTTAGAAAAGTTTGACCGGCACGAAACCATAGTGATATTTATTTTGGGACAGAGGGAATATTTTAGAACATCACATCGGTATCATCCGTGAGGTCATTATACCCCCTCTATTCTCTGTTCCAAAATAAGTACACATCGCATATTTCAAAAAGTCAAACAAATCTTAAGTCTAACTAGACTTATAGAAAATAATATTAACATTTGTACCTCTAAATTGGATTAGTATAAAATATATAATATGATTAATTTAATAATAGTTATTTCACATTATAAATCTTAGTATTTTTAAGTAGATTTGTTCAAACTTAAGTTTGTTTGACTCCTAAAAGTATTAGATATGCATTTATTTTGGTACTGTGGGTGCACTTATTTTAGAACGTCATGTCAGTACCATTCATGAGCTTATTGTGCTTCCTCTGTTCTACACTTCATGCACTTTGAGAAGTCAAATAAATCTCAAGTTTAACTAGATTTATAGAAAATAATATTAACATTTGTACCACTAAATAGAATTGGTATAAAATAGATGATATGATTAATCTAATAACATTTATGATATTATAAATCTTAGAATTTTTATGTAGATTTGGTCAAACATAAGTTTGTTTGACTCTTAGAAGTATAAGATATGCATTTATTTTGGTACTGCAGGTGTACTTTCTTCGTCCCTAATAAGTGTCGTTCTCACTTCCAAGGAGTCAAATGTTTTTAACTTTGACCAAAAATATATAATAAAATATTAATAATTATAGTACGTAGTTAGAACAAAATAAGTTGACATAAGTTTGATGGGTTGATACAAAATAGCTACCCCGTTACTTTATATGCAGTGATCTGCAGGAATCTATGCCATCATGCCTCTCACAATAAGGTATGCCATCATGAGCTTCATAGTCTTTTTCTCAGTTAATATGTTTCACTTTGTAGTTACTTTTTCTCGGTTAATTTCTTTAACGCTATATATCAGATTATTAAATCCTTGTGTCTTTCAGCAAGCCCCCCTTTTTTCATTGTACCTAAATATGCAGCTGTGTTAGTCTGATGACCTTCCTGTGTGAAACCCGATATGTAGTTTCAGTTCATTACATAAGGTTTAGTGACAAAAAAAGAACTAAAAATGTAGTATGCCCCTGCACCAAAAAACGTGCAAAAAGAGTGTATTATCTTTCATGTTGCTCCTTTTGGATTAGTGTTGTTTCCTACTGATATTATTCTTTGTGCCAATTCAGGAACACTTGAATAGCCGTTCCATCTCTGTTGGGGTTAAACAGTCATTCCTGCTATGGTGTCTACAAAGTGCATGGAGTTAAACGTCAAGTTGTGCTCTAAAATACAATGGCATGGAAAATGAAAATAGAACCTCAAATTTACTATCTCACTTGCATATGTTTACTCCTGTTTTTTTCTGATTGGTTTCATGTAAGAGGCATTATGTTTCAGATGTTTCATGGTTCTGTGAAGTGATGAATGAGTCGACATGTAGACATGTAAGGCTGAAGGCTGAAGTTGGGTGGCCGACAATTGGAGCCGCAAGCTCTCCCTGAATGTCCATGTATGATGCTTGAAACGCACATATAGACAGGATTGTCATCTCTGCAGTTCCCACCTGTATTTTCGTAAATGAAAGAATAATTCTTGAGTATAAATGGATTATTCCATAGTCTTTGAAAGAATAATTCTTGAGTATAAATGAATTATTTCATAGTCTTTCTTTAGTGTGTGCTGTGGGCCTGTCTCCACACAAATAGCAGGCGACGCCCAATGCCATCTCAGTCCTCACGCGCCTCGCCACAAAAACTGGCCATGTCAGCCCAAATCCATTCCAATTCAAATACTACTACAGTTTAGCCATAATACACATGATGACATTTTGCAAAATAATGAAATAAGCATGGCAGTCAAGCGCGCAGCTCTACGGGCGCGGCGCAGCGCGCCTGCCGTCCTAGTTGTCCTTGTATGAAATCTTGTGTGCCCCATCAGGAAGAATCTTAATGTCCCTTGCATGATTAAGGCTGCTTGGAGAAAGGAATAGGCAATGAGAACATGTAGACTTATATCATATCCATACCACCAACCATCACTGGTGCTGAAAGACTACAACTACATCATGGCATTCGGAAACATGGTTCTCAAAGTTTCATACCAAGCAATCTGAAAGGAACATGCACAATGGTAGATAACAACAATGTAAGCGATGTACAACACTCTAAGATGACCTAATAATCTCCCACAATTTTACAATACAACATGGCATCAGTTCAGATGCAGAAATTGTTTTTCGGTTTTATGTACACACATGCAACAGAACGCATGACAAAGGGACAGTACCAATTGTTTGAGTGAAATGGGAGTGGTTTGGTCTCAGGCTTGTGTCTCAACTGGCTTCACGGTTGTGCTAGAAGGCTTCGGCTGGTCTCTTGATTCAGACTTGGAGGCTCCTTTCGCCGCATTCTTCGTTCTCGTGGCCTGGGTTGTCCGGCTACGGTTGGTTGGGTGCTTTCCAACTCCACCATTGGCTGTTGCTGCACAAATGACGAACATCAATTGCTTTGAAAGCTTCAACTGCTGATGTCTTGCTCAAGTGCAGGTCAACATATCAACCCAAATATTTAGCTATGAATTATAGCAGGACATAAACAATTTTTGAGTTCTGGTACATATATATATAATTTCTGAAAGCGTGTTCAGGAAATGTGATGGCAAAAACATACAGACAGACGATTTACCATTGTTAGGAAGGGATAATCGTTTCTTCACTGGTGCATTGATTTGCGCTGGCCTTTCTTTTGGATTGCTTGTGGATCGGGAAGCCAAATTTGAAGGTTTAGAGCTGACTTCATCTGATGCCTTCTCTTTTATCTTGGATGACTCCAAAGAAGCAGTTGGTTGCACCCTTGCAGAGTGCCCTGATGAAGAGCCACTTACATCAGAATGTGACTTCTTGTGCCCTGCACCTTTCTTCTGCCGCGATCCATTTGATTGTGTTGTTGAAGTTGAAGCAGGCACTTTTCCTTTTGGTTTGTTCGGAGCTTTAGCCTTTTCTTCCTCAGCCGGTTTGTCATCACCAACTGCGACACTCTCTTTGGCATTACTGTCAAGTAACGTGTTCTCCCATGGGCGCGCAGCCATCCACCTCTCTAACCAGTTCCTCCCCCACTGATTCTCGTCCCCCGCAAGTCCTTGGTCTAGGAGACTCGCTGCTTTCTGTTTTCTTGAACCTGCCTGCCACTGCCAGAGGAAAGCACGAATCAGCAAGCCCAGTGCACTACACATTATGACCGTCAGTTTTCTGCCAATGAAAATGACAGCGAGCTCAGACCCAAGTAGGCAAAAGTAGCAAGTTCTTTCTGTAACTAAAAAGGATAGCAAAAAAGGAAATTGAAGTGTAATCTTTTCATGTTTGTTGGGCTGTGGTGCACTAGTCTAAGTGCCCAGCAATTAGAATACCATGGTGAACCCAGGCTACCTAATCAATGTCACTAGTAGAAAATCAGGAGCAGTCTACCCATAACCATTTGATAGATAAAGATCAAGGTGCTATTCCAACTGTCTAGCCCCCTCTGGTGGAAACCAAATATGCAATATTGTATATGACAAGTCGACAACAGAATGCCTGTTTACCCAAGCCATGTAATGAGATCCATACACACCCACATGATAAAAGTCACAAATATCCTTGTTGAATGCATGTTTGTAATAATACACTATGAACAACAAAAAAGAAATAAGAAAATTTAAAACTCTGCAGAGCTTTTACCCTAGATATATCAATCTTTCAAGCATCAACACAAAGCTAATCATTCACAAATTTTCAATAGAGCAAAATTACTTGTAATTACCTGATGTGTTAAAGCATATGTCATCACACTTTCCCGCTTAGCTGCAGTTTCTTGCCTTTTTAATGCCTTAGCTTTCATTTCTTCTACCGAGCCTATACTGTCACACCAGTCTTCCTGCATATCATCGATAGGCTATAAGTTTCCGACAACAAAGTTTTACTTCAATAAACAGATCCCAGCTTGTTCATTACTCTGGGGAAACTGGCATCAGTAGCTACAATACTTCTTCAAGCCATGCTTGTTAAACACACAAATAGTGAAGTAGCTACAATATTCTCTTCCACTGTCTTCACATGAGGTAGGGGACAGCAGAATTTTTTGTGCATGCCTTACAGAGCAAGCTTTTCTTAGTTTCTTAAACTACTGTTGGCAGCAGGTGCTTTCTGAAACAGACAAAATGTCAACAGTTTAGAGTTTACAAGAAACAGTGGATCATGCCAACGACACAACCTGGTCCTTCATGAAAGCATGGACAATCTTATAGTGAAACCAGAACAGAACCGGCGGCTATGGCTTTCGTTTTTCATTGATAAACTACTGCCAAAATCTGGTTTATGTAACCATGCATATAAAGATTAAGTATTTATTAGGGATAGTATGTATGTTCCGACTTGCATTTACAAAATATATATCATAATAAGCAAGTAACTACATAAATGATTACATGACACCAACATCTGGAGGAGTACTGTTTCTCACCTCAATATCGCGAACATGGTCCTCGTGAACATTTTGTTCAGGAGGTCTCTTCTGGGTCCCTTGGCTTTCCAAAGAAACACGAACTCGTCTTGCTCTGACACGAGCTTGAGCTCTTACCAGTGCCTGCATGCACTGAAGTGTTTCTGCTGCTTGTTTTCTTACAGCATGACCCCTAACAAGTGCCTGGAGTCTAACTAGTCCTTTTAACGCCCGTACAGCACGTCTAGCCTGGTGAACATGAAAAATTATCAGACCAACTCTTGAGTTGCATACTGACACTACTAATAATGAAGAAATGATTAAAAAACATGACTTTTCAAACTTTTCAAGCAGTAGCCTTATCTTGAAAGATGAAGGATTAAGCACAATCTTATCTCAGTTAAGGGATTTGTTTTTGGATAATTTTACTCAACCAGAACCTAAGTTGGAAGGTTAGACTTCACCACATAACAGAATGCAATGTGCTCTATATTTTTCTTAGTTTTGGTAACAAAATGATAATTAAAGTATTCTTACAATACCAGGAATGCTCGAAAGGCAGACTCAATAAATACAGCAGCCTGATGCTCCTTTGTACCATGTTCAGTCTGAGAAACTTGAAGAGATGTGCTCGGGGAGGAAGCAGAATTCGATGTTGTTTCTGTGTTTGCATCGCCAGCCAATGGTTCAGCTTGTATTCTGAGTTCTTCGGCTGCAAGAACATCTTCTGTGCCTGCAGAATGATCCTGTTTGTGTAGCAACTGGGTAGCAGAGCTCCTCTGCAATTTTCAGAAAGTATTGCAGCAACATAATCAAAATCAATCAATCATAATTAAAAAGAAAAGCAAATAATGTTTTAACATAAATATGTGCAGCGTAGTGTCACAGAGGATGCGATGAGGGGCAAAAATAGAGCAGTGCTATTTTGTTGGCATCAGCATAGAACACCTCGAACTGAACTAGGTTTAATCCTTTAGGTGTTGCTCAATTCATGGAATGGATGTAACTAGGTAACAGAAATAGAAGATACAGAACCAGACTGTAGTATCAGCTATTGCGCTTGATGAACCAGCTCACTATATCAGCAAGCTGAGTTTAATCATATCAGCATAACAATAAGGAAGAAATATAAACTATCACTTCAAAATGGAGGATGCAGTTCAGTAGTTGGTCCAACTCCAACTCCTTTTTTTGTCATATAATGGATGAGATGATGGAAGAGTTATCAGTGTTGACAACATTAACACATTATCAGAAATGAAGATACCTATGCAGCATCAATGCATGGCGTGTGCTGATATTAACTACATGATGCACGGATGGCTTAAAAGGAATGTTGGAATACACTTGACCTACTGCTCACACAAATGTAACAAAAAAGTGGGACAACAGCCCTTATCGGATATCAGATGACAACGACATGTCAACAACAAAAGTGGCTCCAACTTCAGATGAGTTCCGGTAAAACATCTGTGTTAGCATAAGCAAAGCATCTCATGGGAACGCAGACTAAATCTCAAGCTATAGACAGCTGCACAAGTGCACAGTGAGTTACCCCAGCACTGCATTCAGCATTTCGCCGCTTTTCATGCTTTCTTATCCCAACCAGTGATTTTATCCACTTAGCTGAAATCCCCATGATAGCACTTTCTTATCCTGCAGAATTGTTGCACAATTTAAGTGAGGTTGCTGAACACACACATCAATTGTTGCTCCAATAGCAAGAAGCAAAATACAAAAGTGGAAATCCGTCCTAATCTAAATATCGAACAAGGCATGGAAAAGCATGAACGGTTAACAAAAATACAGTCTTGCAAATGTCCAAAACTCCGTGGTGGAAGGGAAAAAAAGGGGGATAGCATTGCAACCGATACCCAATTCCCAAATTCCTGGAACTCTCTGCAGCTGGTACCCACACAAAGCAAAAGCACTTCTTGGTACCTCATATTCAGAACCTGTAAACGAGCAAAAAGTCTACGGAAGCGAGAACAGTATTGGTAACCGCATCGAAGGGGAGGCAGAATCTCACAGGCAAAATGCGAGCTAATTTCACAAACAAGACCATGGATCGGGTAGAGCGAGACAAAGCTTAATCCAGGAGCGAACCCAACCACAGATCAGAGCGGCAGTAACTGCCGCCCAACAACAGCAAAAACAAGCAGCTCATGCTCAGAAATTTCATCCAGCTCATAGAGCCTGCGCCGCGCTCCAATAAACTCCTTAACAAAGCAAATCATAGTGAATGAATGAATTGGGAGGGCAAGCTCCGCTTGCCATGATCGGAATGCGCCGGGCAAACATTACTCATGGCACAGATCACCACAATTCAATGGCATAAGTCAAGGTAGAATCAGTAGTAACAGGGAATGATAAATAAAGACCGAATTTCCACTCAGCCCCCAACACAGTTCATCCGATTAAAGTAAAGCATTGAGCACCGGATGAACTGTGTTGGAAAGCATTGAACACACGAATAAAAGAGTTGTTAGATAGTGGTTCAAGTAATCAAATTACTACAACACTTGCTAGCTAGATAGTGGTGGTTAAAGGTAGTGATGATCACTACAGATTTGTCCTTGCGTAATGACAGGAACTCAGATAAGAATGGAACCACAATGCTACATCTTAAGATGGCAGATGCACTTCTTTAGATTCCCAATGCCACTCCAGTTTTTGGAGTTCCCCTTCAGTGAACATAGTCCGGTGCAGTACACAAAGCAGCCTTGGCTCCATGAGATTAAACATGTTCGAGACATCTTTCACATCGAACATGTTTCTGGGCATGAGCGGGTCTGGTGCCACTCCCATCTGCTGAAGGCGCTGTTGCGCTGCTTGTGCTGCTTGTATTGCTTCTCCTATTGCGTTTGCTTGCTGTTGCTGGTAGAGCTGAAGAATATGCTGCTGATGTTGAGACCGCCAAAACAGAACCTGACTTGTAGTCATTCCCGGTTGTGGTGGAAATAAGACCGACATATTGGGAGAATAGATTATCTGCTGCCTGACAATGTACCTTGCTGCTGCTGTTGCTGCTGCGTCAGCTTCAACTTTTGAGTGGCCATAAAGCTTCAGTGCATCAGTAATAGCGGTGGCAATGGCTTGTGCTTCATTTGGACGAAAGGGCGCGTCCAAGGTACGTAGCAAAGCTTGAAAGTTCGGTGGATAGGGGGCTGTCATCCTTAGGGATGGGATCTTCTCGGTGGCGGCTGCTATGGCTGCACAGAAGGCCTCCTCTGTCCCCATAGCTGCAGGCTCACCACAATAGTCCTGAGAGAGGTGGGACTCTCCGTTGCGCCGCACCTTCAGACAGCCTTCTCCAGTCCCTCCACCACACTTGACATTGGTGCACAAAAAGTTCGCGACATTGCCGACCAGTCCAATTCCCTTGGTGTTGGAGGAGAAGCGCATCAGCTGATGTAGATAGAGGTTCTGAACGCCATCACAGATCCAGGCGGGGCTGTTGATGGCCTTGTCCATGTTCCTCATGGCATTGAGGAACTTGTTATTGTCCCTTGCCTTCAAAGCCATTAGGAGACCGTACAGCTTGGTGAAGACGGCAGATTTGCCCATGGCATCCTCATGCGCCGGATGAGACTTGAGGAGCAGGTACTGGTCAACTTTGAAGGTGGTGAGGAGGTCCAGGAGGTCTTCAACCTCTGGTGGGACAGGTCCAAAGCTCTGGGTCTGATACAGATGCAGAAGTGCAAAATTAGCCAACGCAGTCATGTCCCTGGATCTGCACACGTCATCCAATGGGACAAGATTGTCAAAGAGTGCCTTGGTGCCCTTCAGTAATCCAGTGAGGTGGATACAAAAGCCATCTATGACAAGTGTTCCATCCAGGGATAAACCATGGCTGTGCAGTCGAATCATCCAGTAGGCCAATGCTGCTGTCGTATTCCTCACCGTATCGGAAACAACCTTGCACCGACGGGAGTCTCCCGGAACATCCACAGAAGCCATGGCGGGCTCACGTGAAACGTACAGCGCCATCGTGGAGCGAACCTCTTGATGATCCCACACAAACATGCTACGCACGACCCCCTAGATAATAAAAAGATCGAACCGCACGAGATGACGCTATAAGAGCAACCAAGATTCAGAATGCAGAAATCAAACGGCAGAAGATGAGGAGAACCTACCGGGATCGCGTGGCCCAGAGCGTTGGTCAAGGGAAACGCCATCCTCTCCTCTCGGAGACGGCGGAGCGAGGAGGAGGGAGCTGCGGAGTGAGCGGGAGAAGGAGATGGTGACGCCGAGGAGGAGGTAGCTGCGGGCTCAGGGAGAAGGTGACAGCGACGAGAGCATTGCGGCTGGCGGCGCCGGAGGACACGCGAGGAGGGGACGGGGACTGGTCGGCTAGGTTTCCTGTGGGGGCGCTTGGGCCTCGGGCGTATATGGGCCGCGAAGCACGGCGCAGCAGCCCAATAACGACCAAGCCAGCCTAGATTAGTTTCCAACAGACAGAGAGCGAGAGAGAGCAAGGAATTTTTTTTATTTTTTTTATTTTTTATTTTATGATTTTTCGAAAATAAATCACCGATCTAAATTTTTTCAGTTTTAGCCACCAAACGCTATTTGAATTAGCGGTTTAAAGAAATCGCTAGTTGAATTTGCAGTTTAGCTTATAAATCACAGTTTGAATCTGCGTTTACACTAAAAGTTGTTTGAAACTATGGCACGACGTGTCACGTAGGCAGTTGGAGGCCCTCCCGCCCCCAGGATTCAAAACGCTCATTGAAAGAGCGGTTACTTGTCGGCGCACGGCCCCACAGACCAAACCGCTCGTTGAAACAGCATTTCCTAGCCCCCTATAAAAGGCCCAAAAATGG
Source organism: Oryza officinalis (assembly GCA_008326285.1). Lineage (NCBI taxonomy): Eukaryota > Viridiplantae > Streptophyta > Magnoliopsida > Poales > Poaceae > Oryza > Oryza officinalis. Next base: position 49,174,582 of record BDMV01000006.1, read on the forward strand.
CTGAAATCTCATTTTAATTCGGAAAAAGAGAAAGAGAGGGGTGAGAAGAGAGGGAGGGGGAGGAGGTGTGGAAAGCGGCAAAGCCCTGCTGGATCTGCCAGGGCAGCAAGGGTCTCCGTGCAAAATTCCTAGCTCCTCGCCCAGGGGCCTGCCATTTTGCAGGCGGCCCCCTTGCCGCCCTCTGCCAGGGCAGCAGGCCCCATCGCCTATAAAAGGTCTGTCGCCCTGCACTTCTTCTTTCATTCCTCCTCTCACCTCCACATTAAAAAAAGAGAGAAGGAGAGGAGAAGAGAAGAAGAGGTGAAACCCTGCCGGTTTGAAACTCCGATTTTAGGTAATATTCCTAGATCATATACGTGACTAAATGTATAATGTTAACTAGGGTTTTAGTTGTATTTTTTAGAACTTTGTTTGAATAAATATACTATATGAACTAGGGTTTTAGTTGTGGTAGTACTCTAGAACTTTATATTGTTAGATATAGGTAACTTAGTAGATCTGTAATATTTATAGTTATTAGGTTTGTAGTTTTAAATGTTGTTGAGTAGCATTACAATAGCATACATAAAAATTGTGATATGTTGCAAACAAGATATTACGTTGTAGTCGTTTATTACGTAAAATAATAACCTAGTTATTTACTTGACAGACATGTCCAGTAAACTTATATTTCAACTATACCATGATCAAGAAAACGTCCGTTACGGGCCAACTAGGGTAGATCTATCAAAATTTATTGTAACAGCAAAGGGAATTGATAGACCAGCTGAGAGAAGTGTACCTTCTATAAAAAGATGGTTGATGGGGGGCTTGAAAGTTGATCCACAGATAAGTAACATTACAATCTATGTTGTAGTAAGTCGGGCAATGAGGGTTTTTATTGGGAACAGTTCAAAACTCTCGGATATGGAGATGGTATGTGAAGAATGCATTGCAACGCGGGTGGCCTCTAGCTATGCTTTCGTATGTTCATCCGAATGATCCAAGTGTCACGTCAAACCATACGAAGGCGACGACCAAATGTGTTACATATTTCAGAGGACTTGACTCAAAAGTATTGTATTCCCCGATCATCTCAAATATTCAAAACCCCTACTTATGTTCCGATAGTTCCCAGGAAAAGGACTAACGTCACATTTTCATCTCAGCTAAGTCATCAGTATTAGATAGCATGGTTGTAGTAGCACAACTAAAAACTTAGCAATTAATTTACATCCGACAGGCCAAATTTATTTAGGTTCAACAGAGAGCTTGGCTACCCAAGAGTCCCCACAGGCCACCGGCTAGGAGTAGACCCCTAGTATGAACCATCCTAGAAAAACTCGTCACCCGCAGCGAACCACTCAGCCGAAGGATCATCCTCACCTGCATCTACTTCTAAAAGAAAAATAAAAATGCACAAGGACATAAAGTAAAACAAGGGTCAGTACATGCTGATGTACTGGCAATAGCCCAAATTCAAAGGCACTACATGCTTGGTCATGGCACAGGATGATCTGTATGTGATTTCAAGTGCAGTAAGCAAATTTTCATTCACAAATATTCAAAACTGAAATGTAAGAGCATTTTACACAGGGTATAAAGAAAATGATAGGCCATGGCATCATTATTTATATATAAATCACACTATCCTCCATGATAGCGGATCAGTATAGAATTCAGATATAATACAGTTCAGAAATGAATTTGAAACAAGCTTTTAAAACCATAAATCTATACTCTCAACACTTCACCATATTGCCCCTGACCGTGGGCACAGCTAATCGACTAGTTTTGACTTTGCAGAGTTTGTACTCGACCCACATGACACAAAATAGTAATCATGTCAAAACATGTCACGCGATACCAATAAGGTAACCGTTTTACTACTTGCGACGAAGTTAATACATTGCCTAAGATTTAACCTTGCATGAGCACGGTGAGTGAAACTCCACACTAAGTCTAGAAGCTTAGTGTCGTCAAAACGGTTGGCCTACCGATCTTGACGCCGTGGCATAGCAATCCCTATCCACGAGGCACTACACCGTTATATTGGACACGCTCAGACGCCCACGCCACATGGCGAACTTCAGTTCCCTTGAGAGACACGTGGGTAGCTCCTATAAACCATTGAACAAACTAGTTCATACTACAACGGCCTCCCGAATGCAAGGTTAAACCTTAAACAATTTCTTAACTAAGGTTATCCCATACTAACACATGTGGTGGTATTGTATACACGGGTGATGATATTGAGTTCAGTCCTTAACCAACTCAGGTAAACACTCCCCCTATCGATACACAACTATCACATATGCGTACCACTTGCCGCCTGAGTCTAAAAACAAAGGTTTTCATCATTTTTAGTTCACAACTAAACATAACCTCATTTCTGTCCAGGAACATGAAAATATTCAAAATCTCCAAGATAAATATGCCATGACATTTATTGTTAAACTATAGGCACGGCTAAGCATTGATCACATATAGAATTATATTTGTATCCAAATGGGCACAAGGAGGAATATTCATATCATTTCTACTGGTTACAAGTGAAAGTGGATAAACAACTATCAAGGGTGAACTATGCAGCAAGTAAGGATTTAGTTACTATTACTTCTCCCATTTAAATTAGTAATAGCCATAAGTTTGTTTGCAACATTCTCCCAAAGATAAAACATTTTTTCCAAAAGCATAGGTTGCAATGTGGTCAAAGAGAGGAGGGCACTTGCCTTGCTTAACCTCTACTCCTGGCTCAACCTCGTGCTCAGGTTCCTCACCGTCAGTGGGATCGTTGTCTAAACGAAAGTAACGGTAATCGAATAAACACCACAATATGCTGAAAAATCCAATCATGCTCGTAAAATGCATGCATTGATCACAGAAATGAATAATGTCCTAAAGTAGAATTTTAATAGACAAGAATGCTATCTTAACAGGGTGCAACAGAGAGATACTAATTTTTCATGATGTAAACTGAAATATAGGCCTGACACAACGTACAAGAATTTTAGTGGTAAACTCAGTAGTAACTTTTGTGAAAATTTTATTTATCAAATGACAGAACATAAAATTGTGAAGTTAACAAAAATTAATTAACTCTAAAAGAAGCTAAACAAAATGAGTTTCCTGCAATTCACAGGTTTGCCTAAACTCCAGGTTTAACTGAATAGAAATCACAGAAACCATTCACTATCATTATTCCAGGTTTTATTTATTGATCCAACAAGTCAGTGATTGGCAAATATTCAGGGGACAAAGGCTGCGTTCGTTTCTGCTACAAAGCAGAGATAAAGTTTCGGATACTCGTGGCACGTTTTTCAAACTGCTAAACGGTGCGTTTTTCTATATGAAAGTTGTTCTAAAATATTAAATAAATCCATTTTTCAAGTTTGTAATAATTAAAACTCAATTAATCACACGTTAATGTCCCCTCTTTTTACGTGAAACGCTTAATCTTCATCTTTAATCTTCAGGAGATTCAATCACCACCAAACACCAAAGACTCTTTCCAGGGTGCTCACCACACGTCCAGCGGAAACTGGAGAGACTGGAATAACGATGTTGGCTCTTGGGATGGCTTGGTGATAGCAATAGCCCCCGACAACCGGCAACCGCGAGTACTAGAAATGGATTCAGAAAACCAAGACATGCACAAGGTTAGCAGGGTCCTACAATCGGTGCATATGCAAGGAATCGGACAGGGACTTACTGTGGGCTATGGAATCGGCGACAGAAACTTCGGCCGGAGGGGATAAGACGACGGCGTCCTCACAGCTGGGTACTTGTTAGCTCAATGGGCTAGAGCCAGTGGACCAGGGTGGCTTGTCCACGGTGGAGACCGAACAGCTCCGCCGGATTCCAACCACGCGGTTGGAACGCGACTGAGCAGAGGTGACGGCAACAAAGGCTGAGAGCGTGGACCGCAGCGGCGCGACCGGCTCGACCTGAGAGGAAAATGAAAAGGAGGGGGCAGCAACATTAGGCATTGAGGATAGGTCACGTTCGCAGGTTTAAATCGCGGCGAGGCTCACCAGAGGGCGGCAGCGGTGACGATGGATCTCGCCGGCGTCGAGGATGACGCCCGCGTTCCAGGAGCACCCGAGGCGGCCTTACCCGGTTTCACAGCAAAATGAGACTGGGACAAGAGCAAGAGCATATGGAAACAATGGATTGGCTTCAAGATCGTTGCAACCTAGGCGGTGACCGGCGTGCTGTCTGCCCGGCTGTTCGACGCGCGTCCTCCCGCGTGTCGCTTGCTACAGGCGTGGAGAAGGATCTGGCTTGGGATCGGTCACTGGCAGGCGAGCCCCACAAGACCTGGGTCCCACGTGACGGAGGAAAGGGAAAAATGGGGAGCTGAATGCTTTTAAAGAAAACCAAGTCTCAGGTTCAGTGCTAACTGCTAACTAGCTGATCTCCACCGAATCAAAACCATAGACTGACAGGGTTCTTGATCGAGTCAGGCATTAATTTGGGTAAGTGATTAGATCACAGAAAAGTAGTAGTATGGTTTGTCCTAGGTGTAAATGGGAAAATAGCTAAAATTCACTGTTTATAATCTGTTCATGTTAAAAGGTGTTTGGCATCCACCCTAGGAATTAGTAAGAAGGTGAGTTTGTATAAAGCAAACCTGTAACTGGTAAAACATATTTTTGGCTCACGCCTCATTTAATCCTTCTTTGATTTAGGGCAAACTGGTGACGTATGGTGTAAAGGAGAGAGAACAAAAACTACCAAAGTTCTAAAACATTTTATGGGTCATCTAATGTTGTGACAAAATTTTATTGACTACTACAATGCATATGCTTCTGAATGATAATGCATATAAAAACCAAAACAACTAAAATAAATTATGCACATGAAGATAGATTAACTTCCATTATTTTTTTGATACATAAATTTTTACAGGGTACTCCTTGAGCAGTACATTACATCATTGATATTCAACACAACATCCAAATGATGTAGCACAACATCCAAATGACGAAGCAATCCAAGCCATAGCAAAAAGAAGTCCTTAGCCACTTTTATGGGCATCCAAATCATGGCAAAGGACATCCAAATGGTGGCATCCAAATGATGGAAAGAAGCTCAGAAGACCCCACGAGAAACCATATCAAACAAATCATCAGAGAAGCACTGGAGCATCGGCAGAAGAGCACCGGAGCATTTGGATTGGAGCACAACATCAAAATGACGAAGCAATCCAAGCCATAGCAAAAAGAAATCCTTAGCCACTTTTATGGGCATCCAAATCATGGCAAAGGACATCCAAATGGTGGCATCCAAATGATGGAAAGAAGCCCAGAAGACCCCACGAGAAACCGTATGAAACAAGTCATCAGAGAAGCATTGGAGCATCGGCAGAAGAGCACCGGAGCATCCGGTGACCTGTCAGCGTAGCGGGAGAAATGAAGAGGAGCACCGGATGATCCGGTGCCCATCTTAATGCCGCACCGGACCATCCGGTGTCGCTGGGCGCTAGAGCCAGTTCGGCTCTGTAACACTCCGGATGATCCGGTGGTGCCAAGTGTTGAGCATCGGACCATCCGGTCAGGCGAAGGACAACTCCAGAATGTTTCTATCAAGGTTGAAGCCACCACTGGATGTTACGGTGGTATGAAGAATGGAGCACCGGACCATCCGGTCCAGAGAAGGCAGCCATGTCAGTGACCGTTGGAGGGCAGCACCGGATGATCCGGTGGTGCACCTTGCTAGGCACCGGATCATCCGGTCCTACGCAGAAAAGGAGCAACGGCTACAAACGGCTAGTTCCTTGGCTTGGGGCTATAAATACCCTAATGCCCGACCATTTGGAGTGTGTTAGAGTGTGGAGAAGTTGCTGGTTCATCTTAGACATCATCTCAAGTGCTCTAGCCACCAAAGTGCTTAAAAGAAGATTAGGGCAATTAGCACAAGGCTTAGGCTTTGTTTAGTGCTAGTTTAGGCCGCTTAGTGCATTGCTTTAAGTGTTAGCCTAGAGTTAGGCGAGGTTTGCATATCTCTTTGCTATCGGTGCTTGCATGCACCATGTGTTGTAATCCTGTGGTTTGTAAGTCTTGCATGACCCTCCGACATCGTGTTTGTGGAGTGGCCGCCGGTGATTTTGAGGTGGAGGAGAGGCCCTCAGCGATTTGCCCAAGCTCTACCAAGTGGAAGAGGCGATGAGCTTCCGAGAGAGGCTTCACGGTGATCCACTCGTGTTGTGGGGAGAGGCCGTGAGCTATCCAAGGAGTATACCCGTCCACCGGAGCCTTGCCCTAAGGAAAGGGCGTTTTCCCTAGAAGGGAGCTCCAACGAGGACTAGTGGGAAGTTAGCTAACTTCCTGATACCTCAGTAAAAATCGTTGTGCCGAGAGTTTGCGTTCTCTACCATATTTACCTTCCACATTTTATATTGCTCTTTACTTTCCGCCTTTACCTTTCCTAGAATTGCCATGTGTAGTTTATAGGATTGGACCTAGGGAGCAAAACTCTTTTGCGGTAGAGATAGCAACACATAGAAAAACCTAATACACATCTAGATAGAATTTGGAATAGGTTTTTATTTGTGCTTGGAGCCTTAGTTTTTAGAACACCTAATTCATCCCCCCCCTCTTAGGGTGTCACGGTCCCTTCAATGTTTGATGGTTGCTTGGCAGAGGCAGGGTGACGTTCGAGAGCAATATCTGATAGAAGGTGGGCAATGTGAACATGAATATCCTGTTGCTGTATTCCTGAATACTGTTTGAGATGTCATCTAATAATTTGTGCACTGGCAGACTGGATATTTGAAGAAAGTTGACCCATCCTTGTAATGTGGGTTGTAGTTGGCGCATCTGCTTGGACTCACAAATCTTCTTTGATTATTTGAGCTAAACACCATGGGACCACGCATTGTGGTAACCGGTAAGAGTGATTTGTTCTACAATGGTTATTTGCAAAAATGTTGCTTGAATTCAGAATGCACGAGGTGGAATTAAAAAAAAGTAGACAATTTTGGTTGCACCGTGCCCTATGATGATTTCGGTGTTGTTTCGATTTTCATATGATATATTTCCTTTGGCCTTCGACAGTCCTCTGACTGTTTTTTTTTATCAGTTGGATCTGGCAATTGGACATAGTTGACACAATGTTCGTAGTGTTTGCAGTTTCCTTTAGTCCAAGGAATTTTCTTTAGTCATTCATTACTCATCATATGGAACTTTTGTGTATAATCAACTTTTACAATGGGATGGGAGAAAATCAATTTAGGGTTTGTATATCATGGTTTTTATTACCCGTATCAACCCTCGGGCACTTAACCAGTAACTTGTAAAGGTCCCCAATTCTTGGTGGTATGCTACCACTTAAGTTACCTCTGAGACTAGGTAAGTATATCGATATTTGAAAGTTTCCAGATATCTGAAATCGTTTGGTGGAATTTGTTGTGTGCTAGATGAAGATTTTGCATCGTGTTGGAGAGATTTACGATACAAGGAGGGAACACGCCTTGGAAGTTCTAGAATCAAGAGACAGATAGAAAAGCATACTGCAGTTGGAAAGCAAGGCCATCAACTCTCCCCACCGATCCGCTAGTTTATTGTTCCCCAGTGTTAACACTTTGATATCTTTCAGATTGCCTACTTCCAATGGCATGGTTCCTTCAAGCTCATTGTCACCAAGCTGTATATACCTGAGCTGCGATGCATTCCCTATCGAGCGGGGAATTCAACCACTCAACTGGCAGTCATTCAGGATCAGATTTTGGAGGTTTGGCAGAGTGACACCAATATCGAAAGGGAGACCACCTGAAAGGGCATTACTCCCAGACAATTCAAATGTAACAACTGATGAAATGTTAAATAGGCTTGCTGGGATGGTGCCACTAAGCTGGTTATAAGTCAAAAGACTTGAGCTTCGTCAACCATCCCAAGTTGGTTACCCGCAAGCGCACGGTAACATTATAGTTTTTCCCTTAGAAGTATTTCCCCAAGGTTTACTGGTGTATATAAGCCAAGGCAGGGACCCCTCTAAACACACATCACCACGCACGGCTATACATCGTATAGAACATAGGATATTATGCTCTTAAGGCGGTCCGAATCTATCTAAATCTTGTCTCGTGTTCACCAACAAGTTCCTGGTCTGGACGGAAACCCATTGATCAATCTACTTCGGGTATCCCTCGGTAGGTTGCCGGTCTAAAAACTGACAGTGTCACCTTGTTCCTCCTATGTTCTTGAAGGTTTCAGCTGTGCTGACATGTGGCTAAAATATTCCATTGCCTGTGTACTTTCTTTGTGCCGTGATGATTGAATGTGGCTAATGATGTTTATTTGAGAAATACTTATTTACCGCAGTCTAACCGTAGCAGTCAATTGCAAATTGCAGTATAACAGACTTGCTAAGCCTTAGTTTGCACTTGAATTTCTTTGGACACAAGAACATTGCCGTCTGCTATCTATGGGACGTTGCATTGAGCGAAATCCTTGTATCCACGGAGACCAAATAACAACTTGCTATTGATGACTAGTGAGTTCAAGTAAGCGCTAAGTTTTTTTGCTGTGAAAATTAAAGATAGTAACTCAATATCAGACAACATGATTTTAGCATTTTACAAATATAAATTAGCTGGGCTAGCACCGTACAACTGGACAGATTTTCATTGATCTGGGCAATGAAATATATAGAAGCAAATTTAACAAATTTAGCTGAACACACAAAGGCCCCGTCATTGTACAGTATTGTCAACATACAGAAGATCTTTACTACAAACATACAACAAATGCTTGATGTTCATGTACGAAAAGATTACAGCGTATATATGGAGGCCTAACAACATCTGACTGCTTTCGTGGCCAACCACCTGCATAAATTCACAGGGTACAAACACATTCAGACAGGAGGAATGAAATGCATATGCATCTAATGGTAGATCAGATAAGATCGAGATATCACCGGGCAAAAGAAACATATTACTAATAAAAATGTTGTTGCGAACTCAGAACTCTTACACAAGAAAACATAGGGAAGGCAATACATTAACTTAGTCCCAGTTGAGTGTAGACATTATTTTAAACAAATAGAAAGGCAAGAGAGTCACAACTGAGAGAATACTAAACATTGGACCTCATTAATACCACGACATGATTGTAGCATTTCAAAGCCAAAATGCCACAGGATTCACATTGAAAGATGCTTCCACAGGCACCATGTAGCATTGCACCGCAGTCTCGGCAGCCTTCAGGTCTCCATTCATGTCAGAGCTGAGAGAGAATGTTGTCAAACGACAACGTTCGATTAGGGGGCAGGCTTCCCAGCCTTCCCCCTCCTCTGTATGATCCAGCTCTTCCCACTCCTCCATCCACTTCTGGACAGCTTTGTCATCCCCATTTCTGACGCACTCCACAAGACAGAACCTGCTTCCTCCCAAGTAGACTAGTGTAGTGCCTATATGACTCTCAGCTGGGTCCTTGCTTGACAGATTCTCCTTGCTGAACCACACATGTTTATCATCACCTAACCACCTGCAGAAGCAGAGGTGGCCGAAGGCGTCTACGTCTTTTGGGAGCCCAACAAAGACGTCCAGGCCATGGACAAAGTTTGCGCGGCCGGAGAATGGCAGCGACCACTCGACGCGCTTTTTCCACTCATGACGCAGGGGGTCGAAGGCGAAGGTCGCGGCGGCGGTGCTGGCGAGGATGGTCCGTCCATCGGAGTCCACGGCGTAGGAGGTGACGTCCATTCTCTTGAATGTCGGCATCGGGAGGTTGCGCCACGACCACTCACTCATTTGGTGGCGGTGTTCATGTTCCAGCCGCGGGGGCCAGATTGGCTTCATGGAGAGCATCTTGAAGGTGTCCATGTCCAGAGCGAATAGCTCCTCGTCGCCGACGGGGAGGTAGATGGGATGCCGCGGATACAACTCGCCAGGGGCAAAGTTGACGCCCCGCGAGCGGACGTCGACGATGGGCAGGATGCCACCGGGCACCAGAGCGTCGCTAAAATCATACCTGGGATGCGTCGCCAGGATCTTAGTGCCAACGGCGGCGAAGAACTCGGGACACCCACGCGTGGCCTCCAAGCGGATGAAAGGAGGCGGCAAGCGCCGCTGCTCAGCGCCGGCATTCGACAAGTTTAGCTCGCGGATGCTGTAGCCCAACTCCCAGTCATCAAATATGAGGTAAAGGTGCTGCTGCCCCGTCGGCTTTGACGTACGAGGGGCATCACGCTCACCGCGACTTCGCTTCGACAATGGCATCCTATACACACGAACCCAGATCTGATTCCTTCGATTTGGTCAGAAGTCGGAATTGACCTTGATTCCTGCGATTCGAATACGAAGAATCGATTAACGAACGGAAATCAATAAACCCCAATCCTCCCACTGCAACCCAACCCCCAATCCTCCTACTGCAGCCTAACCCGACAAATCCAAGTATCCAAATCTGAATCGGGGGCAACAGAGGAGAAGAAATCGAAGGTACGCACCTACAAGAGGAATATGGTACGGCGGCGACTGACAATCGGAGTGGCTTAGCAGTTGATCGTGATGGGCAAAGGCGTCCGCGGCGGCGGCGGCAGCGGAGGTCGGAGACGATGAGGCGGCCAAGGGCTTGTGTAGAAAAAAAGAAGGGTTAATTTCATCCATGCCATTACAAATATATCATTTCAGATAAATGTCATTACAATTCGTCTATTCGTAACCATGCCATTGAAATTTTACAAAATTATAATCGTGCCACTGCCGTCTCGTTTCCATCCATCTCCTTCTTTTTTCTGTTTTCTTCCGTTTTTTCTCCCGTCTTCTTCCCTTGAGCTATCGATTTCTCCCGGGGGACTATGGCGTCTCGTGCGCCGTGTCGGCTGGTGGACCTGGAGGCCTGGGCGGCACGTTTCGGCGTAGGCCTGGGCGGAGGCCTGGGCGCGACGGCGGCGGCCTCGGCGTGGCTTCGACGTGGGCGCAGTGGCCTCCGTGCTGGCACAGCGTGGGCGGCGGTGGACGGCGTCGCCATCGACACTGCTCAGCGAGGCCGTGCAAGCGTGGGCGGCGGTAGACGGCGTCGCCATCGACACTGCTCAGCGAGGCCATGCAACGGCGTGACGCAGGCACGGTGGGCGGCACCTTGGCGCTGCTTCGGCGCAAGCGCGGCGGACCGAGGGCGGCGTGGCACTGTAGCCTGGTCGGCGCTCGACCTCGCTAAATGCCACCGGAGATAACCCGGCCAACCTCATGCGTCACGCCCACGACGCCGTCGTCTCCCGCCGCTCCATCGACTCTGACACCGGGCAGGAGACCAAGTCGACGATGGCACGCCCTGCTCCCCTCTTCCTCTCGTTGCTTGTCTTAGGAAAGCTCTCCTCAAGCGACTCCATGTAGGCTGAGAAGAAGCAACTCCATGTCACCGCCTTCCTCCGTCGATGATGCATCGGGATCAAACGCCACCAGGTCCGCCTCCTCCTCGACGATGGTGATGACCCGCGGGTCCAGCCTGACGCCGCGAACGTGTCGCGTAGGCGGGCTCTGCGAGGAACCACGCCGCGTAGCGAGTTAGCAGCCTCAAACGAGTTCTCGTGTCGAACACCTGGCGGATTCACTATTCATCGTCTTCTACCTCCAGCCATCGTGAGTTTGAGTGAAATTCGCTGACAGTGTCGCCCTCGTGAAGGTCAAGCGCATCGAGGTCGAGCTCTGCGAGGTCCCCGGAGTGGTGCATGGCGCAGAAGCGGAAGGGCACGCCCATGAGTCGCGCGAACTTCTTCATGCGCTGCCCGATCTCCCACATGACGCGCTGCACCGCCGCGTGGGCGTGGACTGCGCGGCAGACAGCACGGTGGTGATCGACAGGTGCGGCGTCTTGTCGGCAGACCGCGTGGCCAGCATCTCCAGCAGCATCGGTCATTGTGTGCAGAATGTGTTGCTCAGGTCGAAGCCTTAGTTTGCACTTGAATTTCTTTGGACACAAGAACATTGCCGTCTGCTATCTATGGGACGTTGCATTGAGCGAAATCCTTGTATCCACGGAGACCAAATAACAACTTGCTATTGATGACTAGTGAGTTCAAGTAAGCGCTATGTTTTTTTGCTGTGAAAATTAAAGATAGTAACTCAATATCAGACAACATGATTTTAGCATTTTACAAATATAAATTAGCTGGGCTAGCACCGTACAACTGGACAGATTTTCATTGATCTGGGCAATGAAATATATAGAAGCAAATTTAACAAATTTAGCTGAACACACAAAGGCCCCGTCATTGTACAGTATTGTCAACATACAGAAGATCTTTACTACAAACATACAACAAATGCTTGATGTTCATGTACGAAAAGATTACAGCGTATATATGGAGGCCTAACAACATCTGACTGCTTTCGTGGCCAACCACCTGCATAAATTCACAGGGTACAAACACATTCAGACAGGAGGAATGAAATGCATATGCATCTAATGGTAGATCAGATAAGATCGAGATATCACCGGGCAAAAGAAACATATTACTAATAAAAATGTTGTTGCGAACTCGGAACTCTTACACAAGAAAACATAGGGAAGGCAATACATTAACTTAGTCCCAGTTGAGTGTAGACATTATTTTAAACAAATAGAAAGGCAAGAGAGTCACAACTGAGAGAATACTAAACATTGGACCTCATTAATACCACGACATGATTGTAGCATTTCAAAGCCAAAATGCCACAGGATTCACATCGAAAGATGCTTCCACAGGCACCATGTAGCATTGCACCGCAGTCTCGGCAGCCTTCAGGTCTCCATTCATGTCAGAGCTGAGAGAGAATGTTGTCAAACGACAACTTCGATTAGGGGGCAGGCTTCCCACGCCTTCCCCCTCCTCTGTATGATCCAGCTCTTCCCACTCCTCCATCCACTTCTGGACAGCTTTGTCATCCCCATTTCTGACGCACTCCACAAGACAGAACCTGCTTCCTCCCAAGTAGACTAGTGTAGTGCCTATATGACTCTCAGCTGGGTCCTTGCTTGACAGATTCTCCTTGCTGAACCACACATGTTTATCATCACCTAACCACCTGCAGAAGCAGAGGTGGCCGAAGGCGTCTACGTCTTTTGGGAGCCCAACAAAGACGTCCAGGCCATGGACAAAGTTTGCGCGGCCGGAGAATGGCAGCGACCACTCGACGCGCTTTTTCCACTCATGACGCAGGGGGTCGAAGGCGAAGGTCGCGGCGGCGGTGCTGGCGAGGATGGTCCGTCCATCGGAGTCCACGGCGTAGGAGGTGACGTCCATTCTCTTGAATGTCGGCATCGGGAGGTTGCGCCACGACCACCACTCATTTGGTGGCGGTATTCATGTTCCAGCCGCGGGGGCCAGATTGGCTTCATGGAGAGCATCTTGAAGGTGTCCATGTCCAGAGCGAATAGCTCCTCGTCGCCGACGGGGAGGTAGATGGGATGCCGCGGATACAACTCGCCAGGGGCAAAGTTGACGCCCCGCGAGCGGACGTCGACGATGGGCAGGATGCCAGCCAAGCGTCGCTAAAATCATATCTGGGATGCGTCGCCAGGATCTTAGTGCCTACGGCGGCGAAGAACTCGGGACACCCACGCGTGGCCTCCAAGCGGATGAAAGGAGGCGGCAAGCGCCGCTGCTCAGCGCCGGCATTCGACAAGTTTAGCTCGCGGATGCTGTAGCCCAACTCCCAGTCATCAAAGATGAGGTAAAGGTGCTGCTGCCCCGTCGGCTTTGACGTACGAGGGGCATCACGCTCACCGCGACTTCGCCTCGACAATGGCATCCTATACACACGAACCCAGATCTGATTCCTTCGATTTGGTCAGAAGTCGGAATTGACCTTGATTCCTGCGATTCGAATACGAAGAATCGATTAACGAACGGAAATCAATAAACCCCAATCCTCCCACTGCAACCCAACCCCCAATCCTCCTACTGCAGCCTAACCCGACAAATCCAAGTATCCAAATCTGAATCGGGGGCAACAGAGGAGAAGAAATCGAAGGTACGCACCTACAAGAGGAATATGGTGCGAGCAAGTCTGTTATACTGCAATTTACAATTGACTGCTACGGTTAGACTGCGGTAAATAAGTATTTCTCAAATAAACATCATTAGCCACATTCAATCATCACGGCACAAAGAAAGTACATAGGCAATGGAATATTTTAGCCACATGTCAGCACAGCTGAAACCTTCAAGAACATAGGAGGAACAAGGTGACACTGTCAGTTTTTAGACCGGCAACCTACCGAGGGATACCCGAAGTAGATTGATCAATGGGTTTTCGTCCAGACCAGGAACTTGTTGGTGAACACGAGACAAGATTTAGATAGATTCGGACCGCCTTAAGAGCATAATATCCTATGTTCTATACGATGTATAGCCGTGCGTGGTGATGTGTGTTTAGAGGGGTCCCTGCCTTGGCTTATATACACCAGTAAACCTTGGGGAAATACTTCTAAGGGAAAAACTATAATGTTACCGTGCGCTTGCGGGTAACCAACTTGGGATGGTTGACGAAGCTCAAGTCTTTTGACTTATAACCGGCTCAGTTGTTACATTTGAATTGTCTGGGAGTAATGCCCTTTCAGGTGGTCTCCCTTTCGATATTGGTGTCACTCTGCTGAACCTCCAAAATCTGATCCTAAATGACTGCCAGTTGAGTGGTTGAATTCCCCGCTCGATAGGGAATGCATCGCAGCTCAGGTATATACAGCTTGGTGACAATGAGCTTGAAGGAACCATGCCATTGGAAGTAGGCAATCTGAAAGATATCGAAGTGTTAACACTGGGGAACAATAAACTAGCGGATTGGTGGGGAGAGTTGATGGCCTTGCTTTCCAACTGCAGTATGCTTTTCTATCTGTCTCTTGATTCTAAGAACTTCCAAGGCGTGTTCCCTCCTTGTATCGTAAATCTCTCCAACACGATGCAAAATCTTCATCTAGCACACAACAAATTCCACCAAACGATTTCAGATATCTGGAAACTTTCAAATATCGATATACTTACCTAGTCTCAGAGGTAACTTAAGTGGTAGCATACCACCAAGAATTGGGGACCTTTACAAGTTACTGGTTAAGTGCCCGAGGGTTGATACGGGTAATAAAAACCATGATATACAAACCCTAAATTGATTTTCTCCCATCCCATTGTAAAAGTTGATTATACACAAAAGTTCCATATGATGAGTAATGAATGACTAAAGAAAATTCCTTGGACTAAAGGAAACTGCAAACACTACGAATATTGTGTCAACTATGTCCAATTGCCAGATCCAACTGATAAAAAAAAACAGTCAGAGGACTGTCGAAGGCCAAAGGAAATATATCATATGAAAATCGAAACAACACCGAAATCATCATAGGGCATGGTGCAACCAAAATTGTCTACTTTTTTTTAATTCCACCTCGTGCATTCTGAATTCAAGCAACATTTTTGCAAATAACCATTGTAGAACAAATCACTCTTACCGGTTACCACAATGCGTGGTCCCATGGTGTTTAGCTCAAATAATCAAAGAAGATTTGTGAGTCCAAGCAGATGCGCCAACTACAACCCACATTACAAGGATGGGTCAACTTTCTTCAAATATCCAGTCTGCCAGTGCACAAATTATTAGATGACATCTCAAACAGTATTCAGGAATACAGCAACAGGATATTCATGTTCACATTGCCCACCTTCTATCAGATATTGCTCTCGAACGTCACCCTGCCTCTGCCAAGCAACCATCAAACATTGAAGGGACTGTGACACCCTAAGAGGGGGGGATGAATTAGGTGTTCTAAAAACTAAGGCTCCAAGCACAAATAAAAACCTATTCCAAATTCTATCTAGATGTGTATTAGGTTTTTCTATGTGTTGCTATCTCTACCGCAAAAGAGTTTTGCTCCCTAGGTCCAATCCTATAAACTACACATGGCAATTCTAGGAAAGGTAAAGGCGGAAAGTAAAGAGCAATATAAAATGTGGAAGGTAAATATGGTACAGAACGCAAACTCTTGGCACAACGATTTTTACTGAGGTATCAGGAAGTTAGCTAACTTCCCACTAGTCCTCGTTGGAGCTCCCTTCTAGGGAAAACGCCTTTTCCTTAGGGCAAGGCTCCAGTGGACGGGTATACTCCTTGGATAGCTCACGGCCTCTCCCCACAACACGAGTGGATCACCGTGAAGCCTCTCTCGGAAGCTCACCGCCTCTTCCACTTGGTAGAGCTTGGGCAAATCGCTGAGGGCCTCTCCTCCACCTCAAAATCACCAGCGGCCACTCCACAAACACGATGTCGGAGGGTCATGCAAGACTTACAAACCACGGGATTACAACACATGGTGCATGCAAGCACCGATAGCAAATAGATATGCAAACCTCGCCTAACTCTAGGCTAACACTTAAAGCAATGCACTAAGCGGCCTAAACTAGCACTAAACAAAGCCTAAGCCTTGTGCTAATTGCCCTAATCTTCTTTTAAGCACTTTGGTGGCTAGAGCACTTGAGATGATGTCTAAGATGAACCAGCAACTTCTCCACACTCTAACACACTCCAAATGGTCGGGCATTAGGGTATTTATAGCCCCAAGCCAAGGAACTAGCCGTTTGTAGCCGTTGCTCCTTTTCTGCGTAGGACCGGATGATCCGGTGCCTAGCAAGGTGCACCACCGGATCATCCGGTGCTGCCCTCCAATGGTCACTGACACGGCTGCCTTCTCTGGACCGGATGGTTCGGTGCTCCATTCTTCATACCACCGTAACATCCGGTGGTGGCTTCAACCTTGACAGAAACATTCTGGAGTTGTCCTTCGCCTGACCGGATGGTCCGATGCTCAACACTTGGCACCATCGGATCATCCGGAGTGTTACAGAGCCGAACTGGCTCTAGCGCCCAGCGACACCGGATGGTCCGGTGCGGCATTAAGATGGGTACCGGATCATCCGGTGCTCCTCTTCATTTCTCCCGCTACGCTGACAGGTCACCGGATGCTCCGGTGCTCTTCTGCCGATGCTCCAATGCTTCTCTGATGACTTGTTTGATACGGTTTCTCGTGGGGTCTTCTGGGCTTCTTTCCATCATTTGGATGCCACCATTTGGATGTCCTTTGCCATGATTTGGATGCCCATAAAAGTGGCTAAGGATTTCTTTTTGCTATGGCTTGGATTGCTTCGTCATTTGGATGTTTTGCTCCAATCCAAATGCTCCGGTGCTCTTCTGCCGATGCTCCAGTGCTTCTCTGATGATTTGTTTGATATGGTTTCTCGTGGGGTCTTCTGGGCTTCTTTCCATCATTTGGATGCCACCATTTGGATGTCCTTTGCCATGATTTGGATGCCCATAAAAGTGGCTAAGGACTTCTTTTTGCTATGGCTTGGATTGCTTTGTCATTTGGATGTTGTGCTACATCATTTGGATGTTGTGTTGAATATCAATGATGTAATGTACCGCTCAAGGAGTACCCTGTAAAAATTTATGTATCAAAAAAATAATGGAAGTTAATCTATCATCATGTGCATAATTTATTTTAGTTGTTTTGGTTTTTATATGCATTATCATTCAGAAGCATATGCATTGTAGTAGTCAATAAAATTTTGTCACAACATTAGATGACCCATAAAATGTTTTAGAACTTTGGTAGTTTTTGTTCTCTCTCCTTTACACCATACGTCACCAGTTTGCCCTAAATCAAAGAAGGATTAAATGAGGCGTGAGCCAAAAATATGTTTTACCAGTTACAGGTTTGCTTTATACAAACTCACCTTCTTACTAATTCCTAGGGTGGATGCCAAACACCTTTTAACATGAACAGATTATAAACAGTGAATTTTAGCTATTTTCCCATTTACACCTAGGACAAACCATACTACTACTTTTCTGTGATCTAATCACTTACCCGAATTAATTCCTGACTCGATCAAGAACCCTGTCAGTCTATGGTTTTGATTCGGTGGAGATCAGCTAGTTAGCAGTTAGCACTGAACCTGAGACTTGGTTTTCTTTAAAAGCATTCAGCTCCCCATTTTTCCCTTTCCTCCGTCACGTGGGACCCAGGTCTTGTGGGGCTCGCCTGCCAGTGACCGATCCCAAGCCAGATCCTTCTCCACGCCTGTAGCAAGCGACACGCGGGAGGACGCGCGTCGAGCAGCCGGGCAGACAGCACGCCGGTCACCGCCTAGGTTGCAACGATCTTGAAGCCAATCCATTGTTTCCATATGCTCTTGCTCTTGTCCCAGTCTCATTTTGCTGTGAAACCGGGTAAGGCCGCCTCGGGTGCTCCTGGAACGCGGGCGTCATCCTCGACGCCGGCGAGATCCATCGTCACCGCTGCCGCCCTCTGGTGAGCCTCGCCGCGATTTAAACCTGCGAACGTGACCTATCCTCAATGCCTAATGTTGCTGCCCCCTCCTTTTCATTTTCCTCTCAGGTCGAGCCGGTCGCGCCGCTGCGGTCCACGCTCTCAGCCTTTGTTGCCGTCACCTCTGCTCAGTCGCGTTCCAGCCGCGTGGTTGGAATCCGGCGGAGCTGTTCGGTCTCCACCGTGGACAAGCCACCCTGGTCCACTGGCTCTAGCCCATTGAGCTAACAAGTACCCAGCTGTGAGGACGCCGTCGTCTTATCCCCTCCGGCCGAAGTTTCTGTCGCCGATTCCATAGCCCACAGTAAGTCCCTGTCCGATTCCTTGCATATGCGCCGATTGTAGGACCCTGCTAACCTTGTGCATGTCTTGGTTTTCTGAATCCATTTCTAGTACTCGCGGTTGCCGGTTGCCGGGGGCTGTTGCTATCACCAAGCCATCCCAAGAGCCAACATCGTTATTCCAGTCTCTCCAGTTTCCGCTGGACGTGTGGTGAGCACCCTGGAAAGAGTCTTTGGTGTTTGGTGGTGATTGAATCTCCTGAAGATTAAAGATGAAGATTAAGCGTTTCACGTAAAAAGAGGGGACATTAACGTGTGATTAATTGAGTTTTAATTATTACAAACTTGAAAAATGGATTTATTTAATATTTTAGAACAACTTTCATATAGAAAAACGCACCGTTTAGCAGTTTGAAAAACGTGCCACGAGTATCCGAAACTTTATCTCTGCTTTGTAGCAGAAACGAACGCAGCCTTTGTCCCCTGAATATTTGCCAATCACTGACTTGTTGGATCAATAAATAAAACCTGGAATAATGATAGTGAATGGTTTCTGTGATTTCTATTCAGTTAAACCTGGAGTTTAGGCAAACCTGTGAATTGCAGGAAACTCATTTTGTTTAGCTTCTTTTAGAGTTAATTAATTTTTGTTAACTTCACAATTTTATGTTCTGTCATTTGATAAATAAAATTTTCACAAAAGTTACTACTGAGTTTACCACTAAAATTCTTGTACGTTGTGTCAGGCCTATATTTCAGTTTACATCATGAAAAATTAGTATCTCTCTGTTGCACCCTGTTAAGATAGCATTCTTGTCTATTAAAATTCTACTTTAGGACATTATTCATTTCTGTGATCAATGCATGCATTTTACGAGCATGATTGGATTTTTCAGCATATTGTGGTGTTTATTCGATTACCGTTACTTTCGGTTAGACAACGATCCCACTGACGGTGAGGAACCTGAGCACGAGGTTGAGCCAGGAGTAGAGGTTAAGCAAGGCAAGTGCCCTCCTCTCTTTGACCACATTGCAACCTATGCTTTTGGAAAAAATGTTTTATCTTTGGGAGAATGTTGCAAACAAACTTATGGCTATTACTAATTTAAATGGGAGAAGTAATAGTAACTAAATCCTTACTTGCTGCATAGTTCACCCTTGATAGTTGTTTATCCACTTTCACTTGTAACCAGTAGAAATGATATGAATATTCCTCCTTGTGCCCATTTGGATACAAATATAATTCTATATGTGATCAATGCTGACGGAGCGTGACGCTCCTCACCGGGAGACCACGCGGGCCCCCCTTTGCCGGTTCGGCCGGGGGCGCTAAGTGAGGTTCTTCGCCCTCGATCTGAGGAACGTCAGCGAGAGAGAAAACGCACAAGACGCGGGTGACGTAGACAGGTTCGGGCCGCTGAGAAGCGTAACACCCTACTCCTGTGTTCTGGTGGATCTGGGGGTCTCCAACAATACAAAGTGAGTTCGGTCTCCAGAGCGTATTCGCCGGAGTCCTCCCTCCTTTTCCTATGCCTGGGCCTCCTTTTATCTGGTCAGGGGTCACCACATGGGCCTCTAGCTGCCTAAGAAATGAAACATTCTTTTTACAATGAGGGCTAGTCTACAGCCGGAAGTGACCTCTAACAGGCATGGTACACGCCTTCTGCCCCGCTCGCCAGCTCTCCCGGTGGACGCCCGTTTCAACCTTCATTCAATGGCCAGCGACTTCCTTGCCATGCCTGCGCTGAAGTCTGGATTGGATCTGACCGGGACTGACATACCAACTCCAGGAGTTAGCACGCCGGCTCCGGCTAGGGACGAGAGCCAGGAGGCTCTCATCATTCTGACGGGACGGGGCGAGGCGTGCCACCGGCCACCTGTCGCCACCTAACCCGCGATCTGACCGGTCTGTGACCGGTCACACACTGCGACCGGTCACGGTCCGGATAAGCGTGCGCTGCGCCGCATTAAATGCGGCGTGGTGCACTCGTCTGATCCGCTATAAATGCGGTTAGGTGAGCCCTGCTGTGCTCACCTAACCCGCACACGTGGCGCCAAAATCACAGGGGGTCGGGGCGCCCCAGCCCTCGGGGCCGAAATGGGAGCGGCCCGACCCCTCGGGGAGACAGAGGGAGGGGTGGCCACGTCACCCTCGGGCCCGACCCCCCCGAGGGGGTCGGGCCACGTGGGTGACCGCGGCTACCCAAGCCTCTAGTCATGATACCCCCGGCCCCATGTCACCGACAAATGCTTAGCCATGCCTAGAGTTTAACAATAAATGTCATGGCATATTTATCTTGGAGATTTTGAATATTTTCATGTTCCTGGACAGAAATGAGGTTATGTTTAGTTGTGAACTAAAAATGATGAAAACCTTTGTTTTTAGACTCAGGCGGCAAGTGGTACGCATATGTGATAGTTGTGTATCGATAGGGGGAGTGTTCACCTAAGTTGGTTAAGGACTAAACTCAATATCATCACCCGTGTATACAATACCACCACATATGTTAGTATGGGATAACCTTAGTTAAGAAATTGTTTAAGGTTTAACCTTGCATTCGGGAGGCCGTTGTAGTATGAACTAGTCTGTTCGATGGTTTATAGGAGCTACCCACGTGTCTCTCAAGGGAACTGAAGTTCGCCATGTGGCGTGGGCGTCTGAGCATGTCCAATATAACGGTGTAGTGCCTCGTGGATAGGGATTGCTATGCCACGGCGTCAAGATCGGTGGTGCCAACCGTTCTGACGACACTAAGCTTCTAGACTTAGTGTGGAGTTTCACTCACCGTGCTCATGCAAGGTTAAATCTTAGGCAATGTATTAACTTCGTCGCAAGTAGTAAAACGGTTACCTAGGGTTAGGGTTAGGGTTTAGGGTTAGGGAGTTGCAATGGATGGACAGTCCCATGGCTTTTGCAGTAAGAATGAATAAACCTTAGACAAACCGGCCGAGGAAATCCATGAACCTTAGCCTCACCCTATAGGGCCACGCCATAAACTGAGTCAGAGACCACAACAGATTAGTAAATTTAGCAATTAGGTAAAAATTTATTTAGAGACAGTCTGACACTCTGACTTTGTGGATATTGACAGTGGGCACCAGAAAAATTAAATATCATGGCAACACACTACTACACCTGACGAGCTTGTGGTGAAGTAGGCCGGCGCACACGTCGAGGCGTTGCCGCTGCTGAAAAACATATTTTCAGTGCAAGTCGTAAACTACAAAAATCCCAAACAGAGAGTTTAACACTGTCAAATTGTTCATGGACAGCACGCAAAGATAAGTTAGCAGAGTGGTAGAAATCAGAGTAACAACGGCTAGAATGGCAAAGAAACAGTAGTGAATAATGTGGATAGATAATGACAAGAGAAATTCTACCAGGATCTTACAAGCTTAGACAGATTAAGGCCAGATAGATTCACACCATGGAATGGAACCTGACTCTTTGCGCATGTATGCACTTGACATTTTGATTTAAATGAAGAGACATAATTTTGTATACAAATAAAGGAACAAGCTCAAAATCTACTGGTAGTGCATATAGAAGCTTCAATTTGCAGTGCAATATAAGTTTCAGTTTTTCTCATAGTTGCAGTTTCACTTAATCAATTTTTTTTAAAAACCATAATGATAAACTGGGAAAGGCAAAAGCAAAAATTCAGTAGTTGAAACCTAGCTTGCTAATTTATAGTTTCTTCATTGCTTGGAAGAAACAAGCATTGATTAGTGTTTGTTGCCTTATTTTTGTGGAAGAAACAGTCATTTAGATACTACTGAAACCAGTTTCAGAAACAGGACACTGTAGCAAACTTCAGATAGCCAATAATAGAGCAGATCAGTTTGTATGATTCACCTTCTAGAAGTCAATGTCTTTCTTGGCCACCTCCTATTTTAGTGGATACGCCAGTGAGTCAATGTGAGCCACTACGTCCACATCGACCACACTATCACCTACCTCCTTCATGGTCGAGACCACTATCCTGGCCCGTCCTGTAATGATGGGGTTTGGTTCAGCGATCTGTCTCCTTGCCACCTGCCTGTACACAACTACAACTGCATTTCAGGACGAGACTCGCGAGACGGAACGTAGTAGATCGGAATGATGAAGGGATAGTTTAATAAAGGGATGGTTTAATATGTAACGGCCTGCTATTATGGTTTGATAAAAACAAACAACACTGCAAACCCGTATACTGAAAAATATCTTTCGAAGCATGGTCAAATCATGATAAGCACAAACAGCATGTTATTATAACCCCAAGTGTAGTTAGCTCAGCAGTATAACAGTGCAACCTGAACAAGGCCGTAAATATCAGTGCAACTTAAAGAAGGCCATAGATATCGATGTTGCCGTGAAAACATTAATTAAGGAGCAAAGAGTTTACCACTGAGCAACTTCCAGCCCTAATGTTGCAGACTGGGTAGTCTGGCGAGCAGAAGCTGGCGTGACATTGAGCCTTCTGCCTTGGCTCCAGTGATCCTTTTCTCTTGCTGCCCACTGAAGGTAATCATCTATGAGGATGATAATTCTGCCAATCAGATTCCAATTCATAAACTCAAGTGTGAGAAAATAGCCTATTTAATCATCGAGCAATCATCTATGCATAGATTGCACAGAGGATCTAGCACTCTACTCGGAAGAAACACTCCACCCAACAAAGAAGCTAATATCACATATATCACAAATAAATAAATTACCAGAATGCCAGATAATAAACCCGTTTGGCCATTTCTCTATCCCACATGTCATTTTCATGTAAATTAGAAATAGCAATCAAGTTGTAAATCAATCATAGATTCATAGAGATAACTGGATTATTAGTACTCCAAACGTTAGGCTCCGCATATTCTATATGAAAGTTTCTGCTACAAAGCAGAGATAAAGTTTCGGATACTCGTGACACGTTTTTCAAACTGCTAAACGACGTGTTTCGTGCGAAAATTTTCTATATGAAAGTTGTTCTAAAATATTAAATAAATTTATTTTTCAAGTTTGTAATAATTAAAACTCAATTAATCACACGTTAATGTCACCTCTTTTTACGTGAAACACTTAATCTTCATCTTTATTTTTATCTTAAGGAGATTCAAACACCACCTTAGTACTCCAAACATTGGCTTCATAAAATTGCTACATACATCGCTAACAGCTTGATTACTATGACAAATACCCTACCCATTCAGTTACAAATTATACATAATTATTGAAAAAACAATTCACCTAAATAACTTGCTAACTACGACACAACATGCCAGTGCAACAGAAGTACTCTAGTAAAATGTATGGAATGCGCAAAATTAGTGAAGATTCTAAACGCACAATTGTTAAAGTTTTTCCAGGTTTCCCAACTCTGAAGGAAGGGAGCCATTTAAGTAGTTCCAGCCAAAGCCTCTGGAACAATTAACAAAGAATCCAGGTCAGTCAAAAAAAATTGACAACTGAAATATCTATTCTTGGAAGCATGATTTCTAGCTACCTTTCCAAACAGAAGTTAATTACTTGAAGGAGCGAAGGCATGAAACATATATTTCTAGTTTTAATTTTTCAAAATTTATAGGTGATTTCTAATGGAGTAGTATATTATGTTATAAATCTCACATGTACTGCATAACAGTCAAATTCCCGAGGAAAGATGGCAAAGGCTCTGTTTAAGTAATTTTGCTTAAATCCCTGGCACAACATCAGATCAGATATCAGGCAACCACCATATACCCCTCAATGTATTACAAATTTTCTTGGGAAGAAGGAATGGTGGGGTTTCAAAATAACAGCCTCCTCTATGGAAAAAATTGGAGCATCTAAGTTCTCAATATTGTAGTCAATAAGAGCTCTTTTTGCAGCTATATTGGCAAATCTTTGTGTTTCTGCAATCCGTGCCAAAAGGATTTAGTAACAACAAAACTGAACTATAACACAAATGGCCATATACATAATTTTCATTACTAAAGAAAGAAGTTTCTCAGAACTGAACCATACCACAACACCAAAGAGGTTCTACTGAATATTGAGTAATTGGATCACCAAACAGAGGTTCAGCATACAAAAGATAGCATGTTTTGAAACCCAAATAAGATCAGACCTGCAGTATATATGCAAAGCTACGCCGCCGCCCAAGTGGTAACAGGTAAATCAATGAGTCCATCCCCTCCACCATCCACCCATTCCGCAGCACCACCTCCATCATTCCTGGCTTCCTCCTCCTGCTCAAAACAGAGACCTCCCCACTAATGTGCAGCATTTTAATTATTCAGGAATCTAGACTCCCGATACTAATTTCCCAAAATGAAGTAAACAGATAAGACTGATAGCATTACCCACACGGTACAAACAAAAACCATGAACCACATAGCTCATGAAAGTAGTTTTGAATTACTAAGAAAAGAACTTACATAAAAATCACCTGCACTGCAGGAGGTGGGCCGGTCCTTCTGAAGGTGCTTCAACTCCTTGAGGATCCTCTTCGATGCTATGGATCAAACCTTAAAACTCCAAAAACTTACATATCCAATCAGGCCTCCGCGGATCGAATCGATTGAGTCGGTAGAAGGGCTCATACCGACCTGTGACATGGCTAACGGCCGCCGAGATGTCGCCCGTGATCGAGGCTGCCGTGGAGGGAGGCAATACCAAATTAAATAAAGAGGGAGGTCAGTCAGAATCATTACCAGTTAGGGTGCACATCATATCTACTTGGTTGCTTCCTCTTAGAAGGCAATGTTTCCTCAGGATTTGGCCGGTATATCCTTTTTTGGTACATCAGAAAGTATTTCTCTTTCATCTGGTTCACTCTCATTCCCGGACTCTTCACTAATCCATCCATAGCAGGGAGGCCTTGCACGAGGAGGTTCTTTGGTCGGAAGGCAGTGGCAGTACACATTCCGAAGGAGGTGAACTGTTTGGAGAAGATGTGCTTTCAACGCCAACGTCGGTGTTTATAGGCTTCCTGATGCCTCACAGGCACATACTAATTTTTTTCATAGCCGAGAAGAAGCATAGGGAAAAAAATATTAGTTACCAAAGGATATTTCTATGGTATATAAGTGTGGATATTTCTGTTGCCAACAATGGTAAGTTTGGATGTTTCTGTGTTGTAGCATTTCTCTGACCTAGTAGATGGATGGTTGCATTTAGATGGAGTCTTTTAATATAGAGAGAGATATATAGCACGAATGGGTGAAAGGTAGCTTGGCCTTCTATCAAGAATAAACAAGAGTTATATTTGACAGTGTACCAACGCACATGTTATCATTGGAGTAGGCGATATTGCTTGAGCTGCATAACAAGGGTGGAAAGGAGATGGGATGTGCTGACATGTGAACGGCCACGAGCCAATATATTGTAGTGAGTGCGGCTACGAGCCAATATATTGTAGTGAGTGTCCACTTTTACCGCTCCAGCTCTGTGACCAGATTGTTTCACCTCACCTCCTTTGCTTTTCTTCAACATTCACCATTGACAACAAATTGTGAATTATAAATCCTCCATGTTTTATAGTGTATGTCCGGTTCTCAAACTTATTTAGGTATATCTTATCCGTTCTCATACTCACAAATTTGTATCGTTTTGGTCCTCAAACTTTTTGAGATGTGTCATGCCCTCTTCGTACTCCCAAACTTCATCAACATTGCAAATACATTTCCTTAGGTATTTCTTATGCAAAATCATCGGTAACAATACTACTTGATGCTAAATAAAACAAACTTATGTATGCCACTCTTTTGTTATTGGGTTAATTTGTTTTAGAAAAGTGAATAATTTCGGCCACTATATACGTACACAGCCAACGATTGAATTAACTGATCTTCTAATTTCCCTTTCTCAGTGTCAGACTGTGAAGATTATGGGTACTATATACCCACATAGCTAGCTTATCCGACTGACTATAGGGGATAGGTTATGTTTCATGATTATATAATCGGCTTAGGACTTAAGTATTACGTTACCTTGTGTAATAAGGAATGACTTATAGTCCTGAGTCGGGAGTAATATGGAGTCCTATATAGTATGTTGTTAGGTCTCCGACTTGTGAGCTTATCCTCTTAACCTATATAAGGAGGATAGGACATCCCTTGAGGGATATAGAAATAATAGCAATTAGCTAGGTTTTCTTTATACACAATTTGATCAAGAGATCAATAAACCACTCGGCGGATCTAATCCCTGAAACAGGAGTAGAGTATTACTTCTTTATAGAAAGCCTGAACCTGTCTAAATCCCTTTGTCTACTAACCCATCGTGTTTGGCACTTGATCGCTACCCCCAGTTTCTTATTGCCGAAATCAGGTTTCGACAATTGGCGCGCTAGGTAGGGGTTGCGTCAAGTTTTCTCCTTCCTCTCGCCGACTAGCGCGTGTTAACGACCAAATTTGGTAAATCAAGTGTTGGATTCGAAGATAGAATCGAATCGGATTTGGAGGATGCTGTCGGTTATCAGAACAGAGCAAGAGTTGGTTGGTGACCGAATCGGCTACGGTGTGCATCGGCTGGAGACCGAGTCGGCTATCGCGTCCATCGGCTAGGACAGGATCAGACAAGGTTAGCCGATGTAGCCGATTCCGATGAGAAGATAGCGGAATCATTGTCGGGATCGGTTGATGAGCTTCATGAAGGTTCCCACGTGCGGATTGGGTCCGAAACAGGGGATTGTATCTATTAATTAGGATATAATGGTAGTTTCCTAATAGATATTGTCGGTTAGAGTTTGTGTTAGAGAGTTATCTTTAATATGAGCTGTAATAGAGATAAGAATCGTGTCCGACAAGGACATATTGTGTAGTTCTGGGTATAAATTGAACCCAGGTTCATGTAAGAAGGGACAACCAATCAATACAACAACTTCGGCGCATCGCCACCTTTACTCTTTTATTGTTTTCGACGAGTTCTTGCTTTCGAGTTGGGCTGCATCGATTTCGATCTCCGGCAAGAGGTAAAACTTGTTATGGCGGCTTGCGCTCTCAGGATTAGTGCTTCCATCTTCATGACACTCTAATCTTGTTGGTGTAAATCGTCGAGTTATCATATATATTGTATAATCTAGATTGATATCAGCATATAACTCAGATTGGTTGATAACTGTTCCACAGAAAACCAACTGATAGAATTATATATTGATGCTGGTTTAGATTATACAGTATATCTACCATCTCGAAAAGGTTTTCATCGACTTGATCATCTAGATGTTATGTTTCTTTGCATGTTTAGTGCTGCATCAGTTAGGTTTGACCTACTAAATCATGTTCAGAACCGTAATCTCTAGCCTGTCTATGATTGCTAATAGAGATAGCATCGGGGTTTCAGCCGATCCTACCTGGTTTAATTATCTTGTCATCTCGATATATTAAATCTGCCCTTTATACCTAGATATTAACGTAATAAAACATATTGAGCTTGCTGTCCAATCTAGTTAGGTCATCTTAACATTAGTTGACAGTTGTTCAATATGTTTTGCTCATGGTAATATCTTTGTATAAAGTAGTATTGGAGTACTAGCCGATACATGTTAAATCTACCTAATCGGCTATGCTATGAGTACATATAATCCATGTGTTATAATATGTTTAGACATAAGTGATTTATACTGTCTCGGCGCCCTGTCCGATCTATCCCAATCACTTGGTTTAAATATGTCTTGAGACTTAGATTATATTTTATTGATATCTATAGCCGATTGAGTAGGTTTAGCTTTGTCTTGCTTTACTTGTTTTAGCCGATTTAATGCACTTTGCATCGGCTTATTGCTCAATGATATGTCATCGGCACGCCAGCCGATCGGCTATCATTGGTGGATTTAACCGCGTTTTCTTTCTTCGTTTCTTATTGGTTGCAGGATCAAACCAATTGGCACGCCTAGAACCCGAAAGAAGTATTTGGACCTGCACTGGAGTTAAGCAGATCTCCCAAGCCAGTGTGTGTTTTTTGCATCAACACGCTTTTGGCACGCCCGGTGGGACTTAAAGAATCTTCATCATGACAAACACCAAGACAACCGATGTTGACCCAGAGAACATTATCCCAATGACAGTGGACAAATTGACATCGGAGCAGAAGGCAGAGTTAGAGGATATAATGAACAAGCTTCAAAACCAGTACCTGCATTCATTTGTTCAAACGAGATCTGGAACGGTGGTTCAGAGGTACAAGGTAGCTTTGCCCAGCAATGAAGAGCCAGAGTCGAGCTCTGGGAAAGACAAAGGGATCAAGCAAGAGGAATCTCCTGAAGAACCCAAGAACTTACAAGATCGAATTGACTACGCTGTGCATCATGCTTTGATCAATCAGTCGGGAGTGCTTGTCAATACCCTGACGAATATGATTAAGTCTGTGGTTGATGGTACTATTGCTGAACACCAAGCCAAGGGACCAATTTTCCTACCGGATGGGGTTTTCCCGCAATATAGGCCGCTAGTGACTAGCCAATCAAAACCTGCCACGAGCATAGCCCCAGGATAGCCGATTGCATCAATATCGGCTACAGTTCAACAGGAGGTACCAGCGCCAGTGCAGAAGCAGGTGGAGTTTAATCCTCACGTACTGGTCCGGCAACAACCACAGCATGTAGGGCAAAACATACCTCAAGTATCGGCCGAGCAAGTTGCGGCTATGTTTGATCCCAATCAGCCAATCGTTCAGCCGGTTCTGCATACACCGGCAAGGCAGCAAGCACCAGGTCCACAACAACAGAATGCTATTGCCCAATTCACCCATGATCAACAAGATTTTAGTGCTCCACGCATGCCTCAGACCCATGCAGGTGGCAATTTCAATTATCAATATCAACCTCACTCACCACAAGTGCAACATCGGCAGAGGACGTCTCCTTCACCATATCATCAACCGCAGCTTTATCAAGACGAGCCGATACAGCCACAGCACCAAGATGGAGCTCGGCAGAAACTTTGGTCTGATATGATAGCCGACGTGATGAGGGAACAATTTGGACTGAAGCCAAAGGATGGTGACAATCTGTATCGGCATCCATATCCGGAGTATTTTGAAAGAGTACCATTACCAAGCCGATACAAAGTCCCAGACTTCTCAAAATTCTCAGGGCAAGATAATGTGTCAACTTATGAGCATGTCAGCCGATTTTTAGCTCAATGTGATGAAGCATCGGCTACTGACGCTTTGAGGGTCAGATTATTCCCCTTGTCTCTGTCCGGATCGGCTTTCACGTGGTTCTCGTCTTTGCCATACAATTCTGTTCATAGTTGGGCCGATCTGGAAAAACAGTTTCACAAATATTTCTATAGTGGGGTTCATGAGATGAAGTTGTCTGATTTAACAACTATTAGGCAAAAACGTGAAGAGTCTGTTCAGGATTATATTCAAAGATTTAGGGATATCAGAAACAGATGTTACAGCTTGGCTTTGACAGATTCTCAGTTAGCTGATTTGGCCTTCCAAGGTTTATTAACACCAATTAAAGAGAAGTTTTCGGCTCAAGACTTTGAAAGCTTGGCTCATTTGGCTCAGAAGATAACAGCACATGAACAAAGATTTCAAGAAGCCAATAGAGCATTCAAGAAGGTAAACTTCATTAATTCATATATTTCTGATTCTGAGGAAGAATGTGATCCCGAAGTAGCAGCAGCCGAATGGGCAAGGAACAAGAAGGTGATTCCATGTCAATGGGTCAAGAGCTCTGGAAAGGAAGAAAGATATGATTTCGATGTCAATAAGGCTGATAAAATCTTTGATCTTTTGCTTCGGGAGAAACAAATTCAGTTGCCTGCTGGGCATGTGATTCCATCGACTGAGGAGTTAGGAAGGAGGAAATACTGTAAGTGGCATAATACAGGGTCTCATAATACTAATGAATGCAAAGTGTTTCGGCAACAGATCCAAATGGCCATTGAACAAGGTAGGATTAAATTTGATGATTCCAAGAGGCCGATGAAAATTGATGGTAATCCTTTCCCTGTCAACATGGTTCATACAAGTGGAAGGACAGCCGACAGGAAGAACAATCGGCTCGATAGATTTGATTCTACGGGTATGATCAACAAATATCAAAAGAGATACGATCGGCAGGAAACACAATATTATGAGGATGAGGATAGTTTCGATTCACATTGGAACTGTGAATTTTTCATATTTTGTTGGAATAAAGGGATGAGACTACCATCGATAGAAGATTGCCCAGGATGTGCTCATGTCAGCGAAGACTATGAGGGGAGTTCCAGCCGATTTCATCCTAAAAAAGATCGGCTAATACAAAGAAAGTTGCCTGTTCATCAAAGATTGGGTCCAATTCATCAAGATTATTTCCAGGAGGAGGAGGTTACTGAAGGTATTTCAAAGGCCCAATGGTGTCCTTCTGGAATTTTTTCTAAGAGTCAGAAGAGAAGGGTTCAAAGGATGAGGAATAGGGAGCAATTTCATGAGGTTGAACAAGAAATTAATCATCGGCTGAAGAGAACAAAACAAGAGTGGCGGATTAAGAATAAGATAGTATCAGCCGATAAAAGTGAAACCGATGATGTAAGAAGGATGATTAAAGGAAAGGCTATTGCTTCTTCATCGGTCAACATGGTATTTGTGTTACCCGCAGAGTTTGAGGCTAATCAAGACGATGCAGATATCATGGAAGAATCTTGTGCTAAATTAGTGTTGTCACCAGAACCGGCTGTTTTTGAAAAACCAGAGGGAACAAAGAATCGGCACCTCAAGCCATTGTATGTCAAGGGGTTTGTTAATGGCAGGCCGATATCTAAAATGTTAGTTGATGGTGGGGCTGCAGTAAATCTGATGCCATATGCAACATTTAAGAAATTTGAAAGGAGCTCAGATGACCTCATTAAGACTAATATGGTTCTTAAAGATTTTGGCGGCAATCCTTCAGAGGCAAAAGGGGTTCTCAATGTGGAATTGACAATCGGCAGCAAGACTGTTCCTACTACATTTTTTGTCATTGATGGGAAAGGTTCATATAGCTTATTGCTTGGAAGGGATTGGATTCATGCTAATTGTTGTATTCCTTCAACTATGCATTAGAGCTTAATCCAATGGCAAGGTGACAAGATAGAGGTTGTTCCAGCCAACAGGTCAGTACATGTTGCTAATGCCGATTTATCTGTTTGGGAGATGGATGGAATTGATTGTTTATCAGGGAAAATCTGACAAGGAGATTATCTAAAAGTGTCTGATTGTGATATACAGCCGATCGGAGATGGAGAACCCCAATTGTTACTTTGAGGGTGTTGTGGAGGGTCCCGATTTCTATACTGAAGATGCTGTAGATGATCTCGATGGTAAGTTAGGTCAGGGTTTTATGTCGGCCGACGAGTTGGAAGAAGTTGATATTGGGTTAGGAGATAGGTCTAGGCCGACATTCATCAGTAAAAATTTATTATCTGACTTCAAGATTAAGTTAATAGAGCTTTTAAAGGAATACAGCGATTGCTTTGCTTGGGAGTATTCTGAAATGCCAGGACTTAGCCGATCGATTGTAGAACATCGGCTCCCTATCAAGCCAGGATATCGGCCATATAAACAACCACCTAGAAGATGCAAAGCCGATATGTATGATGCGATTAAAGCTGAAATTACTTGTTTATATGATGCTGGTTTTATTCGTCCATGCCGATATGCTGAGTGGGTTTCCAATATAGTTCCAGTGATTAAGAAAAACGGCAAGCTTAGGGTGTGCATCGATTTCAGAGATTTGAATAAGGCTACCCCTAAGGACGAATACCCAATGCCGATTGCCGATCAATTGGTAGATGCTGCTTCAGGACATAAAATTATAAGTTTTATGGATGGTAATGCTGGGTATAATTAGATTTTAATGGCAGAAGAAGACATTCACAAGACTGCTTTTAGGTGTCCTGGTGCAATCGGCTTATATGAGTGGGTTGTAATGACTTTTGGGTTGAAAAGTGCTGGAGCTACATATCAAAGAGCCATGAATTATATCTTTCATGATTTGATCGGTTTATTGGTCGAAATTTATATTGATGATGTGGTGGTGAAATCTAAGGAGATTATTGATCATATAGCCGATTTGAGAAAAGTGTTTGAAAGAACACGGAAATATGGCCTAAAGATGAATCCTGCTAAGTGTGCTTTTGGTGTATCGACTGGACAATTTTTGGGTTTTCTTGTACATGAAAGGGGGATTGAAGTGCCGCAAAGGAGTATTAATGCAATACGGAAGATTCAACCTCCAGAAGATAAGAAACAGTTGTAGTCCTTGATCGGCAAGATAAATTTTATCAGAAGGTTCGTTTCTAATTTGTCTGGGAGGTTAGAACCTTTCACACCTTTGCTCCGACTTAAAGCCGATCAGGAGTTTACATGGGGGGCAGAGCAGCAGAAGGCTTTGGATAATATTAAAGAATATTTGAGTTCTCCTCCAGTTTTGATTTCTCCACAAAAAGGGGTGCCTTTTAAATTATACTTGTCAGCCGATGAGAGGTCAATCGGCTCAATCTTGATCCAGGAGCTCGAAGCTAAAGAAAGGGTAATATTTTATTTGAGTAGGAGACTTTTGGATGCAGAGACCAGGTATTCTTCGGTGGAGAAGTTGTGTTTATGCTTATATTTTTCTTGTACAAAGTTGAGGCATTATTTGTTATCCAATGAGTGTACTATAATCTGCAAAGCCGATGTGGTCAAGTATATGCTATCGGCTCCAGTGTTGAAAGGAAGGGTTGGAAAGTGGATTTATGCCTTAACAGAATTTGATCTTACGTATGAGTCGCCTAAAGCTATTAAGGGGCAAGCCATAGCCGATTTTATTGTGGAACATCGTGATGATTCGATCGGCTCAGTGGATATTGCACCTTGGACACTATTTTTTGATGGATTGGTTTGCACTCATGGTTGTGGTATCGGTTTGGTTATCATATCACCGAGAGGGGCGAGTTTTGAGTTTGCTTATACTATCAGGCCATATGCTACAAACAATCAGGCTGAATATGAGGCAGTTCTCAAAGGTTTGCAACTTTTGAAAGAGTTTGAAGCCGATGTTGTTGAAGTTCTGGGTGATTCATTGTTGGTAATTAATCAATTGGCTGGAGACTATGACTGCAAGAATGATGTATTGGTAACTTATTATGAAAAGTGTCGGGCATTAATGGATGAGTTTCGGCTGGTGACGTTGAGGTATGTTCCTCGAGAGCAGAATTTAGAGGCTAATGCTTTGGCTCAGGGGGCGTCAGGGTATAAGCCGATGATGACAAATGTTGAGATAGAGATTGCTACAATTGCAGCCGATGATTGGAGGTATGACGTGTTTTGCTATTTAGCGAATCCTTCTCAATCGGCTTCAAGGAAATTGAGGTATAAGGCTCTACGGTATGTCTTGTTGGATGGTGAATTATACTACCGGACGATTGATGGGGTATTGCTCAAGTGTTTAAGTATGGATCAAGCCAAGGTTGTGATGGGAGAAGTTCATGAAGGTATTTGCAGTACTCATCAATTGGCTCATAAAATGAAGTGGTTGCTTCGAAGAGTTGGGTATTTTTGGCCAACGATGTTGGAGGATTGCTTTAGATATTACAAGGGATGTCGAGATTGCCAGCAATTTGGATCAGTTCAGCGGGCACCAGTATCGGCTATGAATCCCATAATCAAGCCGTGGCCGTTCAGAGGCTGGGGAATTGATATGATCGGCCAGATTAATCCACCATCAAGTAAAGGACATAAGTATATATTGGTGGCAACCGATTATTTTACAAAGTGGGTAGGAGCAATTCCATTGAAGAAAGTTGATTCTGGAGATGCAATTCAGTTTATTAAAGAGCATATTATATACCGATTTGGTCTTCCACAAACAATTACAACTGATCAAGGATCTATTTTTGTGTCTGACGAGTTTGTTCAATTTATGGAGAGTATGGGGATCAAATTGTTGAATTCTTCCCCATATTACGCACAAGCTAATGGACAGGCAGAAGCATCTAACAAAAGCTTGATTAAGTTGATTAAGAGAAAGATTGCCGATTTCCCACAGCAGTGGCATAGCCGATTGGCTGAGGCATTGTGGTCTTATCGGATGGCTTGTCATGGATCAATTCAAGTTCCTCCATATAAGTTAGTCTATGGGCATGAAGCAGTTTTGCCATGGGAGCTTGTCATCGGCTCAAGGAGGATTGATTTACAAGATGAGTTGACAGCCGATGACTATTATAATCTTATGGTAGATGAATTAGAAGACTTGGTTCAATCCAGGATGTATGCGTTGCACAAGATCACAAAAGATAAGGAGCGTGTTGCACGTCATTATAATAAGAAAGTTGTATCGAAATCCTTTGAGGAGAGAGACTTGGTTTGGAAATTGATTTTGCCAATTGGGACTCGTGACAATAAATTCGGCAAGTGGTCACCGAATTGGGAAGGACCTTTTCGGATTTACAAATCGATGTCTAAGGGAGCTTATATGCTACAAGGACTTGATGGAGAAATATTTGGCAGAGCTCTTAATGGGAAGTATTTGAAAAAGTATTATCCAAGTGTTTGGATTAATTCATGATTCGGCTGTTTCTTGCCGATGCGTGATAGCCGATGTGTTGACATCGCCTTTAGATGGCTGATATGTGTTATATCGCCCTTAGTGGTTTCTTGTACTCCAATCGGTTGTTTCATAGCGATTTTTCTTAGCTGATTGTAATTTTGTGATGTTTTGTTCTACATAACAAAATTAAGGGGGCATATATATCTTACATCGTTGGAATTTTGAAATATATATCTTACATCGTTGGAATTTTGAAATTTTAAACGCAAACGTAAAATTGTTACACATTGACACATTGATACAAACAAGTTGTTCAATCCATTACAAGTTTTTGGATAGCCGATATAGCTCTTTGCCTAATTTGCTCTATTTCTTCTATGGCCTGAGCATCGGCTGCATCATTTCCTGGGATGACTTTCATGGATTTGCTCAGATTGGCTAAATGTTTGATTGAAGATTTCAGCTTGGATTTCTGTTCTTCAATGGCTCTTGGCAAATTGGCAAGCTTTTGTTCTTCCAGAGACAACTCAGCGTTGCAAGCTTCTAACTCAGCCAGGAGTTCGATCTTCCTATTTTTTAGCCGATCTATATTGCTTTGAATTGAGCTTGGCCCAGAGATCATGCCATCAAGTTTGGATTTTTCCTCATTGATAAATTGCCGATTGGCTTGGATGGTTGCTTCAAGATCTTTTCGTTCTCGCCTATCGGCTATCCTCTGTCTTGCCTTTTCCAGCTTGTGACGATATTGTTCAAGAAAAACTGCTGGGGAGATGACCTCGGCTACGTCGTCTGGGATCTGGTCTTGAATTTCTTCAAATCTTGCTCTGATTGATCCACAGTTGACGACTAAAGCATCTAGGGAGGCTTCAAGCCGATGAGCAATATCTTTGAGGATAGCTTTTAAATCATCGGCTAGAGGAGCAGTGGTTTTACTAGATGTTTCTTCTTCTTCATCCATGAATTGCCTAATGTCAAAAGAGAACATATCGGCTAAAGCCTGAAAAGACATAATCGTTGGTCAATACAATATTTTTAATGATCGAGCTGTAGTTCAAACATAAATACTTACAGGAATAGCAGGAATCGGTTGGTCTTCAATATGATGGCTGTCTCTGGCCGATGGCGTATGTTCACTTGACTCCTGATGGATAGTTGGAGAGCGAATCGGCTGTGATACAAGATGAGTTAGTACATGATGGAGTGAGATTTGCATGCAGTGTTGAGAAGAAAGTTACCGATGGAGGAGGTGCAGGTTTCTTCTTGGCAGCCGATTTCTTTTTCTAGCAAGGGAGAGTTAAAATTGAGATCGGTAAAGAAAGTTATGAAGGGGTGAAAAGTTGCAAAGTACATACCCGAGGTTGATATGTCTTGTGGATCGGAGTTGGTGGAGTTTGCTGAGGAGCAGGGATGTTGATCGTTGGGGTTTCTTCTATTGTTTCGCTCAGTTCGGCAGCTGCTTCATCAATAGCTTTTTCTATGTCTTCTTCATCTGAATCATTGGTTGTTATGCTTTTATGCTTTTTGGCAGTCTTCTTCTTTACAGCCGATGGAGCTACAGCCGATGATCTGGTTCTTTTCCTCTTCCCAGTTTCAGAGGGAATCGGCTCACGTGTTTGCCCATGAAGTAGAGAAGATGTCTTTGGGGCATTATAGCCGATGGTTGAAGGAGCCAATCCACCACCGTTGGGGAGAATTCCAGCAGCATAATTGATACTGGCTCCGTTTCTGCTGATGTGAGGAGGAGAAGACTCTGTGGTCTGCAAAAGAAAAAAAAAGAAGTTATTTTCTAAGAGAATCGGTTGTTAAAAACAATGTTGAAGTAAGAAGTATATTTACCTGTGGAACCATGTCTGGAATAATGTCAGTTAGATACATGGAAGCCGATTGGTGAAAGAGATGTTTCTTCCATTCAATCCACCATTGATCAAAAGTGGAGCTCCTTAGCATAGCTAACTCAATGATTTCAAAACTTCCAAGGGGAGGTCCCTCTATGTTCAGTAGCCTATCCATCATCAGAGCTGATGAGATTTCTCCTCTGGCTTGAATTTTTTCTGAGAAGAATAAGCCGATTGGCATCTGCCCCATTCCCAGTTGTCTGGCAGCACTCATAGGGTGGTAGAATTCATAAGATATCTGGATGTTCCTGCCTTGATGGATGCCGACAGGAAGGATACAAGAAGTGATGGCCATTGTAAAGACTTCTCTGGATTTCTCAAATTTTTCAGAGTTTATCTCATCGAATCTGAAATCAGCTGGCAGTTCAAAATCTGCAGAGTATTCATATGCAAACCAGTTTCTAGAGTCCTTTGGGAATCCATCATAAAAGTTGCCAAACCAGTCGACGAAGAGTTCAGCTGTTAATTCTGATCCAGGATATGAAGATGCTGCTTCTCCAAACGACATACATCTTCTAGTTGTGATTTCATCTCCGTCGTCATCCTTGGTCGGTTCAACCAGAGGGAAATCGGCTTCAGGCAGTGCTGATCTCTTGGCAACTTTGATTGTGTGCAGGTTAAGCCATAACTGCAATAACCACCAGGGTCCACCTGTGCCGATTACTGAGTTGGTGGCAAGCTTAGCCGATGCGTTGTTCAAAATCTGGTATAGATAACCCAGAAGGTATTTGCCTAGTGGGAATTGCTTTTTATTGACTAAGGCTTCGGCTATATGTTGCCAGTTGGTGGTAGGACCGCAGCTTGAGCCACAAAAGAGGAATTTTTCCAGCCACATCAGGAGAAAGGCTGTGTGCTCTTTAGGGGAAACAGGGCCAGATCCCATGTTTAATGAGATGAATCCACTCCAACCTCCAATGCTCCTGGTTTTGAAAGTGAACTGGTTTTTGCTATTCAAGCTGATAGGGTTAGTCGACGAGGTGATATCCAGCCCAGTTATCATGGTGATGTCTAGAAGAGTTGGAGTCATTGGTCCTTGGTTGAAAAGGAAGGCATTCAAGGTATTGGACCAAAAATAGCTGGCAGCCGATAACATAGGTTCGTCCTTGGCTAAATCGGCTATGGTTAAAGATAAGCACTGAGCAATGCCGATTTCTTCCCAATGAGTTTGCTTGCTAGCCGACATCCCTTTATACCATTCAGACCAAGCTTTGACAGCCGATGGCCAGGATTTAAAAGTGTTATTCCAATGGCTTGGGCTAGGGTTGGTTAATCTGAAGGGGATTCTATTTGTTTCAGCATTAATAAACTCAATGGGGTCTCTGTTGCCGATTGGACCCAAGAAGTACTGATTGCGGTGAAGTAAACTTGGGACTAAAATCTGATGGGAAAGGTGCTATGGAAAAGGAAAGAAGGAAGAAATAAGTCACAAAGGGGAGTTTATCTGTAACAGAAGATGGGATTCAGCCGATAGGGTTACCTCAGGGAACTCGACGACCGGTTCGTTTGAAGGAGTAGCGGAGGTCAACATCATCGGAGTGGAGTTGTTTGTTGACAAGGGGATCGCCTGTGTGGTCGCCGGAAGATCCGATGGAGTTGAATGTGATTTCGGATTGAAATGATGAAGACGGGAGTAACGGCGTGGAAACCTTCCAAGTGGTGGCTTCTATTTAAAGGATATGTGGTAACGGTTGAAACGAAAACGAAACCCTAGATCGATTCGCATAAGGTTCGAGCAAATCCGCAACATTCCAAATATCGTGGACTTGGGGGGCATGTGTTAACGACCAAATTTGGTAAATCAAGTGTTGGATTCGAAGATAGAATCGAATCGGATTTGGAGGATGCTGGTGGTTATCAGAACAGAGCAAGAGTTGGTTGGTGACCGAATCGGCTACGGTGTGCATCGGCTGGAGACCGAGTCGGCTATCGCGTCCATCGGCTAGGACAGTATCAGACAAGGTTAGCCGATGTAGCCGATTCCGATGAGAAGATAGCGGAATCATTGTCGGGATCGGTTGATGAGCTTCATGAAGGTTCCCACGTGCGGATTGGGTCCGAAACAGGGGATTGTATCTATTAATTAGGATATAATGGTAGTTTCCTAATAGATATTGTCGGTTAGAGTTTGTGTTAGAGAGTTATCTTTAATATGAGCTGTAATAGAGATAAGAATCGTGTCCGACAAGGACATATTGTGTAGTTCTGGGTATAAATTGAACCCAGGTTCATGTAAGAAGGGACAACCAATCAATACAACAACTTCGGCGCATCGCCACCTTTACTCTTTTATTGTTTTCGACGAGTTCTTGCTTTCGAGTTGGGCTGCATCGATTTCGATCTCCGGCAAGAGGTAAAACTTGTTATGGCGGCTTGCGCTCTCAGGATTAGTGCTTCCATCTTCATGACACTCTAATCTTGTTGGTGTAAATCGTCGAGTTATCATATATATTGTATAATCTAGATTGATATCAGCATATAACTCAGATTGGTTGATAACTGTTCCACAGAAAACCAACTGATAGAATTATATATTGATGCTGGTTTAGATTATACAGTATATCTACCATCTCGAAAAGGTTTTCATCGACTTGATCATCTAGATGTTATGTTTCTTTGCATGTTTAGTGCTGCATCAGTTAGGTTTGACCTACTAAATCATGTTCAGAACCGTAATCTCTAGCCTGTCTATGATTGCTAATAGAGATAGCATCGGGGTTTCAGCCGATCCTACCTGGTTTAATTATCTTGTCATCTCGATATATTAAATCTGCCCTTTATACCTAGATATTAACGTAATAAAACATATTGAGCTTGCTGTCCAATCTAGTTAGGTCATCTTAACATTAGTTGACAGTTGTTCAATATGTTTTGCTCATGGTAATATCTTTGTATAAAGTAGTATTGGAGTACTAGCCGATACATGTTAAATCTACCTAATCGGCTATGCTATGAGTACATATAATCCATGTGTTATAATATGTTTAGACATAAGTGATTTATACTGTCTCGGCGCCCTGTCCGATCTATCCCAATCACTTGGTTTAAATATGTCTTGAGACTTAGATTATATTTTATTGATATCTATAGCCGATTGAGTAGGTTTAGCTTTGTCTTGCTTTACCTGTTTTAGCCGATTTAATGCACTTTGCATCGGCTTATTGCTCAATGATATGTCATCGGCACGCCAGCCGATCGGCTATCATTGGTGGATTTAACTGCGTTTTCTTTCTTCGTTTCTTATTGGTTGCAGGATCAAACCAATTGGCACGCCTAGAACCCGAAAGAAGTATTTGGACCTGCACTGGAGTTTAGCAGATCTCCCAGGCCAGTGTGTGTTTTTTGCATCAATAGCGCGATGGGATCTTCATTAGGCATCGACGACTTCGCCTTCCCCCCTGGGCAGGCGTTCCGCTTCGGCAGCCTCAACTTCATCACCGACAATTTCGGCAAGATTTCTCTCCTTGACTCGGATGCGAACCAGTCGGGAGGGGAAAATCACTCGGCGCCGGATGCTGAGATCTACCACAATCTTTTATCTTCCGAGTTAGAATCGATCCACTCGGGAGAATCTTTTTCATCATTGTCATGCTGCGGTCCGAGCTCCAGGGAGATCGCCGTCATGATTCAACCACTCGGATCGTGGTCATATATTGAGATGACTGATTACCTCAGCTCTTCCGACTTTGACGACCTCTATGACATCTCCACGGAGGAACTCGACGACTCCGACTTCGACAACAACTACACTCCAATGTTCTTCAACGTCCTCATGGCCGAAGTAGCGGAGACCGACTCAACCGTGGCCCGCAGGATTGCAGAAGAGGAACGAGCCAAGTTCGAAGAGGACCGCAAGCATAAAGAGGAAGAACTTAAACGCAAGGAGGAGGAGCTCAAGCGAAAAGAAGAAGCTGACAAGAAAAAATGAGATCTAAGGGCAGCTGGTGCTCCGCTCGCGAGGCCATACTCCAGACCCGAGTCGACAACGCCAACATCTTCCTTACACCCCAACAGAACGCGGTTGCCGCTCTCACCCTCATTGACACCGTCATCGAGGTGGCTCCCCCTGGTGTAACTCCAATCCTAGATAAAGTCAAGACTATCGTCGCAGTCACAGCCACCGGCGCTCCCACAGGCTCTACTCGGAGAGCTACCGAGTTCATCGCCGAGACACCCGAGGGCAGCCGCCTACCACCGATGCGATCTAAAGACTACCGATGACCCAAGCTCAGCAAGACACCCGCCAAGTCCAAAGACCCTTGTCATTGCGCAAACTGGAAGCATCAAGATCAGTTGGCCGACTCTCGTGAGAGAGGTCACGGCCGGCCACCCGTCCATGACCGGATTCGTTACGGCAATAGCTCCAACTACCAGAGTTGCTCTCGAAGGTCCACGCCGAGCGACTTGAGGGAGGTACTTGACTGGCGTCATCGCGAGTGCAACAAGGCCTATCATGAAGACCGAATGAATTCCCCTGACAACTACGACAATGGAGTACTCGCGTTCACTCGGGACCTGCGTCGAGTGGATTGGCCGAGTGGATTCAAGCCTACTGGGATTGACAAGTATGACGGCAAAACCGACCCCGAGTCATGGTTAACCATCTACACCCTCGCCATTCGCGCAGCAGGTGGAGACAGCAAAGCCATGGCAAATTACTTGCCCGTTGCTCTCACCGACTCAGCTAGGAATTGGCTCACTAGCTTACCAAGAGGTTCGATTGATTCATGGAGTGAGCTTCGGGACCACTTCATCGCCAATTTCCAGGGCACTTTTGAAAGACCCGGGACCCACTTCGATCTCTACAATGTAATCCAGAAGCCCGACGAGTCATTGAAAGACTACATTTGGTGTTTTTCGGAGAAGCGAAACAAGATCCCCGACATCACCGACGACGTCATCATAGCTGCGTTCTAGAAGGGTATCCACAATGAGTCGCTGATCGGCAAATTCGGGCGTAAGCCTCCAAGGACAGTCCAGAAGATGTTCGAGACAACCAACTCCTACACCAAATCGGATGATGCAATCAAAGCCTCACGGCAGGAGAAGCATGACAAGCAATCCGGGAGTAGCTGGCGCCCCAAGAAGGACAATGGCAATGGCAACGGCAATAACGACCAAAAAGATCGCAAGCGTAAGCCCGAGGATCTGGTCGCCGCAATGTCTAACTACCAACAACAGCGTCCCCGAGTCACCACCTACGACAGGATCATGAACGCCCAATGCACTCATCACCCAAATCACAAGCACGCGGCCAAAGATTGTTTCATCTATAAACAATTTGCCGAGCAATATGCAACACAACTACACCAGAAGCCGTCAGATGGAGCCGGCACCTCAAGAACCAAGAAGGACGACCCAGGTAGTGGCTCAGAGCCTTTCCAAGATCACAGGGCCGAGTTAAACCATATTTTTGGGGGGCCGCTAGCATATGAGTCGAAAAGGAAGCAGAAGCTGACCGACAGGGAAATCAACGCAGTACAACCTGAAGTTCCACGTTACTTACGATGGTCGGAGGTGGCTATCACATTCAACCGCTCGGATCATCCTGACCGAGTGGTTCACCCGGGACGGTATCCTCTGGTACTAGACCCGGTGGTTCGCAACGTCAAGCTCAAGCGTATCCTCATCAACGGCGGTAGCACCCTTAACATCCTCTTCGCCAAGACTTTGGACGAGATGCAAATCCCGAGATCCGAATTGAAGCCGAGTTCAGCCCCTTTTCATGGAGTCATCCCAGGGCTGTCATCTACGCCACTCGGGCAAATCACCCTTCCAGTTACCTTCGGCACTCGGGAAAACTTCTGGACAAAAAACGTCAGCTTTGAAGTTGCCGACTTCAAAGCAGCTTATCATGCAATCATTGGAAGACCTGCGCTTGCCAAGTTTATGGCAGTCCCGCACTACACCTACCTTATGATGAAGATGCCCGGTCCCAATGGAGTCATCTCCTTACGCAGCGACACCAAGCAAGCCTTCACTTGCAACAAGGAAAGCTGTGACATGGCCCAAACTCGTGAAAGATTACTCGGCCAAGGAGGTCCGACTGGCTGTGTCAACATCAGGCAAAGGCGAGATCCCAGCAAAGAAGATAGCCAAGTCGAGAGAAGGCGACCCCTTGATCCCTCTGATCCCTTCAAAACTGCTGTATGTTGGATCATGTGATGATTTTGGTGATGAACAATTGTCAAAGGTAAGTGTTTGTGAAAATACGGAGTTGTGTTTTCAGACGGTGAATAGTGCTAACAGGTTGTTACCGGTCAGACCGGGCTGAGGCGGCCGGTCAGACCGGAGGTATACGAGCGGTCAGACCGGCCGTCACGCGGTCTGACTGACAGAGGCAGCCGATTCCTTGTCTTGCAAAACATGATCATGAATTGCGTTTGGTATACTTTAAAGCTCTCGATGATAAAAAATTAAAAAATTCATGTTGATTATGTCAAGTGACAATCATGATATCATTGCATTTGTGCTACATTTGTTATTATTTCTCTTTTATGTTCTTGATGAAATCATTGTCAAATGGGGAGAAATATACAAAATGCATGCTTCTTGAAAGGGGGAGAATACTTGAATGCTTCTTGTTTTTGAAGTTTTGGCGTTTGTGATTTTTGTTTTTTGTTTTTCAAAAACACTAAATTGCATTTTTGAAGATGTTGCCAATGTGTTCATCAAGGGGAAGATTGTTGGATCATGTGATGATTTTGGTGATGAATAATTGTCAAAGGTAAGTGTTTGTGAAAATACGGAGTTGTGTTTTCAGACGGTGAATAGTGCTGACAGGTTGTTACCGGTCAGACCGGGCTGAGGCGGCCGGTCAGACCGGAGGTATACGAGCGGTCAGACCGGCCGTCGCGCGGTCTGACTGACAGAGGCAGCCGATTTCTTGTCGGATTCGGATTTGGATGTTTACTTCGTGGATTTGATTTATAGATGGTTTCTCTACGTGTGGATACTGGTGTTATGCTAATGTGAGTCAAGTTGGGGATAACTTGCACTCGGATATGGAGTTTCTTTGTTGTTCACGTGCAGGTGTTGCTTGAGGCCATGGGAGTATAGCTGGTGATGGATCGGGACTAGGCTTGGGAGAAGTTGAGGTCCAAACGGTCGAGGATATCATGCGGGATGCTCAGGCTAGAGAACAATGCATGTGGAGGTGAAGGTTTCCATATGGCGTACACGTGGTGTTGTATGCGTATGGAAAGCGGAGTCAAATTTGGTAGGAGTCCAAATTTGGATAGTGTTGAGTTTGTTGCTTGTATGAGAGGTTTCCTATGGGATTAGGACTTCTTGTATGAGTAGGGTTCGTGGCTAGGGGCAGCCATGATGAGGGTATAAATAGAGGGGCAGGGTGTTGTCTCTCAGTGTGGGGAATATGTATTGAGTTTTAGATCAAGCTTTTAGAGCTTTGAGTTAGGGTTTGAAGATTGGTCGAAATTGTGGAGAGGAGTGCTGTGGTTGCACTTTGTAAACACTTTTAGATGCAATAAAGTTGAGAGTTATAATCTATATCTTTGAGTTTGTCATCTATCGGTGTTTTCTGGGTCCCGACGGTCTGACCGAAGGAGTACGTGCGGTCTGACCGGCGAGAGTGCGGCGGCGGTCCAACCGAAGGCAGGATGGCGGTCTGACCGGCTAGGAGGGGAGGTCTGACCGGTGGCTTCATGGCTGTGTGACCGGAGGTACTTTGACAGCGGTAG
This sequence comes from Oryza officinalis, assembly GCA_008326285.1. Taxonomy (NCBI): domain Eukaryota; kingdom Viridiplantae; phylum Streptophyta; class Magnoliopsida; order Poales; family Poaceae; genus Oryza; species Oryza officinalis. The sequence continues at coordinate 49,219,205 of BDMV01000006.1, forward strand.
GTTGATTTTGTTCTTGAGATTGATTTCGTTTTTCTAGATTGGTTTTGTTGGATTCCAGAGGTACGTTGTGTTTTGGTTTTTGGTCTTACCTACCATTCACCCCCCCTCTGGTAGGTTTGTTCAATCTGTTTCGATCCTACACTGTAATAGGCGCCGAGTTAGATCCCAAATAGGAAAGCACGCTCATCACCTTTCTACAAAATAATAAAGATATATTTGCTTGGAAACCATCTGATATGTCTGGTATTCCTAGAGAGGTGATTGAGCACTCATTAAATGTTAAAGAGGATGCGAAACCTATAAAACAACAACTCCGCCATTTTGCCCAAGATCGAAGGGATGCTATCAAGGAGGAACTCGCCAAGCTCTTGGCGATTGGATTCATCAAAGAAGTTTACCACCTCGACTGGTTGGCCAACCCAGTCCTGGTTCACAAGAAGACAGGGCAATGGCGTATGTGTGTAGATTACATCGACCTCAACAAGTCTTGCCCCAAGGATCCTTTTGGTTTGCCCCGTATTGATCAAGTCGTCGACTCAACAGCCGGCTGCGAGCTTCTGAGCTCCTTAGATTGTTACTCGGGATATCATCAAATCAGCTTGAAGGAGTCTGACTGCCTGAAGACATCATTCATTACCCCGTTCGGAGCTTATTGTTATATCACAATGCCCTTTGGCCTCAAGAACACTGGTGCTACTTACCAGCGTATGATCCAGAGATGCCTTCAGACCCAACTCGGGAGGAACGTGGAAGCTTACATCGACGATGTCATCATCAAGACTAAGCAGAAACAGGATTTGATCGCTGACTTGGAGGAGACTTTCTCAAATATTCGAGCCTTCAGGATGAAGTTGAACCCGGAGAAGTGCACTTTTGGTGTGCCGTCTGGCAAATTACTCGGTTTTATGGTGTCTCACCGAGGCATTGAAGCCAATCCAGAAAAAATCAACGCCATCCGAAACCTGAAGCCGCCGAGTAACCAAAAGGATGTCCAAAAGCTTACTGGTTGTATGGCAACACTAAGTCGTTTTGTTTCTAAACTTGGTGAACGAGGCATGCCCTTTTTCAAATTGCTCAAGAAGACGGACGAATTTCAATGGACCCCGGAGGCCCAGAAAGCTTTTGAAGACTTCAAGGACTTCCTCACAACGCCGCCCGTGTTGGCATCACCTTACCCTCAAGAGCCTTTGTTGCTCTACATTTCCGCAACCTTTCAGGTGGTCAGCACGGTTTTGGTCGTCGAATGCGAGGAGGAAGGACGAGCTCAAAAAGTTCAAAGGCCGATCTATTTCATTAGCGAGGTGCTGGCCGGATCCAAAACACGTTACGCCCAGGTACAAAAATTATTATATGGAGTCTTAATTACCGTTAGGAAGTTAGCCCATTATTTTCAAAGTCACTCGGTTACTGTGGTCATGTCTTTTCCACTCGGTGATGTCATCCATAATCGGGAGGTTACTGAGCGCATCGCGAAGTGGGCTTTGGAATTGATGCCATTGGATATTACTTTCAAAGCTAGAACGTCTATAAAATCTCAAATCTTGGCTGACTTTGTGGCCGAGTGGACCGAGCGTCAAGAAGATGTACCTAGGAGGAGCTGCAATATTGGACCATGCACTTTGATGGGTCTAAACGAGTCACCGGCTTAAGAGCAGGAGTTGTCTTGATTTCCCCGACTGGGGAGAGGCTACGGTTGTAGGATCGAGATGTCGACTAGAGGGGGGGTGAATAGGCGATTTAAAAACTAAATGACACCTAATCAAAACTAACCTAAGTTGCTAGGCTTGGTGAAGGATAAATCTAACTAAGCAACTAAGTTAAGTTTTGCAAACCTAGGGTGATAGTGGCTCAATTATATCTCTAGAAAAGTAAATCACACTCCTATGTCAAGGTTTAGCAATCCTAGGATGATATGATCTCAAGTATGACTTTAGGAATGTAAATTGCACAAAAATAAATGCGACAATCAAATGAGACAAGGAGATAAGAGATTTTTCACCGAGGTTCGGAAACTCGCCGGTTTCCTACTCCCCGTTGAGGCGAGCCCAACTCCACCGCTCAACCACGAAGCCACCGCACGCCCCCTTCGTCAAGGGGTGGGCAAGGCGGGAGCCGGCCCACGGAGAGGACTACCCAAGCCTCGATCACTCGAGGTAGTTCTTCCTTCACTCCGAAGGTAGTGAACTCCAAATCACTCATAAACGGGCACCGGGCCTCCTCCACAATCTTCTCGGAGAGGTCACCGGGCAACTCCTCCACAAGCCGTCTAGGAGGCGGCAACCTCCAAGAGTAACAAGCAATGACGAGGCTCGGAGATGATCAAGTGCCACACTAGCTCTACAAAGGAAGCAAATGCACTTGACTCTTGGCTAGATCAACCTCAATCACTACAAAGGATGAACACTAAGCTCAAATGTGTGTGAGAGAGGTGCAAGGGGTGTATGCAATTGAATAGAGTGCCAAGAGAGTCCCCTTGCTGCTGATGGGAGAGTATTTATACTCCCACCCACCAAATCTAGCCGTTGGGGGCGAAATCCCCCAACTCAGTGCTCTGCCGGTCTGACCGCAGGTAAGTGGCCGGTCAGACCGTGCTACTCTGCAACGGCTAGAAAACTAGCTGTTGTAGCCCTGTCAGAGGGCCCCATTGTCCTGGCCGGTTAGACCGAAGAAGTGTGGCCGGTCAGACCGGCCTCGGCTCGGTCTGACCACCCTCGGCTCGGTCTGATCGAAAACAGCTCCGGCGGCTCTGTATCGGCCACCCCGAGCAACACCATCCCGGCCTCCAGGGGCCGGTCTGACCGCACAAGTGCCGCCGGTCAGACCTCCACTATGTGGCCGGTCTGACCGCCCCTGGTCAGGCCTAGACAAGGAAAACAAAGGTGTGTGCGTGTGTGAAGAAGGAGAGCACAAATCTAAATGCATAATGACCTAATGTGGCAATTAAAATCATCTCTTTGCTAGGTCATTACCCCTCTTAATGGTACGGCAAAGCTATAAATAAACTAGCACAATTTTGATCGCCCAACGCCTCGATCAATTTAAAAAGAAAACACTAGTTTACCGTCTTCTCTTCTTTTTTGCTTTTCGCCATCAATTTTCATCCATCGATAATCATCCATGCGCACACATGATGTGAATCTAACTTAGAATATCTAGCTCAAAGACAACGGTTAGTCCGCAATTAGTGCTTGTCATTAATTACCAAAATCAACAACAGGGGCCTAGATGCTTCAATCTCTCCCTTTTTGGTAATTGATGACAAACACCACAAATATCTATAATCAAACATAGAACACAAGGACATCTTATAAAGAAATGAAAATGCTCCCCCTAAACATGTGCATATCAATCACAAATAACAATTATGGAGCAAAACACTCTCATTCACATTTCAACATAGCACAAACACTTATGGAACATACAATATGAACTTCACATATGGATCAACCAATTTGCATAAGATGGTCATAAATAAATCAAACTCACATCCACCATCCAGCATAGCACAAGTTCATCCATAAATCATAAGCATCCAACTAACAATAGTTCATCCATAGAGGGCTCACAAATAAACATAGGCTATTACAAGACCACGAAGGGCCTAAATCTCACAAGAGTTAAACAAAACGATAAAAATGTAGGATCGATACAGATTGAACAAACCTACCAGAGGGGGGGTGAATGGTAGGCAAGACCAAAAAACCAAAAACTTTAAGCGGAAATTAAAGTTACCTCTGGAATCCAACAAAACCAATCTAGAAAAACGAAATCAATCTCAAGAACAAGATCGTACTACCGTTGTCAAAGTACCTCCGGTCACACCGCCATGAAGCCGTCGCCGCTGTAAAAACCCCACCGGTCTGACCGAAGCTCTGCCGCCGGTCTGACCGTCCAGCGTCGCCGGTCTGACCGCCTGTAGTACTTCGGTCTGACCGTCAAGATCCAGAACAACACCGGTAGAAAAACACTTGAAGATGTAGATCAAATCACACGACTTTATTGCATCAACTAGTGTTTACAAAGTGCAATCACAGCACTCCTCTCCACAATTTCGACCAATCTTGAAACCCTAACTCAAAGCTCTAAAAAGCTTGATCTAAAACTCGATATATTCCTCACCGAGAGACAACACCCTGCCCCTCTATTTATACCCTCATCATGGCTGCCCCTAGCCACGAATCCTACTCATACAAACTCAACACTATCCAAATTTGGACTCCTACCAAATTTGACTCCGCTTTCCATACGTATACAACACCACGTGTACGCCATATGGAAACATTCACCTCCACATGCATTGTTCTCTAGCCTGAGCATCCCGCATGATATCCTCGACTGTCTGGACCTCAACTTCTCCCAAGCCTAGTCCCGATCCATCACCGGCTATACTCCCATGGCCTTAAGCAACACCTGCACGTGAACAACAAAGAAACTCCATATCCGAGTGCAAGTTATCCCCAACTTGACTCACATTAGCATAACACCAGTATCCACACGTAGAGAAACCATCTATAAATCAAATCCACGAAGTAAACATCCAAATCCGAATCCGACAAGAAATCGGCTGCCTCTGTCAGTCAGACCGCGTGACGGCCGGTCTGACCGCTCGTATACCTCCGGTCTGACCGGCCGCCTCAGCCTGGTCTGACCGGTAACAACTTGTCAGCACTATTCATCGTCTGAAAACACAACTCCGTATTTTCACAAACACTTACCTTTGACAATTGTTCATCACCAAGATCATCACATGACCCAACAATCTCCCCCTTGATGAACACATTGACAACATCTTCAAAAATGCAATTTAGTGTTTTTGAAAAACAAAAAACAAAAATCACAAATGCCAAAACTTCAAAAACAAGAAGCATTCAAGCATTCTCCCCCTTTCAAGAAGAATGCATTTTGTATACTTCTCCCCTTTGACAATGATTTCATCAAGAACATAAAAGAGAAATAATAACAAATGTAGCACAAATGCAATGATATCATGATTGTCACTTGACATAATCAACATGAATTTTTTAATTTTTTATCATCGAGAGCTTTAAAGTATACCAAACGCAATTCATGATCATGTTTTGCAAGACAAGGAGATAAATTTATTAACTAGTTAACAAGCATGCATTATAGTATAAACATGAATCAAAGATATTACACTTAAGCTCAATTTAGCAATAAAGATTCATGATTTCGAGCGATTTATAATGCAACATATTCACAAGCACATAGGTTAAAAATAAATATCTATACATATACACCTATTGCATTTATCACTCTTTCTCAAATAAATTTTAGCACAAAACAACCAAGAGAATTTTTAACTTTTATTTGAGCATCTTTTTTTTCATATTTTTTCTCAATTATTCCGGGTACGTCCTTGTCGTCAAGACTGTTTCCAAGGATTCGGCACCCATTATTTTTGCTCACATCGAATACGTCCTTGTCGTCAAGACTGTTTCCAAGGATTCGGTATTCATTTTTTTCTCTCATAAATATTTTTTGTTCTCTTGTACAATGAGCATTTAAAAGCTATTTGAGGAATAACAAATCAATAAAGCATATATATATATATAAACATTCATCATTCAACCAATATGCTAGCATCAATATTGCATATTTTCTTAACTCAAGTAAAAGAATTAGTGTCATGCATCACCTCACTTAAAAGTAATATTTAAGCTTCATGAAAAGACTAAAATGCATACAAGCTAACATAGCAACAAATAAACCTCAATTATTTTGCTAGCATGCACAAGAATATACTAGAGGTATAAGACAAAGCTCTCTTTTTATCATTATATTTATTTTCATATTTATAAACAAATGCATAAAAATAAACATGAATGCATGAAAAAGCACAAACTCCCCCTCAAATTAACCTCCAGTTTCTCCCGAAGAAAAATCAAGAAGAAATCAAAGATTTTGAAAAAGACATCCAATTGCCAATGATATCACCAAGGTTCTCATGAATTGACATATATTCATTTGAATTAACCAAAACTACTATCTCACAAACTAGCACAAGAAAAGCTAATAATTAAGAAAGTAGAATAAAATTATATCAATCCGAAATTACCTTGACGTTACCTTGAAAAGCAATTGTCGTCTCAACGTTGAACGCTCATGGGGAGTATGCCCAAAAATACCTACGAACGAGAAAATGTCGAGGCCTCCGTGTTGGGGTTAGAAATAAGAAATTTTGGAATCCAACACTGAGTCTCACGACCAATAGAACCAGTAGGTACATATGCATGAACAAAATCAGAATCAGACTTACCTGAAAACTTACCTTGTCGCTTCACAAAAGTCCGATTTGAATTACGGGCAAAATAGCCCTGAGTCCGGTCTGACCGTCGCTGTCCCTGCAGTCTGACCAGACCTGGCTGCCGGTCTGACTGCCAGTACAACTGCTGTCTGACCGCTGGTCGAGGCCGGTCTGACCGACTGGTCAGTGTCGATCTAACCGAGCTCCTCGATCCAAAACCCGATTTTTGCCACCGTTGTTTAGCAAAAGCAATTTCTCTTTCCTTTTTCTGTTTATGAGCAAGTCTAAAACAAAAACCAATCAAATGTCCATCTTTTCCACAAAAAGAACAAGTATACTTCTCACGACAAGAAGTTTTTGAAGTAGATGGTTTTGAAATTAATGGTTTTGCAGCAAAAGACTTTTTCTCTTGAATCATTGAAGGAAGAGAAGCCAAAATTTCACCGGATTTAGAAATCGTTTTCTTTTGTTCGGGTTTTGTCAAAACATCACCTTTTTCCGTTATGTTCAAAACAGCAGGTTGGTGATTTGTAAAATAGGCATTAGTATCAAAACCTACACCACGATTGAAAATGCTCACTTTTGATTGATCCAAAATCATGTTAAGTTTCTTTTTACCATCTGAAAACTTTTCCAAAGAACTTTTCAAATAAGAATTTTCCTTTTTCAAATTAACACAGTTTTCACAATCAACCAAAACACCTTTATTTTTGCGACACTTAGAACAAGAGAGCACTTCATCTTGTTTTACAATATTTTCCATGTATTCAACACGTCCTAAAGCATCTTTCAATTTCATTTCATTCAAAAAGCACTTTGAGCAATTTTGAGAAATCAAAACATCCTTATGTTGTTTAATCTTTTTCGCACACAAAACATTGAACAAAGAACTTGCACATAAAGCAGTTTTATATTTTTTCAAAACATTCTTTGTCAACATCAATTCATCAACAACACGAGCATGCAAAGCAAATCCAAGTGCAAAAGAAGACTCAAGCTTTTTGGTATTTTCAATCTCAGATTCCAATTTCAAGCAATTAACAGAATTAACATCTCGTAAAGCATTAACTTTAGAAAATAAAACTTCACAAGATTTACAATCATCATCATTAGGCATTACAGATTTTAATCTACCAATTTCAGCATTTAGAATCTCAATAGTGTGATCCCTCTTATTTAGCTTATAAGAACATGTTTTAAGTTTCTCAGCAAATTTAAAAGCAGCATGTTCTAATTGATCATAGCTAAGTTTTTCTTCAGTATCACTATCAGATTCATCCATATCAGAGCTTGCATTGCGAGCAATCAAAGCTAAACCAACAACTTGCTTACCTTTGCCATTGCTATCATTTTCAGTTTCTGATTCGTCTGCACAAGCTTCTAAAAGTTCTCGAATTAGCATCTACACGCAACTTCTCTTTTTCTCCGTTTTGAAATTCTTGAACTCCTTCTTGTCTTCTTCTTTCTCCTTGTTCGCCTTCTTGCGGTTAGGACAATTGAACTTGATATGATTCAACTCTCCGCATTCAAAGCATCGAACGGGTCCTCCACGCTTCCTGTTCTTGACATTATTCGTAGCTCGAGACAACTTGTTAATAGCCAAAGCCAAATCCTCCTCCTCGAGTAGTTCGAGTTGATCATCGGATGTGGCATTAATGGAAGCAAGCGCAATAGAAGTTGACGAAGAAGCACCAAGATCCAATGAAGAAGAAGAAGAAACCAAAGCACTAGACTTAGGATCAATTTTTCCTTGAGATGTTATATAAGATTCCATCTTTTTCTTCCAATAATCAAAGTCGGTTCCATTGAAAACATGAGGTTTGTTTGAAAACTTTTCAGCCATATCAAATAGATCAGAAAAAACAACAAAGATCTAATCAAGAACGAGGCTCTGATACCACTTGTAGGATCGATACAGATTGAACAAACCTACCAGAGGGGGGGGTGAATGGTAGGCAAGACCAAAAAACCAAAAACTTTAAGCGGAAATTAAAGTTACCTCTGGAATCCAACAAAACCAATCTAGAAAAACGAAATCAATCTCAAGAACAAGATCGTACTACCGTTGTCAAAGTACCTCCGGTCTGACCGAAGCTCTGCCGCCGGTCTAACCGTCCAGCGCCGCCGGTCTGACCGCCTGTAGTACTTCGGTCTGACCGTCAAGATCCAGAACAACACCGGTAGAAAAACACTTGAAGATGTAGATCAAATCACACGACTTTATTGCATCAACTAGTGTTTACAAAGTGCAATCACAGCACTCCTCTCCACAATTTCGACCAATCTTGAAACCCTAACTCAAAGCTCTAAAAAGCTTGATCTAAAACTCGATATATTCCTCACCGAGAGACAACACCCTGCCCCTCTATTTATACCCTCATCATGGCTGCCCCTAGCCACGAATCCTACTCATACAAGAAGTCCTAATCCCATAGGAAACCTCCCATACAAGCAACAAACTCAACACTATCCAAATTTGGACTCCTACCAAATTTGACTCCGCTTTCCATACGCATACAACACCACGTGTACGCCATATGGAAACATTCACCTCCACATGCATTGTTCTCTAGCCTGAGCATCCCGCATGATATCCTCGACCGTCTGGACCTCAACTTCTCCCAAGCCTAGTCCCGATCCATCACCGGCTATACTCCCATGGCCTCAAGCAACACCTGCACGTGAACAACAAAGAAACTCCATATCCGAGTGCAAGTTATCCCCAACTTGACTCACATTAGCATAACACCAGTATCCACACGTATAGAAACCATCTATAAATCAAATCCACAAAGTAAACATCCAAATCCGAAACNTGACCTGTCTTACAACCATTTCAGTGGTCGTGTTCCACCTTGTCTACTAGATGGACATCTGACCATATTGAAGCTGAGACACAACAAATTTGAGGGGACCTTGCCTGATGACACCAAAGGAGGATGTGTTTCTCAGACGATAGACTTGAATGGGAATCAAATGAAGGGGAAGCTACCTAGATCACTCACTAATTGCAATGACCTGGAAATCCTTGATGTGGGCAACAACAATTTCGTCGACTCCTTCCCAAGCTGGACAGGGGAGCTACCAAAGCTCAGGGTTCTTGTTCTACGATCCAACAGATTCTTCGGCGCAGTGGGGGGAATTGCTGTCGACAACGGTGATCGAAACAGAACACAATTCTCCAGTTTGCAGATCATCGATCTTGCCTCGAACAACTTCTCTGGCAGTTTGCAGCCGCGATGGTTCGACAGCCTCAAAGCAATGATGGTTACGAGAGAGGTTGACGTGCGAGGGGCCCTGGAGAACAACCTCTCGGGGAAATTCTACCGGGACACAGTTGTGGTCACATACAAGGGCGCGACCACGACGTTCATCAGGGTCCTGATCGCCTTCACGGTGATCGACTTCTCCGACAACGCGTTCACCGGCAACATTCCTGAATCCATTGGACGGCTCACCTCGCTACGAGGGCTCAACCTGTCGCATAATGCCTTAACCGGGACAATCCCTTCTCAGCTCAGCGGATTGGTGCAGCTTGAATCGCTCGATCTCTCTTTGAACCAGCTTAGTGGGGAGATCCCAGAGGTGTTGGTGTCTTTAACTTCTGTCGGATGGTTGAACTTGTCCTACAATCGTTTGGAGGGTGCTATACCGCAGGGAGGTCAATTTCAGACGTTTGGAAGTAGCTCGTTTGAAGGGAATGCCGCCCTGTGCGGCAAACCGCTGTCTATTCGGTGCAACGGTTCGAATGCAGGATCCCCTTCGTTGGAGCACAATGAGAGTTCGGAGGCTAGGACAGAGATCATTTTAATGTATATTTCCGCTGGATCAGGGTTCGGTTTGGGATTTGCAATGGCCATCTTGTTCCAAGTGTTCCGCAGAAAGTGAAAAATGGAGCTTGGTGGTCAATAATAAATAGAGGGAAAAAATATGACATGCCTTACCTTTTAGTATACACCCATGATAAGTAATGTACATATAAGCGTCCTTCATTTCTAAAGAATTGTCAAGATAGAGTTGTTACACTTTCATTTTAACTATGAATTACTCTAAATACCATGAATAGAAATTGTAATTTTATGGTTGATGCAATACACTCTGATAACATGGGATCCACATATTTAAGTATTCGTAATTTTTCAAGAAAGACCGAGAGGTCAAAATTTGAGAATGAATAGCTCCAATGTACAACGTTACACACATCATTTTCCTTTGCGCTCTCGCACAGGCGGCTCAGGGCGAAACCCTAGCCACCCGCCGCCACCCCCTCCCCTTCCTCTTCTGCCTCGCCACCGCCGGAGCACACCGCCTTCTCCAAGCGGCGAGCCAGGATGGTGGCAGTGGGGCCAAACCTCGGCAACGCTCGTCTCCTGCACGAGGGAGACGACACGGAGCTCGCCGAGACGAAGGCTGCGACGGAGAGCCCCCGATGTGGGGCTCCGGTTTCGGCGCCGCCGTGTCTAGATCCGGCGTTCCCTCTGTTGGATCCGGCGTCTCCACGTCGGTTTTGGCTGGGGTTAAGCAGACGGCGCAGCAGGGGTGTTGGGTGGCTGGCGCGACGGGAGGTGTCAGGTGACTGGCGCGGCTAGCAGCAGCGGTAATAGGAGGCGGCGACCTCCTTCCTCTCCTGCCTCGCCGCCGCTCAAGCCACCAGATGGCAGCGACGGGGCCTTCAGTCGCCGGATTTGGGCCTTTAGTCGAGCCACCTAGATCCGACTGTGAGCGACGGGCCTTCTGCCGGTGAGCGGACGGTGGTGGCAGCGGTGAAGGGCTCCTTCCTCCCAGCGTGCGGACAGCGACAGGCGCAACTCCTGCTCGTGGGGCGGCGATGACGCTTGCGGATGCCGGTGGTGCGACTGCGGCAGGTCTAGTTTGGCGGAGCGATGGCGACGCGGTTCTGCAGAGACGAAGGCCTGCGGTGCTCCTCTCCGACCTGCAGGCAGCGATGTTGATGGGGTCCGGCAGAAGACGGTGGCAATAGGGCTTTTGCCCTGCTGGTCAGGGGCGATCAGACCATTTGAATTTTAGAGCACATTTGAATTTTAGAGTAGAGATGGGCAATGTCTCTGTCAGGGGCGATCAGACCACAGCCTGTAGGCCGGTCAAACCGGTGGCACAGGGCCGGTCGACCGCCAGCATACGGCCGGTCAGACCGACGGCATAGCCACGGTCAGACCGCCGCTGACAGAGCACACATTGCAACACATGTCCACCACTACTCAAATGATTCTAAAAATTTGCTAGAACAATATTGCACAAGGTGAGGAACATGAGCAACAAGGGGTGGGTCTATTTCATCAAGAGGCTTAGTAAAGATGTCGGCTAGTTGATCTTCGGTTCTTATGTGGCTAATAACTATGTCACTCTTGGCAACATGGTCTCTTAGGAAGTGGTGATGAATGTCAATATGCTTGGTTTTAGAGTGTTGGACCGGGTTGTTAGCTATCTTTATGGCACTATCATTGTCACATAGGAGTGGGGTTTTGGTGAAGGTTATGCCATAGTCCAATATAGTTTGTTTCATCCAAAGCAATTGGGCACAACAACTACCCGCCGAAACATATTCCGCCTCGGCGGTAGAGAGGGCTACGGAGTTTTGTTTCTTGGATGACCATGACACAAGGGATCTACCAAGCATTTGGCAACTACCAGGTGTGCTCTTTCTATCCACTTTGCAACCGGCATAACCCGAATCGGAATAGCCAACAAGCTTAAACTTAGCACCTTTTGGGTACCACAAGCCAATGGTTGAGGAATGCTTTAAATATCTTAGAATCCTTTTCACGGCCACTAAGTGACACTCCTTAGGAGCGGCTTGAAACCGTGCACACATGCAAACACTAAACATGATATCCGGCCTAGATGCGGTAAGGTAAAGCAAGCTACCAATCATAGAGCGATAAAGTTTTAAATCTACCGGTTTACCTCCCTCATCAAGGTCGAGATGCCCGTTGGTTGCCATAGGTGTCTTGATGGGCTTCGCATCCTCCAAGCCAAACCTCTTGAGTAGATCCTTGATGTACTTGGTTTGGCTCACGAACGTTCCATCCTTTAGTTGCTTGATTTGAAGTCCAAGGAAGAAGCTCAACTCTCCAATCATGGACATCTCAAATTCCCTAGACATCATATCATCAAATTCCTTGCAAAATACCTCATTAGTAGAACCGAATATGATATCATCAACATAAATTTGATACACAAAGAAATCATCACCAATGATTTTTGTGAAAAGGGTGGTGTCAACTTTTCCAATTTTGAAATCCTTTGACAAAAGAAAATCTCTCAATTTTTCATACCAAGCTCTAGGAGCTTGTTTTAAACCATAAAGAGCATTTGAGAGTTTATAAACATGGTTAGGATTTTTAGGACCTTCAAAACCGGGAGGTTGTTTAACAAATACAAGTTCGGCAATTTCACTATTTAGAAAAGCACTTTTCACATCCATTTGAAATAATTTTATATCAAAACATGATGCAAATGCAAGAAGGATGCGAATAGCCTCAAGTCTTGCCACGGGGGCAAAAGTTTCACCGAAATCCAAGCCTTCAACTTGTGTGAAACCTTGTGCCACCAATCTTGCCTTGTTTCTCACCACCAACCCATTCTCATCTTGTTTGTTCCTAAAGACCTACTTTGTTCCTATGACATTGTGGTCTCTAGGTCTTTCAACCAACGTCCACACTTTGTTTCTTGCAAAGTTGTTGAGCTCTTCATGCATAGCATTTATCCAATCCGGATCACAAAGGGCTTCATCTACATGTTTTGGCTCAAGGCAAGAAACAAACGAGTAATGTTCACAAATCGAAGCGACACGAGATCGAGTTTGAACAACTTTACCAATGTCACCCAAAACCTGGTCAATTGGGTGATCCTTGGAAAGAGCGGTGTGTATCCTTGGTGGCATAGGTGGATCTTGTGCCTTCTCCTCCTCCACTTCAACTTGAGCTTGACTTGGCGTAGCGAAAGTAGATGGCTCATCTTGAGTGGAGGTGGATGGCTTGTCTTCTACTTCAATAGGCTTAAAATCTCCAATAGACATGTTCTTCATAGCTCTCATCAAGCCTTCATCACCTACATCATCCAAATTCTCGCGCCCCTCTTGGGAGCCATTAGTTTCATCAAATTGAACATTGGCGGTTTCTTCCACAATACCTTTGTTCTTGTTGTAGACCCGGTATGCCTTGCTATTTGAGGCATAACCTAGAAGAAACCCTTCATCACACCGACTTTCAAATTTGGTTAGTCTAACACCCTTTCGGTAAATATAGCACTTGCAACCAAAAACTCGAAAATAGGCAACATTTGGCTTCCTCCCAACAATTAGCTCATCGGAAGTCTTTTTCAAGAGTCGATGCAAATAAAGCCTATTGGTTGCATGGCAAGCGGTGTTTATGGCTTCTGCCCAAAAAGAATCGGAAACACCATATTCATTAAGCATAGTCCTTGCCATCTCAATCAATGTACGATTTTTTCTCTTCACTACACCATTTTGTTGAGATGAGCAGGTAGCGGAAAGCTCGTGCTTAATACCAAGATCATCACAATAGTCCTCAATATTGGTATTTTTAAACTCGGAACCATTGTCACTTCTAATTTTCACAATAGTGCAACTAAATTTATTTTGGGCCCTTTTTGCAAACTTTTTGAAAAGCTCGGCAACAATAGACTTATCATGCAAAAAGAACACCCAAGTATAGCGAGAATAATCATCAACAATCACAAGACAATGACTATTACCGCCAATGCTCTTATAGGTTGTTGGGCCAAACAAATCCATATGCAAGAGCTCCAATGGTCTATATGTGGACATGATACTCTTTGTAGGATGAGAGCATGCAACTTGCTTGCCAGCTTGACAAGCACTACAAAGCTTATCCTTCTCAAACTTCACATCTTTCAAGCCCACAACTAGATCACATTTTGAAAGTTTGCTCAATTGATTCATGCCAACATGGGCTAGCCTCCTATGCCAAAGCCAACCCAATGAAGTTTTTGCAACTAAACAAGTTTTCAAATTTGCTTCACTAGAGTTGAAATCAATCAAATAAAGATTTCCATATCTAAAACCTTTGAAAACACAAGACTTGTCATGAAGACTAGAAACAATAACCTCTTGTGGGAAGAAAACACATGACAAGCCAAGATCACAAATTTAAGCAACCGAAAGCAAATTGAAATTTAGAGATTCAACAAGAGACATTCTCAATTGACAAATCATTTGAGATAGCAATTTTACCTAACCCAATTACCTTTTCTTTGCTATTGTCTTCAAATGTAACTTTCTCTTGTTCTTTCCCTCCTACTTTAAATGTGGTGAACATTGCCCTATCACCGGTCATGTGTTGAGTGCATCCACTATCAAGCACCCAATGGCTCCCACCGGTGCGGTAGTTCACCTACAAAAGAAGATCAAGCTCTTTTAGGTACCCAAACGTGTTTGGGTCCTTGGAGGTTAGAGACCAAAGCTTTAGGCACCCAAATGGCAATCTTTTTACCACCAAGTATAGGGGAACCCACATATCTAGCAACAATACTACCATCATGAGCCTTCCTAAGCATATAATGAGAATCAAACATGCATGTCTTAGGAGGCTTACCACCGGGGCAATCATCCACCAAATGCCCAACCTCACGACACTTGGAGCAATACTTATCATTGCTCTTGACAAAACGAGTGGCACGGTGAGAAAGTTTCTTACCCTTCTTTGGAATGAATCCAAGTCCCTCCTTGTTAAGGATGCACCGTTGCTCACTCAAAATCTTGTCAAGAGTGTTCTTACCCTTGAAGCACCTCTCCAAACTCTTGTTGAGCTTGGCCACTTGCTCCTTAAGCTCATTGTTCTTAACAACAAGTGAGGCATCACAAATAGAATCACACGAGCTAGAGCTAGAGCTAGGCATATCCATAAGATCATCACAAGAGGTAGACATGCTAGATGATGCAACATGAGCAATATGGCAAGTAGCACTATCATCAAGCAAATCACAAGATATGCCAACATCAATGTGAGCTCTATGTTGAGTAGTGGAAAGGAGGCTGTCGTGAGCTTCCTTAAGCTTCTCATAAGAAATGGTGAGTCTCTCATGAGAGGTCTTTAGCTCCTCATACAAGACTTTCAAAGAAACATGATCCTTCTTTAGGGCCTTGAACTTGACAATCTCCTTCTCACTATAAGCATGGAGCTCCTCAAACATATTCACAAGCTCATCATAGGAAACATCATCACAATCATCATCACTCTCACTATCACTAAGAGATGTTACCTTAGAAGAGCCCTTTGCCATGAGACAAAGTGGAGCGAAGAGTGATGGAGCCTCCTTGATGGCAACAACGGCCATCTTCTTTTTTTTGGAGCTTGCATCATCACCACCTTCTTCCTCGGACCCGGATGAGGTGGAGCTCTCCTCATTTGAGTCCCATTCACCGATGAAGGCCTCAATCTTCTTTCCTTCCTTCTTGAGCTTCTTCATGAGCTTGTAACTTCCACTCTTCTTCTTGGATGACTTGTCTCCATCATAATCCTTGGAAGGGCACTTGGAGGCAAAGTGTCCCTTTTCACCACACTCAAAGCACCTCAAGTTGGAGAGAGTCTTGTTGGGTCTTCTATTTCTTCTCCTATTTGAGTTGGAGCCCCTTCCTCTCTCCTTTCTCCTTCCCAAGAGATCATTGAACCTTCTAGCAAGAAGGGCAATCTCTTCCTCTAAGTCCTCATTTGCTTCATTCACCTTGCCTTTGCCCTTGTCTTCAACTTCAGCTTGGAGAGCAATGCACTTCTTGGATGGTGAGGCTTCCTCCATCTCCTTCTTCTTCAACTTGTACATGTCATTGGTGTTGATCTTCCCTAAGAGGCTTGCGGGTGTCATCCTTGACATGTCGACGTTAATGAGCATGGTGACAAGGGTCTCATACTTCTCCGGTAGAGCCCTAAGCATCTTTTGGGCAACCTCAAGATCGGTGTAGTTTGCCCCAAGCCCCTTGAGATCATTCACAATGACATTGAGCCTCCCATACATGTCATTCACACTCTCATGAGGCAACATGAAGAATGTCTCATATTGGATCTTGAGGAAATGAAGCTTGGCATCCTTGTACTCGCTTGTGCCCTCATGGATCTCCGCCAACTTATTCCAAATCTCATATGCGGTCTCAAGGTTGCTCACTCTATCGAACTCCTCTTGGCTCAAAGAGTTGAACAAAGCATTCATGGCTTGGGCATTGAGTTGGAGGTTGTGGTGATCAATCTCCATCAAGGGCGTGCCGGTGATAGCAAAGCCTACATCCACAATACTCCAAATATGGAAGCTTATAGCTTTGAGGTGAGTAGACATTTTAATTTTCCAAGTGGAGTAGTTTGTGCCATTAAACATGGGAGCCTTCCCTACATGGTTCACCTCGTTCGACATCTTCTCTCTAGGCGGTGAAGCCCAATCAAGAGAGACCAAGCTCTGATACCACTTGTAGGATCGAGATGTCGACTAGAGGGGGGGTGAATAAGCAATTTAAAAACTAAATGACACCTAATCAAAACTAACCTAAGTTGCTAGGCTTGGTGAAGGATAAATCCAACTAAGTTAAGTTTTGCAAACCTAGTGGCTCAATTATATCTCTAGAAAAGTAAATCACACTCCTATGTCAAGGTTTAGCAATCCTAGGATGATATGATCTCAAGTATGACTTTAGGAATGTAAATTGCACAAAAATAAATGCGACAATCAAATGAGACAAGGAGACAAGAGATTTTTCACCGAGGTTCGGAAACTCGCCGGTTTCCTACTCCCCGTTGAGACGAGCCCAACTCCACCGCTCAACCACGAAGCCACCGCACGCCCCCTTCGTCAAGGGGTGGGCAAGGCGGGAGCCGGCCCACGGAGAGGACTACCCAAGCCTCGATCACTTGGGGTAGTTCTTCCTTCACTCCAAAGGTGGTGAAGTCCAAACCACTCACAAACGGGCACCGGGCCTCCTCCACAATCTTCTTGGAGAGGTCACCGGGCAACTCCTCCACAAGCCGTCTAGGAGGCGGCAACCTCGGAGATGATCAAGTGCCACACTAGCTCTACAAAGGAAGCAAATGCACTTGACTCTTGGCTAGATCAACCTCAATCACTACAAAGGATGAACACTAAGCTCAAATGTGTGTGAGAGAGGTGCAAGGGATGTATGCAATTGAATAGAGTGCCAAGAGAGTCCCCTTGCTGCTGGTGGGGGAGTATTTATACTCCCACCCACCAAATCTAGCCGTTGGGGGCGAAATCCCCCAACTCAGTGCTCTGCCGGTCTGACCGCAGGTAAGTGGCCGGTCAGACCGTGCTACTCTGCAACGGCTAGAAAACTAGCCGTTGTAGCCCTGTCAGAGGGCCCCATTGTCCTGGCTGGTCAGACCAAAGAAGAGTGGCCGGTCAGACCGGCCTCGGCTCGGTCTGCCCGAAAACGGCTCCAGCGGCTCTGTATCGGCCACACCGAGCAACACCATCCCGGCCTCCAGGGGCCGGTCTGATCGCGTGTTGACGACGGATTTTGGTAATCGACTTGGAAAGGAAAGAGGAAACCGAAGCAGAGAAGAAGGATTGAATTGGAATCGGACCAAGCTTTGTATCGGACTCTGTAACCGTATCGGACTCAGCCTCTTCTTTAGCTTCCTTGAGATTTTGCTGGATGTTTTCCAAGGAATTGACATGAGGCACCAGTTTTTCTAGAGTGTCTGACTTGGCCAGTGAGCGACGATATATTCTCTGCATTATGGAGATTGAGTCAGTTGACTACAAAAGATTATGCAATTGAGATATGAGAAATTTGTTCATACGTTCATCAGCCGAGTGGCTTCGTTGAGGTTGGCGACAAGCAAATCACGTTCTTCGGCTTCTTTTTGCTTGTTTAATACGATGCCTTGTTTTTTGCCTTCGGCATCTCGCCATTCAATCTTGATCGGAGGCACTGAGTCCTCTATAGATTTCAGTCGGGTGATTTCTTCTTCTTCGGCTGTTTGATTTAAGGATGATGAATAAAGGCGGAAGACAGAAGATATGTTTGAGGCAAGAAATTGATAAGCTATTAAAGGTTACTTGTTGTTGCTTTAGGTTGGTTTCTTTGAGTGGCATCATCCTCGGCAGATTGATCCTTGCTGGTTTCTTCAGTCCTTGGTGCTGGATCTTCAACCGGAGTTTCTTGATTGCCTAGGACTTGTTTCTTCCTGTCCGGCTAGTTTTCAGTTGGGGGTCCTTGAGCTGATGCTTGCTTTGCAGAGTTTGACTGGTTTCCAGTCGGGATATCTTGACTGGCAGTCGGGGGCTCTTGCTCGGGGATGGCTTCATTTGGGAGAGGGTTCTAGGACCCTTGTTCTGCAGATTTTGGCTTCTCGGGCATTGCGGAGGAGATTGTTTCTTCTGTCTGCCCGATGGGATCTATATCTTGAGGTTTTCTGCAGAAGGAGATAAAGATGATTAAGGAAGAATCAAGTAAGTTTGCAACAACAGGAAAAAATCGGTTGTTTGAAGGATACCTGTTAGATTTCCTGATCTTTGGGGCAAATCTTGTGGATGGCCTAGGTGAGCTTATGTTGGCTTTCGGAGTCTGGATTTCTCCAGTTTCTTCATCCGAGTCATCCATGACCAGTTTTCTTTGCTTGCTAGCGTNTTTGCTATGCGTCGGTGGCACACCCTAGAAGCAATGGACAGGTTGAACGTGCCAATGGTATTGTTCTTCAAGTATTAAGGCCCGAGTATTTGATAGGCTAAGCTCTTATGTTGGAAGATGGGTTCAAGAGTTGTCTTCGGTATTATGGTCATTGCGGACTACGCCCAGTCGGGCTACCGGCCAATCCCCTTTCTTTTTAGTCTATGGGGCTGAAGCCATGTTACCGAGTGAGATGGAGTTCGAATCTCTTCGAGTTCGCAGTTTCAATGATGAACGTTATGATCAAGACCGAGTCGATGATTTGACCCGACTGGAAGAGGCTCGAGAAGCTGCATTGGTTCAGTCGGTGAGGTATCTTCAAGGACTTCGACGTTATCATAATCGCAACGTTCGGTCATGAGCTTTTATTGTTGGCGATATGGTTCTATGAAAGATTCAAACGACGAAGGATAGACATAAGTTATCTCTATTATGGGAAGGACCCTATATAATTGCCGAAATCACTCGGCCAGGAGCATATCGTTTGAAGCGTGAAGATAGGACTATGGTGGAGAATGCATGAAACATCGAACACCTTCGTCGATATTATACTTAAATCTATTATATCATGTTTTTCTCGACTGTCAACTTCAAGTAAGTTGTCTTCTTGAGTTGTCAGTAGGGGGCTATGCGTATCAATAAAGTATCCTGTTTTTTATCAATAATGACTTGTTTATACTTGGTTTACCATTCTTCGTTGTTTTGGTCTGAGTTAAGTAAATAAGGACTGAAAATTTTTTAATGGCTTAATCAAGTTTAGGCTTGGTGAAAGTCGGACGAAAATTTTTAAGAAATTAAATACGAAGACTTAGATTAGGGCATCAACATAAATAAACTGAGAATTTATAAGTTAGATTACAAGAGTTATTTACATCAAAAACTTTATCCTTGGAAGTTTTCAACTACATCGGCAACAATCTTCTTGGCCGATTCCTGTGCTTCATTTATCAGCTCTATGGCTTGTTCATCTATGGTGCCATCAGCAAAACCATCTCCTATGGAATTTATGTCTACTCGGGGATAAAGAGATTTAGTCATTGTAAGGGTTTGGCTTGCACTCATGGTTGCAGCATCAGCGATATTTTCTATATACTTTTTTGGAGCTGTCCTGAGTTTATCAAAGATTTCTACAGCATCCATAGTACTTGTTCCAAGGTCGCTTTCATAGATTGCTGATAATATTGGCGCCGCTGCATTTGCAATGTCATCCCTGACTCTTTCAGCTTTCCAGATTTTTTCAGCAAAGACTTCAAATTGAGCATGGGATTTAATCTTATTAGCTACAAGTTTGATATGATTCAGATTATACAAATGACCAAGATCAGTTAGATCAGGGAGTATGAGTTTCAAGGGTTACCTTTAATTTCTTCTAGAGCTTTATCTTTGTCAGACTCAAGCTTGGCGTTATCAGTCTCAGCCTTCTTTAGTTGAGCCTTGAGGGAGTCGATCTCAGATATGTTAGCTACAACATGAAGATTTGGAATTATTAAAGTCAAATGGATTAAACGAGGACAGCTGAGTTGGTTTTTATTACCTCCGATTGAACCACGAAGCTCCAGGTTCATATCTCGAAGCTTGTTAATTTCTTCCTGAAGGACAACTTCTCTAGCTGCAGCCTCTTCTTTAGCTTCCTTGAGATTTTGCTGGATGTTTTCCAAGGAATTGACATGAGGCACCAGTTTTTCTAGAGTGTCTGACTTGGCCAGTGAGCGACGATATATTCTCTGCATTATGGAGATTGAGTCAGTTGACTACAAAAGATTATGCAATTGAGATATGAGAAATTTGTTCATACGTTCATCAGCCGAGTGGCTTCGTTGAGGTTGGCGACAAGCAAATCGTGTTCTTCGGCTTCTTTTTGCTTGTTTAATACGATGCCTTGTTTTTTGCCTTCGGCATCTCGCCATTCAATCTTGATCGGAGGCACTGAGTCCTCTATAGATTTCAGTCGGGTGATTTCTTCTTCTTTGGCTGTTTGATTTAAGGATGATGAATAAAGGCGGAAGACAGAAGATATGTTTGAGGCAAGAAATTGATAAGCTATTAAAGGTTACTTGTTGTTGCTTTAGGTTGGTTTCTTTGAGTGGCATCATCCTCGGCAGATTGATCCTTGCTGGTTTCTTCAGTCCTTGGTGCTGGATCTTCAACCGGAGTTTCTTGATTGCCTAGGACTTGTTTCTTCCTGTCCGGCTAGTTTTCAGTTGGGGGTCCTTGAGCTGATGCTTGCTTTGCAGAGTTTGACTGGTTTCCAGTCGGGATATCTTGACTGGCAGTCGGGGGCTCTTGCTCGGGGATGGCTTCATTTGGGAGAGGGTTCTAGGACCCTTGTTCTGCAGATTTTGGCTTCTCGGGCATTGCGGAGGAGATTGTTTCTTCTGTCTGCCCGATGGGATCTATATCTTGAGGTTTTCTGCAGAAGGAGATAAAGATGATTAAGGAAGAATCAAGTAAGTTTGCAACAACAGGAAAAAATCGGTTGTTTGAAGGATACCTGTTAGATTTCCTGATCTTTGGGGCAAATCTTGTGGATGGCCTAGGTGAGCTTATGTTGGCTTTCGGAGTCTGGATTTCTCCAGTTTCTTCATCCGAGTCATCCATGACCAGTTTTCTTTGCTTGCTAACGTGTTTGCTAGTTTCGTCAATGGCAGCTGCAGCTCTTTTGCTTTTAGCATGAGGTTTGATTTTTGGGCCGCCAGCTGATTTCTTGATAGTCGGCTGAGATGGTATATCTTCCTGATATACTTTGTATGGCCGAGAGATAATCAGAGCATTTGCCTGCAAGTAATGTTCTTAAGAATCATTGAAGATGATGGGCAGATTGAAAGGTGGTTCAGGATGTAGAGTGTACTTACCGGAGGAGGTGGTCGATGAATATGGAAGGGAACAACTGGCAGTTTGTTGCTGTAGTCTACTGCAATTCCAGAGGAGAAGATCTTGTACATCCGAGCGCACAAGACTTGGAAATTTAGGGATTCCTTGTCCTCCCGATTGGGATCACTCTGACCTTCATATTCAAACGCTGGTTTGGATCTTTCTTTGATGGGTGCCAGTCTGCATTTGATGAAATGTCGAGTGATCTGTTCTCCTTGAAGGCCCTTATTCTTCATTTCCATAATTTTAGCCAGAAGATTGTTAGCTTATATCCAATCTTGGTTTTCTGGCAGAGCATTTCAGCTGGCTCGTTGGATTGGTGAGAGGCCGATGAAGGCGGGCAAGCTGGGGGCTAGTTTGAGATATAGAACCAGTTCGCATGCCAGCCTTTGTTGGAGGACTTTAGAGGAAGAGGAAAGTAGTCTTTGCGGAGAGTACCGCGAAGTTGAAATCCGGCACCGCCAACAACACAAGGGTTATCCCTGGTTGGGTGGGCCTTGAGAGAGAACATGCGGCGGAAGAGATTGAAATGGGGATAGATTCCTAGGAAGGCTTCGCACACATGAATGAAAATGGCGATGTGCAGTATGGAGTTTGGATTCAGATGATAAATTTTGAGACCGTAGTAATCGAGGATACCACGAAAGAATTCAGAAGTGGGCAGACCAAATCCGCAATAGAAAAAGTGGGTGAAAACTACAATCTCACCGGTGTTTGGAGTTGGGAACTCTTCGCCGTATGCTGGGCGCCAACCGATGATCTTCTTGGCAGAAAGAACTCCGTCCTTCACCATCTCTCGCAGGGTTTATTCTTTCACATCTGATGTTGCCCATTGGTCGAAGGGAATTTCTCTCTCTTCTGCCATGGATGAGGTTTGTGGGGGATTGAATCAGGTGTTGAGAGCAGAGATTTCTGGAGAAGATGTTTGTGGTGGGATGCGCGTGGTGGATTTTCGATGGAACTTTGAGTTTCTGGATGGATTTGGAAGAGCTCGTGTTCTAGGTTTCTTCGGAAGAGCTTGTGAACAGGAGCGCGAAAGGGGAAATTTTCAGAAGATGAAGCAGCGGGGAAGACGACGGCGCTTCAGTGATTTTAGGGTATCGGTAAGTTTTCTCGTTTTTGGGCCGAGGCCCATGAGAAGCTTACAGCCCATAATTTTGGTGTGGCTTGACACGTGTCTTTAGGGACTTAAGCAAATTTGCCTTGGCAATATGCACTTGTTCTTTTGCCTAATGCCTTTCAAATCCTTCCATATAGCGGTTATTTCAACTTTTTAGGAGTTGGTACGATGCAACTTGGAAGGTGACCAGCAGTGAATCTTTCATGACTATTTTGGTAACTTTTTTATAAGTTGCTAAAGCTGTTTGGTTTACAAAAAGCAATTGATTTTATATTATATCAATGCTATCTTGCCACCTTGGTGTGCTTTTTTGATTAAGACCAATATTATGGCTTAGGCTCTTTATATTTTGGTCATATTCTTTGGACGATTGATAAATCTATTATGGGTTTATTAACTCAGATTTTCTATTGTCTATACAATATATTCCTGAGGATGGAGGAGTTGAGTGCTTTGAGGGACTCGGGCAAAATAACTCGGATAGCATGAGTTTGTCAGTACTCGGGGTTATTATACACTATGCCTTGTTTATGAGGTTATGTGTTATATGATTTTGGTAATTGCTTTTGGTTTTGGCTAAGCATTCATTTATATCACTCGGATGAGTATGATTATTGTAGTTCTTGACTATATGCTTAGTTTGCTTAACTAAACACATAGTCGGGGGCTACACCTAATTAGGTGCATCTAGTCGATACACTTAGGTATATATTCTTGATTATTTTTGAAATTTATTCAGCCCTTCATAGCATTCTTATTGGATGATAAAGCGCTCAGGAGACTTGGGCAGAGATGGTGGAAGCACTCGGCAATGGAGGCACTTGGCTAAGGTGATATTCAGCTATGTATTATTCTGGTTTGAGGCTATGTTATCTTGTCGACTGTGAAGGTCTCGGGGGCTATTGTGTAGATTATGGGTACCATATACCCACATGGCTAGCTTATCCGACTGACTATAGGGGATAGGTTATGTTTCATGATTATGTAATCGACTTAGGACTTAAGTATTATGTTACCTTGTGTAATAAGGAACGGCTTATAGTCCTGAGTCGGGAGTAATATGGAGTCCTATATAGTATGTTGTTAGGTCTCCGACTTGTGAGCTTATCCTCTTAACCTATATAAGGAGGATAGGACACTACGCCAGAATCCTTCATCTGTGACGGCATATCAGTGATGGCCATATGGATTGGTCACAGATGACCGTCACCTTTGACGGGTCCTTATCTTTGCTGTCATAGGTGAGACATCCGGCTGCGGCCTGTCACAGGTATCACCTCACCTGTGACGGCTCGGAACCGTAAGCCGTCACAGGTATACCAGTGACGGGTTCTAACTCCCTGGCCATCACAGGTATCACCTCACCTGTGACGGCTTGGGAGTTAGAACCCGTCACTGGTATTTGGCCGACACCTTTGACGGGCTGTATTTGTTTAACCTGTTTGAGGTGAGTTGGATCTCTATAAATACCTCCCATCTGCCAACTGTTTTCCATCCCGACCAGTGCACTGTTCATAATTCGGTTGGGAGGGCAAGGGGGGCAAATTTGCTGAAATTGAAGGTAAAAAATACATTATTCTCCCTTCATTTCCAATTGATCATCATATAGTTTTCTTCCTATGTCGTTGATTGCAGATGAATCGTAGTTGGATGTACCATTTTCATCGTTCGTCTAAAGAGTATAGGGAGGGGGTCACTGAATTCGTCACATTTGCGGACAATGACAGAAAAAGCAGGATGACCATGCACATATTGTGTCCATGTATCGACTGTAAGAATGAACAGATGTTCCATGATAGTTCAGATGTGCATTCTCATTTGATAAGGAGAGGTTTCATGGAAGGATATACATGTTGGAGCAAGCATGGAGAGCAAGAGGCACCTGATGTCGCAGTTGAAGAAGTGCCGGATCAGGATGTAGTGAATGCCGTTGCAGCTCGAGAAGGCATGTTTGTACCTTCTCCGTTAAGCGGAGAGACCATAGATTTGGACACTCAAAGTTTGTCTGAAATGTTGCATGACGTTGAAGACGCAGATGACAACAACAGAGATTTTGAGAAGTTTAGTAAGTTGGTGGAAGAATGTCATATGCCTTTGTATGATGGATGTAAGTCGAAGCACAGCAAATTGTCATGCGTGTTGGAACTCATGAAGCTTAAGGCAAGTAATGGTTGGTCCGACAAGAGTTTTACAGAACTTCTTGAGTTGTTAAAGGACCTGTTGCCTCTGCGCGTGGGCCGCCAAAGAGAGCCGCGCCCCCACCCCTCTCCCCGTGGCTTTTCCCGTTTCGGCAAGGACCGGCTCCCCTTTCTCCTTTCCCCTTTTTCTTTTTCCCCGGTCGCCGACCGCCGCCGACGTCACCCGCTGCCGCCGCTCGGCCGCTAGCGCGGAGAGCGCCAGCACGGTCCCCTCCGGGCACTCCACCGTCTTCGTCGAACCGACCTTCTCCCCCCTAAACCGACTTAGTCGCTTCCCCTTTAAATTCCCCTCCGCCCGACCGCCATTGACGCCTCCGACGGCTCACTCCCTCTCTCTCTCCTCTCCGTCCTGGTGCGATCCCCCTTCTCTCTCCGGCCTCGCCTCGCGCCGCCGAGCCCCTCCGCCGTCGCCGCCATCGTCCCGGCGTCCCTCCTTTCTCCTTCGCCCGGCCGGCCTCCATGGCAGCCATGTAGGCGCCACGTGAGCGCCAGCCGGCTCGCTCTCTCTTCTCCTCCGTGCGCGCGGTCCGCGTAGACTGCGTCACTGCCGGGCGGGCCCCACCCTAGCGCCCGCGTGGTGGACCGTGGTCCACCGTTTCCAGCGCCCTAGCCACTCGGCATCCTTTCTTGCCTCTCGGCCCAGTCGGCCCCGAGTCACTCGGGAGGCCGATCGGCCCTGAGTCACTCGGGAGGACGGACCAGGCCACGCCACTCGGCCTCCCTCCCCGATCGGCCTCGGCCATCGGCCTTTTGGACCTCGGGCTGCCTCGCGCGCGCCTCGCCACTTTGGCTGCCCAACCGCCTGTCGGCCTTCCTCCTCCCTCGGCCTCCGGCCCAACGGCCGCTCGGCCCATCGGCCTCCTCTCGCGCGCCGATCGGCCGCGGGCCGATCCCTTCGGGCCGTCGGCCCATTAGTCAGCCGCGCCCGCGCAAATTCCTTAGGCCGCCCGAATAAAAGTCCAATTTCCATCCCTTCTTCTTTTCTTTCTCAAAGGAATTTTTAATTCCTTTTCCTTTAGACAAAAATCATTTAATCTTCGGAAATTCATATCTTCTCACCTGTTCGTCCGATTGACTCCGTTCCACTTTCAAAATTCCTCAAAAATTGAGATCTATCCAATGGCACACTTAGTGGTCTTTAATAGGGCTTCTTTTTATCATTTTGTTGAGTCGTCTCGTTTCGCTTGTAGTTCCGGAGCCCGAAGACCTGCAGTGCGCGGATTTCGAGGAAGATGCTCAAGCTCTCGAGCAAGGCAAGTCATCCTTTGATCAATTGAACCTATAATTTGAAATTAAGTATTTTAATTTTGCAAACTATGCATTAATTAGGTTACACTTGACACTTGGCCTCGGTTTGCAATACAACCGGCAGGCCCTACCTACTTGCTGCATTCACCCTCCTTGATAATTGAATACCCTAACACTTCCTTGTCATCCTTCAAGAGAGGTCTCGATATTCGCGCCTCACGTACGAATATCGAGGCTTCTTTTAAATTTAAAATGATCAACTGGGTAAAACTTGACTTTACAAAATGCTTGGAAAACCCGACACTTGGGTCAGTGTCTTGAAAATAAAGTGAGTTCTAAAACTCGCGGTGCGGGAGACGTAATGGAGGTACGGTCTGCCCGTTCTCGCCCTAAGGACCGAGTCCTTGGGAATTACATCCAAGCATATGTCAAGTACGACCACATGGGTGATATGGGAAACCTCTGGCTGAGTAATTAGCTAGGCCAGGGAAATCTAGATGCCAAGGGACAAGTGGATTCGCCGGGGTGGTGTCGGGGAGGACCCCTGGGCTTCCTGGCACGGCATGGTCTGGGACCTAATCTGGTGTTAGTCTGTGGGACCCCTCCCGTTGGTCTTTTCTCTTTTGCTTCAATTTATATCACCTTCAGTGCCTTTGTGCAGGATGTTGAGAGGAAGGAAAGCTTACGTCATTAAAAACAGAAAGCAGCGCACTTGGGCGGACGCTGGGGTTGTCCACGTAGGAAAGGAACAGCGCGGGTGTGGTGGAAATTTTGCTAGAAAGTCCTTTATTTTGTGCGTAATTATATATAGGTCCCTCCTGAATAGTTCCTTCGAGGTGTAATTTTTCGTATAGGCCATTAGGAAATCCGGTTATTCCATGCAAAGGAAAGAAAAATCACGAATTAGAACCGCGCCGTAAAACATGAAAGATGAGGGGCTTTTTTGTAAAGTTACACCCACTAACCCGTAGCCGCCACCCGCGCCTCCTCCTCCCTCTCGTGATACCTGGCCAAATGGGCCATGCCAAGCCGGGTCGCCCGAGCACGGCAGCACTGTGGCCGGCCCAGGCATGACACGGCACTGTAGCAAATGGGCCGTGCCGGCACGGCCCGTTTGACCGTGTCGTGCCTGGGCCGACGCCTTAGCTAACGGGCCGGCACGGCACGGCCTAGGGCACGGGAAGGCGAGGCCGGGCTGCCGGCTGGCGGTTTGGGCGTTCGGCGGCTGGGCCAGGTGGCGCGGGGGGGCGGGGGCTGGGCGGCTGGCCACTGAGAGGACGCCACGTGTCCCTCAATGGCTAGTCCAACGGTTATTTTTTAGAAGTAGCCGTTGGAGCACCAAAAAAATCAAAAAAACGAAAAAAATCCAAAAAATATAAAAATTTTTTCTATAAATAGGGTTTCCACCCCCAACATTCTGAATCATCCAAACCTCCCATTTTGTGCTCTCTTGTGCTCTTTTGTGTGATAGTTTGATTTTTTGATTTAGACAAAATTTGACCAAATTTTGTCTAAAATCAAAAATAGTTTGTGACTCAAAAATAGTGCATACCAGAGTTCTAAAGCCAAGCAGCCAAGGTGGTAAAAAGAAGTATGTCATTTATTCATATTTATATATTATTTGTATTTTATGTTATGTGAATAAATATTCTGAATTTTATTTATCTTGTTTTAACATTTCAGAATGGACGATCCGAACCTTCCGTCGTTCACATTAGGTGATTTCGACCCTAATTACCTATCGGGGTCATTCCCAACTAGTGAGTATGATGTCACCGGATCGGCTCCAACACCACCAGTTGTTGAGGAGGTACCGGCGGGTTCAGAAGGATCTGGCACTATGGCGGGAGTGCATCGACGAACACTGGCTCAAAGAGATCAAGAACTTCTGGCGTTTGGCAACATTTCGATGAGGTGGCCATGACAGGCCCTGACGGAAGGCAGGTAACATTTGCGAGATGTAGAATATGCAAAAATAAGTTATCTGCAAAATCATCTGGTGGAACAGGACACTTGAAGCGGCATGCTGAGGCTTGTGCAAAGAAGCAAGGAATCCAACTACGACAGCAGCAACTACTACTAAATCCTGATGGTACGGTACGTACATGGGAGTACGATCCTATGGTAGCTCGAGAATCTCTTGTCCGTTTAATTGCTAGACAAGATTTGCCCTTGAACTTTGGTGAAAGTGTTGCATTTGAAAATTACATAAAAACTTCTTATAATCCTAGGTTTCAAGCTGTTAGTAGACAAACCACAACCCGTGATTTGAAAAATGTCTATGACAAAGGTTGTGAATCATTGAAGGAATTATTTAGTACATGCACATTTTCTGTTAGTGTCACCTCAGACATATGGAGTAGTAGGGCTAAAGAGGATTACCTTAGTGTAGTCGTCCATGTCATTGATGATGACTGGCAAATGCAAAAAGGAGTTCTTGGGTTAAGGTTAATTGATGTTGCATATACTGGTGAAAATATAGCAGAGAGAATTCGAGAGGTTATTAATGAGTATAACCTTGCAGATAAAATCTTTGCTGCGACAATGGATAATGCAACTGCAAATTCCAGGGCCATGGAAATTATGCAGCCATTATTTTGTATTTATGCTCAATCATTTCTTTTGCATCAGCATTGTGCATGCCATATTATTAATCTAATTGTTAAATCTGGGTTTAAGAGAGTGAATGTACACATCGATGCCGTTCGTCAAGCAATCACGTAGTTAACTGCTTCAAATCCACGGATTGCACAATGAAAAAGGTATTGTCCTACATCGGGTAAACCCCCACGTAAGTTTTTAACCGATGCGGAACATCGGTGGAATGCCACTTATTTTATGTTAAAGGTCACGTTACCTTACCAGGAACTACTTACTGTTTTGCTTCAAATACGTAATGGCCCAAAAAACAGTGACGGCCTGCCAATACTGACTGACCATACCTGACACATTTTTGAGAGGTTCAATCAATTTCTTGAAACATTTCATGACTGTACTCTTCTTTTATCTCAAGTTTATTATCCAACAGCTAATTTAATTTTGCATAATATTCTTGAAATTGCCACTTTGTTGAAAGAGTATGAAAATGATGAATTTTTAATGCCCGTAGTCTTTAGTATGAAACAAAAATATCCTAAATATTGAAAAAAACATCCCCATGTTGTATGCTTTTGCATTTATTCTTGATCCTAGGGGAAAATTACGTGGATTCCTCAATATTCTTGAACTTATTGGAGATACTATTAATGTTGACTATTCTACCTATTATTCTGATGTTAAAACTAAATTCCATGAGGTATTTGGAAAGTATGAATTAAAGTTTCAAGGAGTTCGTTTGCAAAGACCCCCATCTGCCCCTGCAGCAAGAAAGAAAAAATTACTGTGGAGCAGAATTTGAGGTGGCTCATCTGGTGGTGGTAGCAGTTCGTCAGCTGCAAGTGGTGACGCTAGATCACATGGTCCCGCTGAAGAGTTGTCCAACTATTTGGATAGCGATGCCATCAGACATGAATCATCAGACTTCAACGTACTCGGGTGGTGGAATGATCACAAGATGTCATATCCTGTGCTTTCAAAACTAGCATGGGATGTGTTAACGGTGCCCGTATCTTCGGTATCCTATTCAGTCTATGTGGAAGAATTATCGAGGACAGGAGAACAAGTCTGAGCAGTGATCACGTAGAAATGCTACTAAGCGTCAAAGACTGGGAGCTAGCTGCAGAACATGCCCAATACACTGCTGACAACCAAGAATTGGCCGCTCAGTTTGAAAACCTTTATTTAGATGACGAACAATTAGAGTAGCTAATTTTTATTTTTTAAGTATTGACCTGTAGGCTGTACTATTTTCTTTGTCATGGTTTTCTCAAATATGAGTTTTTACATGACAAAGATTTTAACGAGACAGTATGTATCATGTAAACATCAATAAATGTCATTACTCTTTTTTCCATATTTTTATAATATTTTTCTAAGTCTAATTATTTTTTATTTTTCTCCAACTATCCATCAATTTTCCTTCAATTTTTCCCTTCTTCCCTCCGGCCGCCCGCTCCCCGGTTGACCGGCTCGGCAGCTTCCGCGCCCTCCCGGCCGCCACGTGTCACTTGCGCGCCAGGCGCCAGCTTGCTCCCGTGGCGTGGACACGTGGTCCCACTCCCGCCCAGCCGGCTCAAAATTTCGGCCGGCGCCCGTGCGCGCGCTACCGCCCCGCGTCCGCCCGCCCGATGCCCCAGCCTACTGCCTATGCCTCCTGGGCTGACCATGCCAACAGGCCAAGCACGACCCATGGGCCACTGATGGGCCCGTGCCGACACGGCATGACACGACGTCCCCTTGGGTTGTGCTTGGGCCGGGGGAACGGCACGTGGGCTGGCACGACACGGTTGCCGTGCCCGCTAAAGAAGTCGTGCCTAACAGGCCATGCCCTAGCGAGCCGTGCCGTCGGTGTGCCCGTGCTGTGCTGGGCCGGGCTGCCCGTTTAGCCAGGTATACTCGTCGTCGGCGGCCATAGGCTCCCGGTCCCGGCGCTGCGTGCAGAAGACGCTGTCGAGAGGTCGAAGGGATTTGGCTTCGTAGTTTTTTAAGCCATCCACAACAGGGTTAATTGGATCATTAAAATATAAACGGAGAGTCATCTTTATTTAGTCTTAATGGAAGACCCCTCACATGTTTGCTTCAAATAAAATTTTCTCTCAAATTACTCATCCGATCTACGATCCGATTATACCGTTGTGTTCGTAACAATTAAATCTAAATTACTTTGATGATTATATTTTGATGAAAAATTACAAATTAATTTTATAATATATCTAAATTAGTTTTAAATTTCAATAAATTACTTCTTAGACATAAAAGTAAATTCAATAAAGTAATTTACATATATTATAGAAGTAACTTAAAAAAAAGAAAGTAACTTTGTCACGACATTAAAAGTAAATCCGTTGTAGGGATAGAAACATGGGTCTATCTAGAAATAGAATTTAATCAACACAAATTATGGAATTTCCTACAAACAATAATAAAAATAATCAACTCAGAGCATTACGAATGTATAAGAAGTAATTTAATCAAATCTAAAAGTAATATATATATATATATATATATATATATATGACAAAAGTAACTTACATATATAATAAAAGTAATTTATAACATATATATTTCTTTTCATCAGAATATAATCATGTAAGATCTTGTTATAAAGATTTAATTAGAACGAATAAAATGGTATAATCGGATTGTAGATCGGATATGTAATTTGAAAGAAAAGTTTATTTAAAGTTTAGCTATTAGGATTATATTTGTTTTGTTGTTGCATGCTTGTATACTCCCCATGTGAGAAAAAGATACTAGTTATAGAAAGAATTGAGTCTCTAGTTTAGACTATCAAGAGACCACAAGCTCTGTAGCGGCGTTCATAAGTTTCATGGTTCAGAAATATAATGTTACTATTTATCTATTTGTAATTATACCATTGCAAATATACAAGTATTGGAAATATGCCACTACGTATCCTTTCGCTGCATTTTCTAACATTTTAGGACGAAATTACCCCTTTCTACTATACCTCTCCCTCTCTAATGTACCTCTCTACCGTACCCCTTTCTACCTACCATTCTCCCTCTCTACTGTACCTCTCCAACCCACTGTCGCCGGCCCGACTCCCTCCTTGCCACGTCTCCTCGGCCTCCTCGCCCGACATCGCACTCCCTGCAAGCAGGGCTTGGAGGTGGTTGCCCCTCACGTCAAACATCGTAACCTTCCTAAGAAGTCCAACCTGGGGTGGTCGGCAGGACGCATCCGATGAGCTCATCATGGATGAGCACGATTTCGTTGAGCATCCTGGCATCCTCCCGATGGACGACGGGATGCATCCCCGAGCCTATTGTGCATGAGCACGACGACGGATGCTGGCGAGTTGCATAGATTCGCCGAGAGGAGATAATTGTGAAGGTGAGGAGCTCAAGCAGCGTTGTCGCCTACGTGCGTCGTCGCTGCCACCATTTCTTGGCTTGCGCGCTGCTCCAGCGGCATCAAGTGGCATGGGCGGCAAAGCTCCGGGTGTGAGGACTGAGGCGCCGCCGGATCCAACGGCAGCAAGCCCCGTCTAAAGCCTTCCAGCGTTGAAATACTTGTTTTTGCTACAACNGGGAATGACATTGTCGATCCACATAGTGAATCCGCACCTCCTTTGAATGCTCTGCTAAAGAAACACATGTTGTCAGTTAGAGTGGCAATACAATGAAGACGTTAACGGGATTGATAAAACGAAAGACGTACAACGACGTCGTTGTCTAAGTTGGGGCAAATGAAATATCTCCTGCCATATGTTCGTGGTTCAAAGGAGGTAGCCATCTTGCAACGATCCCTACAACCGCACCTGGGACGCTCCGACCATTTAGGGATACCTAGTGGGTTGTTCCTTCAATCTAAGCTTGCGATTTTGGTCCGACGTTCATACTCCATCCATGCCTGAATGAATTGTTCGGTCGACTCAGGTTGCGTTACCGTCGGACCGATCGAAGCAAGTCTAACCGTATCGATCCACTCTTCGAATCGACATTGACGTACATCCTCCTGGTTGTACATTTATGACGTTAGGGGTTAGAAAATTTAAGAAGTGATTAGCTTGACTAGGAATAAATGATACTCACGACAAAAGCCTCGTCCACAATCTCAGGACACACGAAGCATTTTTGTCCTCGAGTTGCAACTCTAATGGACCTTACCACCTGGCAATGGAGACCACAATGGCATTCTGGACGTTCCCGCCATGTGGGTAGTGCGAGCTGATCCAGAGGCCAATCCAAAGCTTCCGCAGCAACTCGACGTTGGTACTCAGCCTTCCGCCGAAGGTAGGTCGGCCTTGTTTCGCTAAGTGGGTAGGAACGTGTTCCATCGGTTCGTGGGATCTCTATATCTATCCACTCAACGAAGTTGCAGACCCAACGATATGCCTACGTAACATGTTATCATGATGTACGATCAAGTTAGCGTTCTGCGTATTCAGAATTGGTACTAGAAATTGGAGCACATAAGTCATACCCGATCCATGTTGGCACATTGGAAGAATCGCCTCCCCCGATTCAGAATTGGTACTAGAAATTGGAGCACATAAGTCATACCCGATCCATGTTGGCACATTGGAAGAATCGCCTCCCCCGATCCATGTTGGCACATTGGAAGAATCGCGTTCTACGTGTTCGGACCTATGTAATATATAGTGGAGGAAGGAGAGGCACATATCCATCTAACGTGAGTTCATCAGTAGCGTGGATTTGACAACACTTTCACGTGGCAGCGCAAATTGAATGATTGTGTCGAATAAAGCATCGGCAAAAGCTGAGTCGGGACGCCTTCACGTGTCGAAAGATGATAGCGACGTATCATAAACGTCTGTCACGGGCCAGAAACTGGTAGCGACCAATCGTAGCCCTCTGTTACGCGCCAAAAGTTTTTCGTCGTTTCATTGAGTAGATGTAGCGAATGACATGAAATGTTTTCGTGACATATGAGTGCGGCGACCAAATAGAGTTATATACAAAGAGGTAACACAAAGTTACTAACTGTACATATTACAGCCAGGTAGCACTCGTAGGCTACTGGCGAGGCCTCTTACCCCTACCCCTCCTAGTCTGTGCCCTAATGTGCCCCTGAGAGTACGTCAGCCTCTCAGCGGGCACGGCATGACCAGCGCGGACATCTGGTGCGGGCGTGTGCTGCGGCTGCTCCTGGCTCTGTGGTGGTGGTGCTCCACCAAGCTGAGAGGCGCCGAGAACGTCCTGCTCGGGGTCCTCCAGGTCGTCGAAGTCGTCGCCCTCACCAAACCCGCCCGCACCGGACCCGCCCGCCTGCGACGAAGACGCGCCCGAACGAAAAATCCCCGCCGGATAGTATCCTCCTGCAGATGTAAAAGGTTAAGCAACATTCGGCCAAAATAGTATGTTTGTAGTACTCATCGGTAGACGCTTGCTCACCTGCCGGCTGACTGAAGGGAGGAGGGATGGACGAACCGCTCGCTCCAACAAAGGCTGACGTGCTGGGCCGACTCGTAAACGGCCGAGGGATCGACGATCCACTCGCTCCAGCTGAGTGTCCTGTCGGCAGCATCGGACCTACTAGACATTCTGTGTCAAAAAACATGGCGAAGGTTTTGCATACTGGTAAGGTATGGAACTAACCTGTGGACGCACCAGCACCGTGCGATGTCGATCTTGGTGTAGGGCCGCATGGACGTGGAACTGCAGCTGCCGGTGGAGGTACCGCGTCCACGGCCGAACGACACGAGAAGACGCGCAAGATCGAACGCATCTTCGTCTGCATCCGATCGAACGTCAACCTCTGCTCAACGTCGTTCAGGTGCAGTCCAGCGTCCAACCTCAGCATCACCGCGTTGATGTCGGCGTTCATGGCGCGTGCAGCGTCGGCCTGCGGGAATCATTATTAATTAGGTTTGTCAGTCTCATATATACCAACCGCGTAGTAAGAAAGTAAGAAGTCTGAGAAACATGGACGTACCCCCAGGAAGTACTCCTGGTCATGGTGCACGGGGTAGGTGTCCCTGATGCCTGCCTGGTGTAGCTGTGGAGCGGTCGGGGTGAAGGTCACGCGGGCACATGTGCGCGGCAAGTACCACCGAAGGTAGGCAGTGTAGTTCTCCTCCGAGTGTGGGTGGATCTCGGCAATCACATCCTCGGTGGCTACCAACCAGTCCTCCACGTACGGTAAGATCCGAGGTGCCCACAGTGTCCCTGCGTGCTGTCCCCGTCGAGTCAACCTGCAAAGAACAGAATGGTCAAAAGTAGTCGACATAATAATAGTACAGTTCAAAGAGAAGTACTCACTGGTGGTCCTGGGGGGGACGGGTATCGGTACGTTCACTGGAAAGCCCTGCCTCAGTCCGAACTGCCTCATAACACGGTAAGGGCAGTGAGGCTCGACGAAGATGTCGAAAACCAACGGCACCACCGTCAACCACTACGCCGCGTCATGCGTGCACAAGGCAGACAGACCTAGAGGTGCTCTCTTGGCGACCACCTGCTGCTCGTAGGGCTCCCAGACGACGTCCGAAGGCTGCAGACGGTCGAACTCGAAGACAAACTCCGGGTAGCTCCGTCTAACCTGGATGTGGGCGTAACGGCGCTACGACACACGGAGAACCAACTCGTCAGAACAGTAGTCACACATAATCTGAAATTTGAAATGAAAACAATTTGTACTTACGTTGCGGCGGCACCAGTACGTGCCCATCGTCGGCCCGTCGGCTAGGTGGTCGG